>CM076679.1:87284815-87832315 GCA_038501925.1 Xenopus petersii | reverse complement strand
TTTATTTTTTTATAATTACATTTTTTGATGTTACTGGTCCTTTAATACAAAGGAAGATAAAGAAGCAGGGCTGACCGGCACTCAAATGGATCCACAAGACCAGAGATGCTCAGTTAAAAGATACATTTATTGGAAAAATTAAAAATATAGCTTCATCTCCATCCACCCTACGTGTTTCACATCCTTCAGGGTGCTTAGTCATGGGTGTGAAACGTGTAGAGTGGATGGAGATGAAGCTATATTTTTAATTTTTCTACCAATAAATTTATCTTTTAACTGAGCATCTCTGGTCTGGTGGATCCGTTTGAATGCCGGTCAGCCCTGCTTCTTTATCTTCTGCTGTACCGCTCCCCAAAGCTGGGGGTCTGGGGCTGGTGCACCCGGACCACTTTCACTGTCTGGTGAGTAACCTTGCAACAAAGTCTGGAGCACCTTGTTGTCCTCTAACCATTTGACCTTTAATACAAAGGAACAGTTATGCAGCCATCGGAGTGCCAAACATGCCAACACCCTTTAAATTACAGGACAAGTTCAAGCTTTTTGTAAGTAAAGAATATATTAAGGAAAACCTTATCATGTAGTCATTTTGTGTATTTTAGAAACTGATTTAAAGTGATCATAAATGCCCAGATTGGTTAGTGCTGGTTGAACAACTTAAAACTTGCTGCACAAAATCTTGATTCAGCCGAACCCCCGAATCCTTTGTGAAAGATTCGGCCGAATACCGAACCAACCCTTAATTTGCATATGCAAATTAGAGGTGGGAAGGGGAAAACAATGTTTACTTATTTTCTGACAAAAAGTCACGTGATTTCCCTCCCCTGCCGAACTACTGTTCGGCTGGGCAGTAGGATTCGGCCGAATCCCGAACATTTGGTGCATCCCTAGTTTTCACACAAAATTCCTTGTGCACCCCACAATTTGTTTTGTGCTCTGGCCTCAAAATTTGTGTGTACACTTACGAGCACACACCTTGTTTGGTTCCCCCAGTGATAAAAATACATTTTAAGACATGATCTGAAGATACTGTAAATAGCTGTTTCAAACATTTTTGTTTTTTATTTTAACTATAGTTTTAGTTATAAATATATCTGTAAATCCTCTCTTTACATCAATTGGTTGAAATACAGGCTTGTAAGATGTGTGTGAGTGAAATATCAGCAAGATTTAATTTTTCTTTATTTCTGTGTAGGATTTTAGCTGCATGCAAGTTTCTTTGCTGATACTTCTCATGTGCCTTCTGTATTAAAATGCTTAATATCATAACATGCATACAATTTGCATAGTCCATATACTTAAAGGAGTAGGAAAGTAATTTTTTATTATTTAGTATACTGTACATGCATACACGCAACAAGGGACCGAAAATGGCAGTAGAGGGATAGGGTCTGTTATCCCATGTTATCTGTTAAACCCATGATCCAGAAAGTTTAGAATTGTGGTAAGATTTGTACAAATTACTTTGCATTTGATATTAGTCCAATACATTGGAGTTGTGCTGGACATCCTCTGCCAGAGGCAAAATGTGCTTTTAAAAAAGAAAAAACATGCAATGGTTACACCCCTAAATATCTCCTAAAGTTTTGGTAAATATTCTCTGACCTCTGTTGCAGTTTAATGCTACTGCATGGAACTGCCTTTCATAGTATTTGCTCTTAATATTAAATGGGCATATGCATAAACTCTTTTTATTTTTTAATCCAGAGTCGAGGGAGGATTCTGATTACATTCCGGTTTCTAAGAAAAAGATGGTATCACAGAGAATGCATAGGAGTCCGTTTCCTTGTCCTGTAATTGCAATGATGCCCAAAAGAACAACCCTTGTTCCCTTGTCTATCATTCAGTCAAAGACTTCTAATTCTGCATCTTCAGTAAGCAAAGTAAGTTGACATGATCTACAGTATAACTATGTATTTGTTTGTAAATAGAAATATAATCTAGTTATTTTCCAGTGACAAATACTGTGAATTACATATAGGTATAAGACCTGTTATCCAGAAAGCTTGGAACTTGGGTCTTTCCAGATAACGGATCTTGCTGTAATTTAGATTTTCATACCTTAAGGCTACTAGATAATCATGTAAACATTAAATAGGCTGGTTCTGCTTCCATAAGGATTAATTATATTTTAGTTTGGATCAAGTACAAGCTACTTTTTTTTGTTTTATTATTAGAGGGTTAAAAGGAATCCCTTTTAAAAATGTGGTTTATTTGGATAAAATGGAGTCTATGGAGATGGCCTTTCCGTAATTTGGAGCTTTCTGGATAATGGGTTTCCAGATAACAGACCCCCTACTTTACTTATAATTTAGAGACACTCACACTGTTACATACTTACATAATTAATTTGGGTTGAAAAAAGACCAAAGTCCATCAAGTTCACCCCTTCCAAATGAAATCCAGCATTCATACACACACTCACACTGACCCCTCCATACACTCACATAAAATATATATACCCATATCTATATTAATTGTAGATTTTAGTATCACTATAGCCTTGAATATTATTCTTGTCCAAGCCCCTTTTAAAGTGGACCTCTCTGTACTTCCTAGATTTCGCTGCACTCCCCACTTTCCCCGCCCTCCTAACCATCTTAACGGTGTAGCCAGTGCATAGACATGAGTATCAGGTGCCCCATTCTGGCACATAAACAAGATTTTGGGATTATGCAGAGGTTGCCTTAATAACTGTCTTCAAAATGGCACCTGCCTGTCTACTGTGATTGTGAATGCCAAGATTAATAAACACAAGATTTCAATAATTTTTATAGTGTAAAAGGGAAATGTATTTTGCTTGACTAACATCATATGATAGGATTTGAAATTATTTCTTAAGGTGACAGATCCCCTTTAAAGGCATTTACAGGATCGGCCATCACAACATCGTCCAGCAGGGCATTCTACAACCTCACCATGAAGAACTCCTACACTGCTTCAATCGACCGTTCTTTTCCTTTAGTCTAAAAAGAGTTGCCTCTGGTGCGGGATCCATTTGAAGAGAAAAAAAAAAGATCTCCTGCTACATGTCTATAATGCTCTCTAATGTAATGTAATCATGTCCCCTCAGAAGCGTATTTTATTCCAGAGAGAACAACCCCATACTTTATGGTCTACTCTTTAACCAGTTTAGTTGCATTTCTCTGAACTCTCTCCAACTTTCTTAAAGGGGAACTATCACAAAAATGAAAATTTTTTCATGCTGAGGTATGGGTCAGAGTTTGATTGAAAGGTAGGTCTACTGCATCTTTTAGGGGGCTTCCTTTATTCGTAGATGTTGAGAGCTAATTCAAATAGCCAACTCCAGTACAAACAAAAATGTAACAAAATAACTGACTCTGGCACACTCCCTGCATGCAGCAAAACAGAATTTTCATCAGAGATTGTTATTTAATCTTCTCGGCAACCCCCAATGGATGTATTGGACCTGTGAATCAAAAACAGACTTCACCTACTGCATGAAGAGAAAAGAAAGCGAGACACGATGCTGATTATGGGACAGTGAAGAGTTACTTGGTTATTTCAGAAACAGTACAGAATATTAAATTGGTTATATTCAGAAACATCTTATTTCAGTGAATTAAAGCATTTATTACATTTTTATTTTTGTGATTGATCCTCTTTAAGGACTGGAGCCCAAAACCGCACTGCTTGCTCAAGGTACGGCCTTACCAGGGACCTATAATGCGGAATAATTATGTTTTCATCCCTTAAGTTATTTCCCCTTTTTTTGCTTTAGTAGCCACAGAATGACATTGCCTGCGAGTGTATACTGTGTAGGACCCCAGCACTGCCCCCACTTTTTTTTTCCACTGTCCTTTTTCTCACTAATAGCCTGCTATGTGCCCAATCATATGGTCGCACACATAATTATGTACTACCTTTGCATATAGTTTTATAACAAAAAATCTTGTACAGTGTACCAAGCTTCCCTCATTGTAATACAGTATGACTTATTTTGCTCCGGCCTAATAAAAGACATTAAATCATGGAGTATATCAAAATGTGAAAAAGAGAATACCATAAGGAAATTTTGCCTCTCTATATACACTTGAATGGGATTTTTAGAAGTTGTAAATATGCCCCTAAAAATCCCATGTATGTGAATAAATAATGGAGGGCTTTCCCTCTGGTGAGCTCTGTTACCTTAATAAATATATCCCATTGAGTCCATTTTAAAATTGGGTGTATTTATTAAAGCAGGATGAGCTACTGAATATTCCTTGAAGGATTTATTCAGGCACAACTTTTATACAGAGTAAGTCATGGTGGGACTTGATGAAAAGTACAATATTTTTCTAAGAGTACTCCGCTATGGTCATTTTAAATCTGGTCATCTGCTCATCTGGTGGTGTGAGAATGCAGACTCTGTGAATTACCCACTCACCCTCTAAGTGCATCTGCTCAGTGCATACCTAAATAGAAAACATCTTGCAGCTCACATTATACCACTTGCAGCAGAAGCCCATTTTATAAATCCAGTAACCACTTGTACAGTTCAAATCTAGCTTGCTATCTTGAGTGTTATCAGTGATCCAAGTGTTTGGAAGAGACAAAAGAGGATACCGTTCTGTTGGAAACAGTGAGTTATTAATACTGGTTACTTGTAGCACCTTCTCTTTTGATACTAGAACTAATTACCGCAACCATTATACAGCATCTGAAAAACATGTTAAATATACAACTATTGAAACTGGAATCTGTCTACAATAGTGTTTTTCAGCCATATAATCCAAAGTATTCCTGAATTTTATAATAATTCTAGCTGATTTTTTTTAAGCAGTTGCATTCCTAATATGTGGCTAAAAGCTGTTGTAACAAAATAGGGATTAGGCAATCTCGCTTTAGCACAGGCAAATTTATGAATTTGAGGCTTTTTACAGTTAAAATATACTCAAAATTGTACCACTGAAATGTTTGCTTATTTATTAAAAAGTTTGATTATAGAAAAAACTGCAATGTATCAAATTCATGTTCTACTCATAATTTTCAAAAAGTCTACCAATTCTCAAAATAATTTGAAAAAATTGAAAACTCTGAAAAAAATGCTTACTTTTTGCCAAGAAGAACTCCAATTAACTACATGTTTTTCCCCACTGCATTCTTATTTATGATTTATTAATTTGTTTTCATTAACATTTTCATTTTAGGTCAATAAAGGCATTAAAAGGAAAGCTGATACAACAACTCCTGCCGTATCATTCACTGCAACGAGCTGTGAATCGTCTCCAACTTTATCTGTACCAAAACCAAATAAAATACTGTCTGGAACAGCGAAAACTAGGTCAGCTGAAACTTCATCTGTGGACCTGCCTGATTCTCAGCATCACATCCATCTTATCAAAAACAATCAAATATGTGAACGGCTAAAGCATTGCAATAATATACTTAATGAGATGATGTCAAAGAAACATGCAGAGTATGCATGGCCTTTCTATAAAGATGTGATCCCTACATCCTTGCTTGATTATAGTGATGCTATGAAACACCCCATGGACCTTGGAACGATCAGAGTAAGTTTATTTTGAGTTGACAGTCAGGACATTATTCTTCTTCTCCTAACAAGATGTTTTATATAGTACTTGTGTTTTTGTGCATCTTTTTCCCTTTACTAGTAGATCTTAGGAAAACATCAAGGAGGCTGGCAAAAGCCTGGTCCCACAAAGTAGTAGAGCCGGAGTCAGATTTTAAAAGGTTAAAAAGCTTACATTTTATTCTCCATAATTAAAAACCAAGGCCTGGCGTGTTTCGTGTCTACCAGGGACACTTAGTCATAGGCATAGGCTTAGTCAGATAAGTTGTAAATTCATGTGAAATGACAGTGAGTGCTGGTATTCCATTCACACGCACACACATAGGGATGCACCAAATCCACTTTTTTGGATTCGACCGAACCCCCGAATCCTTCGCGAAAGATTCTACCAAATCCTATGCATATACAAATTAGGGGTGGGAAGGGGAAAACAGTTTTTACTTCCTTGTTTTGGGACGTGTTTTCCATCCCCACCCCTAATTTGCAAAAATGTGTGTGGTTCTTTAAAGTCTGGTATTGCGATTTCTGCATATTCTCAAAGTTAGGTTAGCACTAAAGTGGGTGAAACCTTAATAGAGTAACCCTGAAAACCAATTATTCAATTTAGTTGGCCATGCACATATTTCACATGGCTTAGTAAAACCTTACAATGCGGGGTTGTTTTTCTAAATTTATATTGACGCGCATGTTCTAAAAAGCCCAAAAAACAGTCAGAATCTGTGTTATGCAATTATACAGTGATTAACACTTTTTCTTTCCCTTCTAACACTTTTATTAAGGACAAAATGGAAAATGGACTCTATAAAGACACTCAGGACTTTGCTTCTGATGTCCGATTAATGTTCATGAACTGTTATAAGTACAACCCTCCTGACAACGAAGTGGTAAATATGGCTCGAAAGCTGCAGGTAATTGGGAACCTTAAAACCATTAACTGTATCTAGATTGACTTTAAGCCACTTTTTGTATGTATTTTACATTCTAATTGTTTTTGGAAGAAATTTTGTTTTATTTGCCCATTCCATACATGGCATACCTGCAACTGTCTGAGGACTTTTAAATATCTTTTGTATCTCCAGGATGTTTTTGAGGGGATGTTTGCCAAAATACCAGATGAACCACTTGCTTCTCAAAGTGTAGTAGAGAGATACAAGTCTTCTACTGATGAAAGTAGTAGTTCTAGCTCTTCTGAACAAAGTTCGTCTGATTCTGAAGATGAACGGGCACGACACCTCGCTTTGCTACAGGACCAAGTATGTATTCGCTCTCTAAATATATGAACTCTACAAATGCTAAATAATTACTATATAGTTTACTGATGTATCTAGTGGAAGCCAGTCTTTAAACTTGTGGGGCCAATATATTCATCCACCTTGCAACTTCCCAGTCTCTGTGTTCTGGTCTGGCCATATATAGCTCTAACACAGTATCCACAGGGTAACCAAAGCAACTATATTCTGTTTGCTAGCAGCTAAAATACAGCTAAAAAGAAGGGATATTTTAAAGTAAATAATAAAATGGTTTATTATGTGTTAATGTTCATTTTGTTTTCTTTCAAAAGCCTTAATGTGGCTAACATTTACAATTTAAATCCTTTTTATTTGTGACTTAATTTCCATAACTCAGCCTGTGTATTTGCCCACCTATACAGTATACCCTGACAAAGTGTGTAGGGACAGCTATCATTACTGGAGTAATTGCAATTTTCAGGTCTTATAAGTGCATGCCTTTCAGATCACCACAAGATGTCACTTTATGCAACATTTAGAGCACACACTACGTTTGGCAAATGATTAAAACTGCGCTGGTTCTGTAAAATACATCTGTAATCTTATAGCTCAGGGCAGTTCAAGAACAGCTTAAAGCTTTAACAGAAACACCAGTACCCAAAGCAAAAAAGAAGTCTAAAAAAGGGAAAAAGAAAAAGAAGAAAAGGGAAAGGAAGAAAATATTGAAAAGAAAATCTTGCCAAGGTCAGAAAAAGAAAAAAGTAAAACAGAAAGAGTTGAAGAAGAGGTCTATTTTCAGGTAAGTTAAAACCACTGATGTCAATGTTTGTAGTGCATTGGCAACATAAATGTATTGCAACCATCATTTTAAGTCTTTACGCTTAGGTTATACACCTTAAAAATATAATAAAATTTTGTTTTACTTTACTGACAATTTTTCCAAAAACTACTGTTCAACTATCTGCTGGCAGCTTCCCCAGGCTGTACAGGAGGCACAGTCATGATCATTTACCCACATCCTAATGTGCTTCTCGACAGGGACCTTAAGGAGGTGCCCAGCACTTATTTGTAACATAAGTGTAGTTATAAGAATTCTTTTAATTCTTTATTGTAGTGCTGTCCAAGTTCTGTTGTACTGAGGGCTGGAATTTTTTCTGGCCTACATGTTGGAGGGCTAATAATGGAAGTCAGTGTTGGCCACTCCCCTTTTAAAACCATGCCCACTTTAATCCACACCCATATTATCTCAAGAAATGTTTAGACAGTATCCTCATTAATAGTGGTACTACACCAAAAACACAAATGGCTGGTGCTCCCTGCAGCGCTATCACTTACTCATATGTGTAACAAAAAAAGTAAACTATACCCTTCTCGAACAATGTAGGTCTCCATAAAAATATATTGCATAAAACAGCGCATATGTAAAACCCTGCTTCATGTAAATAAACCATTTTTCTAATATATTTTTATAGTAGTATGTGCCATTGGGTAATCATTAATAGAAAATTGCTATTTTAAAAAAATAAGGGCCGCCCCCTGAGATTCTGCGATTCATGGTGCACATAAACAAATCATACATGTTGGGTCACATGAGCCAATAAAAAGTGTCGATAAAGGGGGATCCGGTTGTTGTCTTAGATGCCTCATATTATAAAAAGGAGGTACTGAGACAATTAAACGATATACAGTAGACCGCAATCCGACGGGATTTATAGTCCCGTCCGATCGACATCTGGCCGACTTTTGGCCAGATAACGATCAGGGAACCCCGTCGGAGGGCCCCATACACGGGCCAATAAGCTGCCGACTCGGTCTGTCGGCAGCTTTATCGGCCCATGTATGGCCACCTTTCGACAGATGCCTTTCAACATCATGCAATGCTTTTATGGGACAGATTTCATGAGAGAGTATATCTACTACAAGTTATTAGGTTATCATGGTATATGTATATGCCTATGAGAAGGCAGTACAGAGTCATATATTACAGTTGTTAAGATAAGAAAAAATCAACTTTGAGGTTTTGCATCACTTTTAATAGGGGTTTTTATGCTATACAACGGGGAGCATTGGGATGTTCTGTTGCGGGATCCTATTTTAGCTTCGGTTTTAGAGAAAACACCCTCTTTTGTTTTTAGGAAAGGGAAGAGTCTGTCTTCCTGGCATTCCAAATGTTTATAAGTAAGCATGGCATACTAGTGACTGTGGTCCTCCATATATGTGTTAGACCACTTGTAAGCCTTATTTGAGATTTTTGGAGCATCTATTGGCCAAGGACGCAAAGATTTTAAATCGGCAAAAGGGAAATGTGGTTGAGAAACACAACGGGCATGCAGATATATTTTTTCAAATTATTGATAATAAACCCAAGTTTCAGAATAGAAGGGGAGATCTTGATTGGAGGCTGTCCATGAGTTAGGCCTATTGGCTTTATCATTTAAAAACTATAGCTATACATGGTGGAATGAATAGAGAATGGGAATCGGGGCCGGATTTACATAGTGGGCGCCCCTAGGTCCGCTGTCGTTCGTCGCCCCCATCCTCTCCCTTTTATTCGCTCAAATTGTCATTGGGACTGTAGTAATGGGGATTGGTGCACGGGAAATTTATAAAACTATCGTATCTCCTAGTGTTTCTGAACTATGTGGGTGTGGTTGGGCAGCATGCCAGCCCCTAAAATCCTGCTGCCCTAGGCCCGGGCCTTGGTGGCCTTTCCACAAATGCAGGCCTGATGGGAACTCTCCTGTTATTAATGACTCTTAATGATGTTTTTAATTGCTCATGCTCTAGTTAGCTGGTGATGATGAGACCAAGGGTTCGCTCTGAGGAAGTGCGAGATGCCACAAAACGCCTGGTCCTTATGTGGATTTATGCCCTGATATGTTTTAATGTGTTACTATAAAAGAGACTACTTTTAACTTTACAGCATAAGCTCTGGTGCTCTGAGTGGGACATGCTAACGTGTAGCACAGACTATTGATGTTTTGTCCCTTGTGGTGCTCCCGGGTTCATATTGTTTTTTTGAAACACACAGGCAGCAAGGGTATGGCACACACAAGCAGAGTAGGGCAGGCAGAGTATGGTACCCACACACAGACAGAGTTAGGTAGGAGACAAGGAAACCTATCAGAACCTCTAAGATGAACAGTATGTTCTGTACTATGTACAGTAACACAATGCCATTGCTGCTCCTACAGTCTGAGGTGTGAACATTGTGGGCACTAACAGTCTGAGGTGTGATCAAAGCAAGTACTTACAAGTGTGAACAATCTAGGGACCTTCAGGTGTGAAGAATATATGGGATTCTAAGTGTGAACAATGCAGATCATACAGCCTGACAGGCCTGGGCCTAGGGTGGCAGAAAGCTGGAGGTGGCCCGCATTTGAACTGGGGACTAGGCAGGAGATTTTGGCAGTTGCTTGAATCTCCCACCCACCCTGTGCGTGTAAACTAGGAGCTGCCATGGTTAGCGAAGTGAGCATTGGATCCATGCAAGTGGGGGGTGCTCTTTTTGAGAGCGAAGCAGGCTAGATTGGTGGGGCGAGGGCCTAGGGATGCATAGTTTTTAAAATATTGCCCTGTGCCCTGAATCTGAGGTGTCAATCTCAGTGCTGATAACTTTTGAAGCTTAAAAGGTTAGCATCAAAGTAGCCAGATTTAAATGGAGGCCACACAAGTGGGAGCCATGGACTAAATACAGCCCTTGGGCTTCCAGTTAAAGGAAGGTCTACCAAGAATCCGAATGATGTAATTAACTATTAACAAATTTAAAACATTTATAATGCATTGACTGTTTTTAAACATAACTAAAGTGCAAAACAGACTCTTTTTCTCAGTCTGTACCTATTGCAAACATTTGACTGTATCTGGCTTCCTCCAGATGTCTGTTATGCATATGTATGCCTGAAAAATACAGTTAAAGGAACAGTAACACCAATAAAATTAGTGTTTTTAAAGTAATGAAAATATAATGGTACTTTTGTATTTATTACTTTTGTGCAATAAAACTGGTGTGATTGCTTCAGAAACTCTTCAATAGTTTATATAAACTAGCTGCTGTGTAGACATGGGGACAGCCATTCAAAGCTGAAAAGGCACAGGATGCACAGTAGATAACAGATAAGCTCTTTAGTATACAATGTGATTCTTCAAAACTTATCTGTTATCTACTGTGTATCATGTGCTTAAATGGCTGTCCCATGGCTACACAGCAGCTTGTTTATATAAACTATAGTTGTGGTTCTAAAGCAAACACACCAGTTTTTACCAGTGCAGGGCAACAGTACATTATATTGTCATTTATTTAAAACACTTTCATTTGTTGGTGTTACTGTTCCTTTAACATGCAGTTTTTTTGTGTGTGAATGTTTCATACGATATTATTTTGAAAAAATACAAATTAACCTACTTGTGTTTTAAGACATGAAATGAATATCCATTGCAAACTCTGTTTATGGCTTATAGTTATTAAGCAAGATTGCTCTGGCACTGTGGAAGATACAGGTACTAAAGAAATCTTAAGGAAAGAATGGTGATATTAATTGTATTTTTCCTCACAGTATCCCTACCATATTTGCAAGTACCTTCTGTACCCTCACGCTCAGTAATTAAGATTTGTGACATGGAACCTAGAAAGTCTTATGAAGACTGTCCACATGTTCATTTTAAACCAAAGAAGAGACAGAAAATCAAAATACCCTGGATTATAATGCTGCAAGTAGCTGCTTGCCACCTCATGCCCTGCTGCAGTCCAAGGCTGAGTGTATGGGAAGCATTGCTTTGTAAGCAGGGGAATGTCCCTTTGCCATCTGTCAGAGCTAATCAAAATTAGTACAACCGCACTGCAGTAAAGTAAAGTGATTTAACTGTCCTGCAAAACAAATGTCTCCTGTTTGCCCTTGGAGTGCTGCGGTTTAATCAAATTTACTCATTTTCTTTACTTATTCTCTCATAGTATATATGAAATGTTCATTTCATCTTAAAGATACAAGCAGAAGTTGAAATTTCTCCCACAGAGAAGAAAAATGCAGAACTAGTTTAAAGTGTGGGGTTGCATTTGTATGACTTATAGTCTGTATGTACCATATATATTTGTATGGCATTGCAATTTTAATATAATAATGTGGCATTTAAAAAGGATGAGCCAATAAGTTGGGAAATGTTTGACAGTACAATCTTCTTGTAATTTGTAGAGGTAATTATAAAGACTAACAAAAAAAAAATAGTTAGCAGAAATTTTGCTTTTCAAGTTAAACAGTGACCCCTTGATTAATAGTTTGAGTGACTGTAGATCAGTATAGATTAATGTATATCTGCTACCTGTAAACTTGGCCATTTTATTTCTTAGTGATGCAAAGAAGAAGAAATTGCATGTTTCTGATGAAGAAGATGATGTCAAACCTATGAGTTATGATGAGAAAAGGCAGTTAAGTTTGGATATCAATAAATTGCCAGGAGAAAAGCTTGGCCGCATTGTTCATATAATACAGTCCAGAGAGCCTTCGTTGAAGGACTCTAATCCTAATGAGATTGAAATTGATTTTGAGACCTTGAAACAATCAACACTGAGGCATCTAGAAAAATATGTAATGGTGTGCTTGAGAAAGAGAACTAAAAAGCCAAACAGTAAGTGTATTTGCTAAAGAAGTATCCTGATTGCTACAGAAAAGTTTAAAGGGATACTGTCATTGGAAAAAACATTTTTTTCAAAATGGATAAGTTAATAGTGCTGCTCCAGCAGAATTCTGCACTGAAATTAATTTCTCAAAAGAGCAAACAAATGTTTTTATATTCAATTTTGAAATCTGACATGGGGCTAGACATATTGTCAATTTCCCAGCTGCCCCAAGTCATGTGACTTGTGCTCTGATAAACTTCAATCACTCTTTACTGCTGTACTGCAAGTTTGAGTGATATCTTCCCTCCCTTTTTCCCCCCAGCAGCCAAACAAAAGAGCAATGGGAAGGTAACCAGATAACAGCTCCCTGTTTGCTCTTTTGAGAAATGGATTTCAGTGCAGAATTCTGCAGGAGTAGCACTATTAACTGATGCGTTTTTGAAAAAACATGTTTTTCGATGACAGGATCCCTTTAAGTAAATACAATATATTTGTCCATTTTATTTTAGGTATAAAATCCTTAAAATCAAAGGATCAGCTGAATAAAGAAAAAAAACAAGAATTAGAAAAGCGGCTTCGGGATGTCAGCGGCCAGCTAACCTCTGCTAAGAAACCAAAAATCCAAGGTATAGTTTTTTGTTTTTTTTATGTCTTCAGAATAATAGCAGTGTGTTTAAAAAAGCGAATAAAGCTCCAAATCCTTATAATAGCTTTTATTTGCATCTGCACAAATGCATTGGAAAGCCTTCACTTTCTATTGCAACTCAAAACTTGAAGAAAGATTTATCACATTGAAAGTGAAGAAACGGTAATATTAGGCTGTTAAAAAAAAATAGCAGTGTCTGTATTTTTTACAAACTCAAACATTACCTGTATCAACTGAAAAATGCTTCAAGATTTCCTTTGAATCACTGAACTAAAATTTAGTTGTCACTGTTTCTAAGAATTGCCGCACATCTGTGTTGCATGGAGTCCACCAACTTCTGGCACCTGTTAAATTCCACAATTCTTCTGCATTACTTGGTTTTTTGATGTCACTCCACCAGTTTTCTATTGGATTAAGGTCCATGGATTGGGCTGGCCACTCCATAATGTCAATCTTGTTGGAACCAGGATGTTGCTCATTTACTGGTGTGTTTGGGGTCGTTGTCTTGTTGAAACTTCCATTTCAAGGGCATTTCCTCTGCGACATAAGGCAACATGACCTCTTCAATTATTTTGATGTATTGAAACTGATCCATGATCCCTGGTATGTTGTAAATAGGCCCAACACAATAGTATGAGAAACATCACCATGTCATGATGCTTGAACCACGATGCTTCACTGTATTGAGCAATGTCTGGAACGACCCATATTACATTTTCAGAGAGAAATGCACTATAACCAGCATGTACAACATTTGCCGCCTTTCTTCCTTAAATAAGAGCCATAATTGACACCTGTTTTTTCACAGAATGAATGACCTCACTAATTGCACTCTACACTAATATATTATTTGGAACAAGCGATTATTATTTTGAACACTATTATTTTGAACAAGCTTCAAGTAATGATTCAGTTACACAGAAATTCGCAAAAACCGGACCAATCGAAATTTATTTAAAAAATGTAATTTTTTAAACTTGCATGAATGTAATCGACTCGAAACTCTAATTGAATTCAAATTGAATTTGATTCGAATTTTAAAAAATCTCAAATGATAAATTTTTTTAAAAACTGAAATCTAATTTGAATAACTCTCTAATGGAATTTGACAGTTTTGACCATAAAAAAATTAGAATTTGGAATTTTCAATTGACCCTTGATAAATCTGCCCCTAGTGATGATGTTCTGCTTATAACCGAACAGAGAAATGTCAGATAACTCTTCTCAGTAGCTTCATTTTCTAAGCAGAATAATATTACAAACATTTCCCTTTCACAAAAACTTTATTTACAGCTGACTATAGGCAGTTGACCAAAATGAACAACTGGTGTGTAGTGTAAAAACTGCTAATATGTTGAAAACTAGAATAAAAAAAAAAATCAAAAAGTGCAAGAGTGCTTTGAAATGTGACCTGAGCAATGTAGAGGAATGTGCAGAGTCTGTGCTCTGAATAATTTTTTATTTCTTTTACAGGGTTTACAAAACAAATTCAAGTGATCAGCATTAATATTAAATATGTAATGCTTATCTGTTGATTCTTTTTTTTTTTTTTTTTTTTTTTTTTTTTTTTTTTTAGGGGAACTAACTACTGTTCCGCATCCAATTGGAGGACCTAGCCGACTGAGTGCGAGTAGCACTAGCTCTTCTGCCTCTGATGCGAGCAACAGCAGTGAATCCAGTTCTTCAGATAGCAGCGACTCTGAATCAGGTTAGATGGCATCCTGGAATTAAAGAACTGAAGGGCTTTGTTTCTGCTCTGCACACATTTGCAAAATGTATAGAATAAAAACGGTTTATTGAAGTTAAAGGAACAGTAACGCCAACAAATGAGTGTTTTAAAGGAAAGATAATATAATGTAGTGTTTCCCTGCACTGATAAAACTGATGTTTGCTTCAGAAAAATAATTATAGTCTATATAAGCAAGCTGCTGTGAAGCCTTGGGGCAGCCATTCAAGCAGAGGACACATGGTAGAAAACAGATAAGTTCTGAAGAATCTCATTGTATGCTAAAGAGCTTATCTGTTATCTGCTGTTTTTTCTCCTTTTTCAGCTTTGTATGTTGGGTGTTTTTGGAGGAGACACGCCGGTTTTCCGAGTGCAGCACAACACTACATTATAGTTTCATTACTTTAGGACACTTATTTTTTGGTGTTACTATTGTTTGAGGGTAATGTCAGGGGATTTTTAATTTTTGTTGATTGAGCATTTCCCCCCACTATGAGAGGGCGACAGAATTACAGAAATTGCCACGCCCCTGCCCCATTTAAGTCAATGGGAATTTGTGCCACGTGCAGTCTCCTGTGTATTGACATTATTTGCAAGCAATATGTGTCTGTCACAAGACTGGACCTCACTTCATGCTGATTCCCATTGACTTTGAATGGGGATCAGTTTCTTGTGTTTTGCACCCTCCCATGGAGTAAGAAAGCAACACAATGCTAGAAATTGTTCAGTTTGTCATTACCCCGTTGGGAGATAGAACCATCATTAAGTTGAAACAAAAAATTACACACAAATCTCTGTCTAAATGTGTTCTTGCCTTGTATGCTTGTGTTTATATGTAAGCGGGCAGGAATTTTTTAATTTACCTCCATGTATGGGTTATATTATCCTGAATCCTTGGAAACTTGTGGTTTTCTAAATAAGGGATCTTACATTAATTTTACCGTAAAATATGAAATTCCAATAGTATTATTTTGCTATCAATTGCATTTATACTAGTATAGTTAACATCATAATACTTTATAACAGACATTTGTCAAAAATATCAATTCTTACTTTCGATAGGACTTTGTGAGAAATGGCATTCCTCTATTTTGGAGCTTTCTGGACACTGGGTTGCCGGATAATAAATCCCATACATCTATGAGAAGCACAAACTATGAAGTCCCACCTTTGCTGTGTTATGGATGATTTGTAAATAAATCTCTTGAGTTGGTTGTATAAAGATTAGGTTTTGTTGTGTGATAGTCATTGAAAAAGAACTGATCATGTATACAATTGTGCCTGTATTGGGAAAATAAATGTGAAATTGACGAGCCTACAGTGGTAAATATTGTCTTTTTGTTTTATAAACTTATTTTAAGTCTATGCAGTTGCAATGATTTATTATTTATGCATCTCTGGAAATCAATATAATTTCAAATAAGGGTGTGTGATGTTTACCTTGAAATTTTCAGTGCTAAAATGATTGCCTCCAAGACAATTATCAAAAAAAAAAAAGTTATCCCAAAACTCAACAATATATAAAAATATACTCTTTATTCAAAAAATTATGTTAAAAAATTGGGCATACAGACCACATGTCAGAGCAGGTTTTTTAAATACACATTATTAGGGTTCCATTCCTCAGTCTGCCCATATTCAGCATTAGAGATCTCCTACATGGTACAAATATTAATATTATAAATGTTTATTTAAGTTAACATTTTGTATGTAATAGAATGACTAATTCTAAGCAACTTTTCTATTGGTCTTCATTTTTTAAATATATTTTTTATTTATTTGCCTTTTCCTTCTGATTTTTTCCCACATTCAAATGGGGGTCACTGACCCCATCTAAAAACAACTTCTCTGCAAGGCTACAGATTATTGTCAATGATTTGTTGCTTGGGTAACTTAGATCCTAGCAACCAGATTGCTGAAATTGCAAACTGGAGAGCTGCTGAATAAAAGGCTAAGTAACTTAAAAACCGCAAATAATAATAGGTGAAGACCAATCTAAATGTCTCATAATATCACTCTCTGTATCATATTAAAAGTAAATAAAGGTGAACAACTCCTTTAAATATATATAAAACTTTTTTAATGTAACTATTTCTTTAACTGCTGTTGGTACAGCTGTAAGAATTAAGATAGTTTAATATTGCCTTTTAATGTTATATCTGAATTTATTCTGTTTTGCTATGTTGCATTCAGTTTAGGTACTTATGTATATTAATATGGCACCTATGTAATTCGCACATTGATATGACTGCCCATGGATGCTTAGGTTTGTTTTGTTGAAAGGGCTAATTCTATGAACCCAGTCCCTTTCAATGTCCATTTTTTTTACACAAACGTACCAGATTTGATCTGTCCTACTTAAAGGGGAAGGAAACCTAGTCGGCACAAACCTCCCCCCTGGCCTACCCATCCCGCTGGGCAAATGCCCCTAACTTGTTACTTACCCTTCTGCGCAGGTCCAGTCCAGGGAGTTCACAGACGACATCTTCTTCCACGTGATCTTCTTCCTGCTTTGAACGGCGCATGCGCAGTAGGATCATTTCGCCGGTACGATCTACTGCGCATGCACGTGACTTTTGGCGCATGCGCAGTAGATCCGTACCGGCGAAATGATCCTACTGCGCATGCGCCAAAACTCAGTTCACAGCAGGAAGAAGATCGCGTGGAAGAAGATGTCGTCTGTGAACTCCCTGGACTGGACCTGCGCAGAAGGGTAAGTAACCAGTTAGGGGCATTTGCCCAGGGGGACGGGTAGGCCAGGGGGGAGGAGGGAGGGTGGGCAACAAACGGATGGGGGGGTGGGGGGTTTGCGCCGACTAGGTTTCCTTCCCCTTTAAATTTCCCACAGACCTTTCTCTTTTATTGTTTCTGTAAGTGCTATGAGTCCTAAGTTACTACTCCTGTTATGATTTCCCAGATCATCACTTAGGTCAGCCAGTATTATATTGAATTAATTTAGATTTTCGACCTTTGCCTAGCTGTACACAATCATGGATAAATCTGACCCGTTTCAATTCGCCAAATCTTCGCAAAGCTGAAAAAATCTGCCAAAATGCATTGAAGTCTGTGCGTTACATTTTTTTTGTGGTGTGACATATTTTTTTTTTTTTTTCACCCATTGGATTCTTTAGGCGTCACTTTTGTGGGAAAGTCTCCGAAAAATTTTGAAGATGGTTTTGAAGTTCCTGTTATGTGGTTGTGGTTATCTTTTAGTTATGGGGCTGTCTTGGTCAGATAGTTATAGCATTATCCGTAAACCCAGGAAGTTCTGAATTACAGAAAGAACATCTCCCATCTCCTTTATAATCAAATAATCCAATTTTTTAAAAAGGATTCACTTTTTCTCTGTAATAATAAAACAGTACCTTGTACTTGATCCCAACTAAGATTAAATTAATCCAAAATCATCCTATTGGGTTTATTAAATGTTTACATGATTTTCTAGTAGATTTTCTAGTAGACTTAAGGTATGAAGATCCAAATTAAAGAAAGATCAGTTATCCAGAAAACCCCAGGTTCCAAGCATTCTGGGTAACAGGCCCCATACCTGTATAAGTTTAAGTCAAACCAACCAAGGAGATTGGTTGCATATCTTGTCTAGTGCTGTTAAAATCTGGTTTTCATCTCTGCATTTGCTTTTAGTGACTATGAAGGCATCATGCTGGGTGGCATGTGTGGCTTCAGGGCTTTGCAGTGCCTCATTTATGGTGCAGCGCTATGTGGGACAGCCAAAAAACATGGAATTGCGGGCTGCTGTTTCTGTTCTGTTACATATTTCATGATACGGAGAGCCAGGGTGTGCAAGCTGGTATTACTACACTATTATACTTAGACAGGACATTAGTGCACTGGCATGAGATAATTATTGCTGCTGTTATTGTTCAGTGTTGGTAACAGTCTTTGCAGTGTATACCTGGCTTTTCCACACCCCATTTCTAGATCAAATAAATTGTTTTGTACTGAAATATAAAACCAGTGGCTGCGGCAGTTGGTATGCAATTGCGCCTCATCTCAGTTATTAGGCTCTTGTGTAGTACTGCAAGCTATAGCACAGCACCTTGCTCTGTCCCTTGCCTGGGGACAAAGTGCTGTGTTTTAACTCAAGCAGTGATAACTTCACTCCCTAGACAGATAAAGTACTGCGAGTTAACCTTAATTTAGGGGTCCAGTGACGTAAATAAGTTTTCCACAGGACCTGTTAACCTACCTCTCTGCCTCTGTGCTACCCTGTAACAAGCAGTGTGACAAGTTGCATTCAGTGGGGAACTTTATTAGAAAATAGAGTTTCGGCTATCTTGCAATAGGAAGCCCAAAAGAAGACAAAACAAATAAGGCAGTAATCAGGATATTCTAGCCCGACTACTTTTGTTGCAGCAGAGTAATTTATCATGTACAATCTGAAAACAACTTAATGAGTTGCTTATAAGTTTAAGGAAAAGGGGGAAGACAATGTTTTCCAATACAGGGAGTCCTCGAGTTACATACATCTGTCTTACATACAACTCACACTTACAGACATGGCCTGTTACAGTAACATACTGTGGGTGCTTGACTTTTATTAGCATTTAGCTATAATAAACCACCCGCCCAAATCCCCTTTGGTGTGTGTTGTCTACTGCAGAGGATAGAAAGGTAAAAATAAATACTACGTTAAGACAGACATCTAAAGTTGCATTTAATGAGTAAATGAATATGTTTCAACTTACATACAAATTCAACTGAAGAACAAACCTGCAGTCTCTATCTCGTACATAACCCAGGGGCTGCCTATACTATACTGCAATATTACAAATAGTTTTTATTGTAACGTAAGCGCCTCTCATCCTGGCAGTGTCTCTTGGAAGTTTACCTTCCAAAGCTTATCATTCCAAATTTCTATCACGTAGTACACCAGATTTAAAGACCAGTGGTGTAATTACAGAGGCAGCAGACCCTGCAGCTATGGGTAACTCTTTATTTTGTGTGGTAATTTCGCCAACCCCCCCCCCAACCAAACACACACACAAAATCATAGTGGGGGCCTGGAATTTTTTTTCACATTGGGAGACCTTTTAAAGCTTTCTATTTTTATTTCTTGACATTTTTCTATTTTAAAAATGAATTTGTTCAATGATTATTTCACAGTTGAAGCATGAGCCATATTGAATACATTTCTCATAGAATATCAGCAACTGATTCATTAACCAGGGTAGGAGAGCAGGGGTGCCCTTGATCCCATCATCAGTGCATGTGCAGTACATTCATTTCTCGTTTGCATAAGTTGATCGAGGGTTGGGGGCCACACTGATGATTGGTGCCTAGGGTGGCAGCAGGAGTTAAAGCTAATCCTGTTAAAAAAAATGTTTAAAGCAATTCATCTAATTTAAAAATGTTAACACACAAAGCTGCTTCTTGATAACACGAGAGGATGAAAAAGTATGAAAAAACATAATTTTTTAAAAACTGTATAACATAACAAGCAATTTAACATTTTTTTAACATATTCTGTTGTATTGCAGGCATGCATCACCAGCAATATAATTCTAGAATGAATGTGCCTCCTGAAAAGCAAGAAAAGGTAAATGCAACTGAGACTTCTTTCTGAAATGGATTGTTCAGCTTCAAAGTAACTTTTGGTATGATTGATAATCTGCTGCAATTTGCAATTACTCTTTATTTCTTATTAATTTGGAATTTCAGCAGCTATCTAGTTGCTGGGGAGCAGTTTTTTCTACCAGCGAATGAGACTGGAATATGAATAGGAGAGGGCCTGAATAGATAAATAAGTAATTAATAAAAAGTAACAATACAAGTACATTTGTAGCTTTACATAGCAGTAAGTTGTTGACTGCTTGGGTCACTGACCCCTGTTTGAAAACTGTTTAGAGTCTAGTTAAAAAGTTGGCCATTCAATGACATACTAAAAGCTAAGGAGAGCTAAATCATTTAACACTTGTCCCACATTGGGGAACGAGCCCCACTGAGCTCACAATAACTGCTCATCCTAATGTTGAATTCTCTTTGTGCAAATCATTCAAGGGTTGTATAACAACTATGCCATGGTAACCACAAATCAGTAAAAGATTTGAGAGTTTTACCACAAATTTCTAGTTTTATATCTGTCCAGTTTGGAAATGTACAGGATTAGCATTGCAAACAGTTTGCAGCCATATTTTTGGGAATACATTTTTCTGACCTTTCTTGATGGCTTACTATGTAAATACAGTAGAAGCCTGATTTTTATGTCCCTAGATTTTAAGTTTCCAGAATTAATGCTGATGCAGTCCTGTGGAAAATCTGTGTCAACGTTTTATTGTAAATATTGTTTATTTAAACAATATTTTATCTCCTTATCCTCTCCACTCTCGTCATCATTTTACCCTTTCTTTTTCACCTTTAGTTATGTTTCTTCCTATTTTCTTTTTCTCCTTTCTATGTTTGCACTTCTTTGCTACATAATTACCTCTTTTTTAATTCTATAGTTTCATTCTAACTGCCAATTGTAATAGAAAGCAACAAAAGTCTTTTTTTTATACTGTTTGAAAACAACTGAACCCCTTTAACAGCTCTTTTTTTTTCCCTGTTATATCTAAATGCAAACCTGCCACTTTTCCTAGCTTCAAATTCGTTACTGAACTCCCTTCCAACATTTTTATGATTAGCCCTCTGTACAGCTAGTACATGTTCTCCCATGTGACCTTTGTCAAAGAGTACATTTAATTTCAATATAAATGTAAACTGTTAGTTGGAGTCATACAATGACCTATCAACTAGGAATTGTTATACAGGTATGGGATCCGTTATCCAGAAACCCATTATCCAGAATGCTGCGAATTACCAAAAGGCCATTTCCCAGAGACAGCATTATGACCAAATAATCCAAATTTTTAAAAATTATTACCTTTTTCTCTGTAATGATAAAACAGTACCTTGTACTTGAGCTGTTAGTTTTTTGGGGTTTTTTTATGTATTTCTTCATTGAATGTTATAAATCTTTGATAATAACATGCCATTGTACTAATTGCAGCACATCTTAGTCTGCATACTATTTACGGTCATATTAATTTCTATTGTTTAATGTAAAAATCAAATCAAATATTTTAAACACAAACTAAGATATACGTAATCCTTATTAGAAGCAAAATCAGCCTGTTGGGTTTCTTTAATGTTTAAATGATTTTCTAGTAGACTTGAGCTTTAAAAATCCAAATTACGGAAAGATCGGTTATCTGGAAAACCCCAAGTCCTGAGCGTTCTGGATGACCGGTCCCATACGTGTGCTGTGTCACTTGTCAAAAATTGTCTCATCAAATGATGCTTTTTTATTATTTGCTTTTTCAGTTTCTTCAAACACAAGTATCAAGCAATATCACAGAACCCAGTTTTGCAACTACAGTGCAACTGGACCTGCAAAAAGACCCTTTGTTGAAAAATCCGAAAGATTTTCAAGAGCCAGCACCACCATTGTCTTTAGGTGTGTTACATAGTTTTCATTTACTTATAGTGAATAGGCAAGTGGTTTCCAGATGGGTGCCTAAACCAAGGATTTACAAGAAGTAGCTATCGAGCTTGTTGCTGTACTAAAATTTCCAATATCCTTCACTATTGGTTAACGAAGAGGGCTGTAGTTCTACAATAGGCAGATGTTGCCGAAGGAGAAATTGATTTTATATATGTTTACCTGTCATCATTAAGCTGTTGATAAACTGCAATTCCCTTTAGTTGGCTTGTAGATAATGCCATGATATGTAGGTGAGCAGCAGCTAATTGAAAATTGCAGGTTCATGATAGATACCAATGTAGCTATGGGGCATGCACCATGTAGCTTTTTAGCTGTAATTGTCCCTAGTATCTGATGTTTCCACAAACAGCAGGAATTCTATATCTTTCTGACAAGGTTCTTGACTCTAAATTAAACATTCATACAAACCCACTTTATTGACCACCAGTATAAATGGTGTTTATTTCATATATCCCTTTATAACATTGATAAGTAATTGTTACCTAATAATAGTTTGTCTTAGAATTTGTGCACACATCAAATACAGCATAAATCCATTCATCATTAACAAAAAAACAAAGATGTTTGCTGCTATGTCCCACCCTGCTGTGGAAGTGGGACATAGGGGCCTGTCCTGGTCTTGGATCGAACACTACAGAGCAAAGAAATGTGTTTTATAGATGCTCAACTATAAAAAAATACTTATTTGATCTTTCTATACAGATGTTTTTCCTAATGAGGCAATAGCTATCTCTGGAAATTCCAAGGTAAATTGAAACAAGCATCCACAATAAGAGGATGTTTTGCATGAGAGCTAATACTGTGAATTTAGGGTAGACTGACGCATCCCAAGCTATTTTCAGTTTTTTTTATGAAATGTTGTCAAAAATTAAAAACCTACCAGCTAGTGCCTCTCTTTAGCGATCACTTTTTATGAGCCTTTTCAGAACATGATACTATGAAGAGGTATAAATCTTCGATGTGCTTTGTATTCGCTTATGAACCGTCAAAGTAATGCTTTCATATGATTGCAACTTAGTGAACATTAATTTTACAGGTTATGAGCACCATGACTGACGCAAAACTGATTTTCAGTGACAACCTAATGGTTGATTCATTTAGTTTACCTAAGTGTTAGCAGGAATTTCCTTCACCTGTATGGATTGCCAACTATATCTTCTGCTTCAGCCTAAAGAACAGTTAAGGGCTAATGTATTCCTTTAATGTTTTTTTTTTAAGATATAATGAAGCTTTTGTCTCCACTTCACTCTCCATCATTCAGTCAAGATTCATCTAAAAGATTTTCTATCCAAGGCTGTTTGCATCAACCCAACAAAAGTTCCTCAGAGGTAATTACATTTCATATGTGAATTATTTAGGCCTTGTTTCATACCTGACTGGGTAGTAGGGAGCTTGTAAGGTTTAACAATTAGCAGCTGAAGTGGGGAAAACACTTTCACAACTGAACCTCCCACGCTGTACTGCCAAGGAGCCATAGACATTATTTCCCCTTGTAACATTTAATTATCTGCCAGAAAACAGAGCTTCTGTTATTTATATATTTTAGGTTTGCTGTCATGTAGTTACCATGCTGACTCTTTCTTTGGCAGGTCTATTACCTGTAGCAGAAAGGGGTTAAAGCTCCAGGTAGGGTAAGGAGTGAGGCAAAGCTCACCCAGTGGTAGGTGGGTTGAAAGTGAGCAGTTTTAAATATGTTCCTTCCACACTTAATTAATTGAAAAGGACTAGTGTGGCTTGTATAGCTCCTGAAATAGCAATATCAAACGCTTGTCCAGTTTTTCTTACTGCTCCCTTACCTTGCAGTTGTCCTGCCTACTAAACAAGAGTACTTTCATGGCTGAGGTGCAGCCCTTCCCAGTTTAAGAGTCTATGGCCAACAGAAAACTTGGTTAGGTTCTCTTAAACCAAAAGCTTTCCACCATAAACAAATTTCTTTAATAAATGAATTGCCCCAATCTGTCACTTTAACTCTTCACCTAGTTTCTGCAATTGTTTGAGAACTGCCTTTTTCCTTCACCTGCTCCACTTATATATATGTGACAGGCCCTGTGATACTCATTTGTCCCATCAATTGTATCCCATGAATACATTTTAACAGCCTATGCCTTTTTAATGCCTATTAAATACAGGTACAGGTATGGGACCTGTTATCCAGAATGCTCGGGACCTAGGGCTTTCCGGTTAACGGATCTTTCCGTAACTTGGACCTTAAGTCTACTAGAAAATCATGTAAATATTAAATACACCCAATAGGCTGGTTTTACTTTAAATAAAGATTAATGATATACAAGTTTGGACCATATACAAGGTACTGTTTTATTACTGCAGCGAAAAAGGAAATCCTTTTTAAAAATTTGGATAAAATGGAGTCCAATGGGAGAAGCCTTTCCATAATTTGGAGTTTTCTGAATAACGGGTTTCCGGATTACCGATCCTATACCTGTACTTCTATTAATATGCAATGCTTAGAGGCTGTGCAATGCTTAGAGGAAGTGTTGCAAATGATTCATCTTATATTACTGGTGTGACTCAAATTCTATCCAGGAAGGGAAAGCTTGCTATTACATTTGTACCTACATTTTTGTTTTTATTTTAATTTTAGGCTCCCCTTTCCTCACAAACAGAGCAGACATTTGCTATAAAAGAAACTTCAATTGCAAAGTTAGAAAGTAAGTTTACTTAAAATGGATTGTAATGAATATACAAACTATTAACATGTATTGTTGTCAGAATAACCATTTTCTGAGGAAATGTCATATTGGACACCAGATTTTAAAAATGGTGTGTCTTTCAGGTAATATTGTAAAGCTTGCACTAGTTTGTATAAGAATTAAACTATAAAAACACCACTAAGATATAATAAGCAGTTAATGGGAGACAATGGGGCACCCTGGTGGACGATCTGGAGATATTGGAAATTGGTAACAAGCCTCATATCTCAGAGTTAATCACAATGGCAATGCTTTTATCTGCTGGCCCTATTATGATGGAATGATCTGTATTAAGTGTAGGAATAGCCAAACTTTCTCTTATGTAAATTAAAATACATCTTAGGGGTTTGCAGTGTATTATTATTATTATTACAATCATTAACATCTAAATCAACCGTTTGCAAACACGTTTAATGCTGATATTAATTAGGGTCGACCTGTATCATTTCTGCATCCCCAAATTCTTATAAAACATTTACTTTGCAACCTGTTTAATACAATTCAATCACTTAAACTCATCATACTATACAGTCAATACAAAGCTGACTTCCAGCAAGTAATGAATAGTCACAAAGGGTGAGCACGTGGTTAAGAAGGTTAGGGATCAAATACACACTATATAATATATGTATTATAATATCTTTTATAAATTAGTTTTGTCCTGTATATTCTCATCCAAACCCTTCTTAATTTGTTCTCATTATTATATTTGTGGTTATATTGTTGTAAGTTTTTTTTGGTAATGGTTATCAACAGATGAGAAGGGTCTTGTACATTTTAGGTGAAGTATCAAGCCATTCATATTCTCCTTTCCTGGAAGACGGTACAAAAGTACACAATATTCCATTAGGCCACAGAGACGGCGCAGAAAAAGCTACAAAAGAGCTGAGCGACATAGATGAAGTACAAAAGGTACTACTTTTTGCAGTTCTCACAAATGTTTATTCTTGGGGGTTAGAGATAAATATTTTACACTGATTAACATTTTTTATTTTATATCTACCTTGCAAGAAACAAATATGGGGTAGCTTCAGTATCCATGTTTGACCTGTTTAACTCAAGAAAATACAAACACCATAGATTTTTCTAATGCTAAAAGTATGTTTTTAAAATCATTAGTGGAATGACTGTTAATTACAGCTGTAAAGTCCTAGCTCATCCCTTTCAAATCACCCATCTAAAATAAACACATTAAAATGTTGGTTAGTAGTCGAGATTTGTCTAAAGCTTTTAAAGCAGTAACCATTTATTGTGTGTGTGTGTATATGTGTATATATGTATATATATATATATATATATATATATATATATATATATATATATATATATATATATATATATATATATATATATAAAATTTTTATATAGTGCTACTTGTGCACTTGTGTACAACAAAACAAAAGCATGTCATTAGTAAAGGCTACTATTTTATCATGGAAAGATTTAGTTGTAACCCTTGATACCATGATTTTCCATAAGGAATGGCTCTAGAGAGTATAAACTTTTTATGCCACACTACTGCTACACATCCACGACACTTTGTAAAATACTCTCTTTGCATGTGTAAATAACAGAGGGGTATTTAATTTATTTTGCTGTAGTGGACAATGCTAGCCAGCCTTAAAATATCATGAAGCCGTTTTGCCTGGGGACAAATCCTACCTATTCAGGATACTAAGGGATTTCACCCAGTTAGATAACATTCTGGCAAATGGTTAAGTGCCAACAATTCATAGGGCAATTGTTCTATATTTTTTTTTCATTTAGGGGATCTTTTCCCTGGCCTCTGTGCCATTATTTTATTGGGGGGGGGCTTTGATATTTGGTATTGTTGGTCACTATGCCATGAATTGTATGGTATCACTGTAGCATTGTTGGAGTTGCTGTGTTATTAGTTGCAATGTGTATACTTTTTGCCTAATTTATAGAATTTGAGGCTAATGGCATACGTATATAGCAGTTTCTCCCCTGTTGCATTCCAGCAGAGAACACACTTGAAATATGTTGTGTTTACCATTGATTTAAATGAAAGCCACCCCTACACTGCAGGTACAACTAAGCTGTCAGGCTAAAAATCAACTGTACTAGCAGTCCATGAGTTTCCATTAAAGTCAATGGGAGACGACATTGAAAGTTTTCAGTGTCTCTCTGCTGGCTGAAGTATAGGTTGGTTCCCATTTCATATGTCATTCAGTATGCTCCAATTTCCAGGCAGCAGCAAAGAGATGCTTCATCTTATCAAAAGCACAATTCAGGAAGCTGAGGGATCATGGAAGGCAATGGAAGGATCCTTGTGATAAACAGATTTCAGCACAGGATTTTGCTTGAAGTATAGTTTTAATTGATGAATTTAAAGACCAGACTGCATACACATGACAGCATCCCTTTAAATTGATACTGACCGACTTTTTAAAATATGTACATTAAAAGTTACCTATAGGTCATAGGTCAGGTTTGTTTTGTAAATAATTTTAGTTGATGTTCCTAAACCTGTTTTGCCAACCTGACTGTCACATCTCAGCCTGTCAGTTAAAGTTTCTAATGCTAACGGACTCCTGCTGCACAAATATGACAGCACAGGAAGTCAGATGGGTAATATAAAAGCTTTGAGCAAATACATTATGGCAAAATTATAAGTAGCAAACAAAGCCAATACTATAATAGATGTAAAAAGTATTTAATTTCTGGTGTCAGTATCTCTTTAAGCAATAGGTTAACTGAGAATAGTAACATAGTAAGTTAGGTTTAAAAAAGAAACACGTCCATCACGTTCAACCTTTGAACTCTATTTTAACCTGCCTATCTGGCAGTTGATCCAGAGGATGGCATAAAACCCATCTGAAGCTTCTCAAATTGCCTCAGAGGGGGAAAAAAATCATTTCTGACTCCAAAATGGTAATCGGACTAGTCCCTGGATCAACTTGTACTATGAGCTATCTTCCATAACCCTGTATTCTCTCACTTGCTAGAAAGCTATCCAAAGCCTTCTTAAAGCTATCTAATGTATCAGCCTGTACAACTGATTCAGGGAGAGAATTCTGCATCTTCACAGCTCTCACTGTAAAAAACCCCTTCCGAATATTTAGGCGGAACCTCTTTTCTTCTAATCGGAATGGTTGACCTTGTGTCAGCTGGAAAGACCTACTAGTAAATAAAGCATTAGAGAGATTATTATATGATCCCCTTATATATTTATACATATTTATCATATCACCCCTTAAGCTCCTTTCCTCCAGTGTGAACATCCCCAATTTGGCCAGTCTTTCCTCATAGCTAATAAATAATAATAAATCCTTTAATATTCCCTAGAATGTAAAGGTGAAAACTTCCTTCTGCTGGGAGGTGTTTTCAAAATCTCTTGCTACCACCCCTGTAACCATAAAGTCATCAAGCAACAGCTTCCAGCAGTTCAGAAAAGCAGCAATAGCAAAAGAAGAAAGAGAAAGAGCCTTAAAGGCGCAAGAGTTGAGACGCCTTGAAGAATCCAAAGCGGGTATGCAGGAGAAACCGAGGTTTGTATGGTCATTTCATTTCAAATCAAACAGACAAATTAAAGGATCATGAAGTTTCTAACCAAAGTACTGTTGTACACGTATAGCTTGTAAAGGTTTAGCACTGCTGAATAAAAAGCGAAATAACTCAAAAACCTTCAATAATAAAAAATTAAAACAAATTGCACTTTATCTCAGTATATCACTCTCTACATCATACAAAAAGTTATCTCAAAGGTGAACCACCCCTTTAACAGTACATAACCATACCAGCAACTCAATTTTCCTGTTTAAAAACAGAAACATACAGCTAAGCACATTGCAAGTAAATAGAATGGCAAATGAAATATTTTTTATAAATGCCTGACCAATTTTTTTTAGATAGCACATATTATCCCAATAGACGTATTTTTTCCCTTTGGTGTTTAATTTTACAGAGGAACAAATGGCAATACCACAACCACATCATTACCTATGGAAACTAAAGTTCATGAAACACAAGCACAGACACTACATGAGGCAAGCAAGGAAGAGCCAACCCATAATTCCCAAGAGGGAAGTACGGAAGAAGAACGAAACTTGGCAAGAATGAGAGAGCAGGAACGTCGCAGGCGAGAGGCTGTATGTAATTGATTAGCTCTGCCTAAAAGTTTTTTTAGTTTGTGTGTGTGTTAAACATAACTTTTTTTTTGCCATTGCGTTATACTGTACATCTCTCCAAATAGAAACAGATGTGTTTTTAAAAGATACATTACTGAAAATTTCCCCCAAACCCTATTCTTACCATTCGGTCCTGCCGGCTTCTTTACCAACCCCTGTCTCTCAGTCCTTTGCACTGTAAGACTTAATTTATCATTCTTGAACCACTAAATGTATTTTTTAATTGTAATAGTTTGTAGGCAGCCATCTCGGGTTTGTAGCTCAAAAAAAACTATTCATATAAGGGATATGTTAGCTTTTTCAAAATGTCATAAATAGTGTTGATTTTAGCAAAGCTTTGCCGTAGATTACATGTAGCAGACCTATTTAACCATCTGCAATTTACTAGAATGTGTACTTTCCAAATATATATTATTTTCTAGTGTAAACCTATATTTACTGGCATTTTTCTCTGCTGAAATTTGGAGCAGAATTTGGTAATGTTCTGCTTTGATATATACAATTCTATACAAAGTCGGGAGTCCATATTATTGTCAAACCAAGCCCACGGGACTCGCCCCATTTCAAAAGAGCCATCAACTATAGAAAAATTTTTATATCAAAAAATGATATAAGTCCCAAAGCTTTCTTCAAGTAAAAAATATTAATTTATTGAAGTACATTTAAAAGAATTATAGCTGGTACATACTACCTCCCATATCCCACCTTATGCGTTTCGCACCCTCCGGCGCTTAGGACACACCTATGACTAAGCGCCGGAGGGTGCGAAACGCGTAAGGTGGGATATGGGAGGTAGTATGTACCAGCTATAATTCTTTTAAATGTACTTCAATAAATTAATATTTTTTACTTGAAGAAAGCTTTGGGACTTATATCATTTTTTGATATAAAAATTTTGATATATACAAGTCAGGAATCTAAACACACTATTCATTTGTTTTTGAAGCATGTGGGAGACATTGGGCTTTCCAAATCTGTTGTACTTTTGTGATAGAAGTATATATGTTTCTCTATATTATGACTTATGACTGTTACAAAATCGTTTGGTGTTTAAAGTCATATATCTTTCTGCAGAAGTGGAATTACATAGGTTTGAATGCAAAGAGTGGAACCGTGATTAGGATATGTGAACAGAGCAAGGACAGTGTCCGGCAGGGTTAAAGCCAATGTCACATGGCAGAGAAAATGCCACTCTGCTGCAACTGTACATTTTCAAGATGAAATCATCTTCTTGTGTATACTGACAGGCTGATGCTTTATACTGCTTGAACATGAGGTGGATTGGCATGTGATATTAGTTTAAAGGACGAGATTACAAACAATTATCAGATAAGCAAAATCAAGAGGAGTAATATGTTTATTGTTGGCAGAATGTTAGACCAGGCAGCTATAAGTCGCAGATGTAGTTAATCTTATATTTTGTAGTTTATCTATCCAGGAAGTAGGCAGGTAGATACTGTACCATGGCTGTCTGTTCTTGCTGAAACTCTACAGTGTTCTCTTGGAATAATTCACCCAGCACTGATCAACCCTAACACTGTTCTTTTCATAGAGTGTCTAAAGATGTAGGAACAGAGCTGGGACTGAGTAATGGAAGAATCTTACACCAGGCAGCTACTAGTTGCAAATGTAGTAAATCTTCAGAGAAGGGAATCAATCCAGGAAGTAGGCAGGTAGATACTGTACCATGGCTGTATGTTGTAGCTGTTCTTGCTGAAACTCTACAGCGACTGTCTTGGAATGATTCAACCAGCACTGATCAACCCCAACACTGTTCTTTTCATAGAGTGTCTATAGACGTTGGAACAGAGCTGGGACTGAGTAACGTAAGAATGTTAAACTAGGCAGCTAGTAGTTGCCAGTGTAGTAAATCTTCAGAAAATTGAATTTATCCAGAAAGTGGGCAGGTAGATTCTGTACTGTGGCTGTTCTTAGTGGACCTCTAGCTACAGTGTCTCTGTTAGAATGGTTCACCCAGCACTGCTCAACTTTAACGCTACTCATGGAGTGTCTATAGATGTAGGAAAATACTACACTCCAAGATAAAAGGGAGTAATGCAAGAAAGATATTTAAAATACATTGTTACATTTTTCTGAAAGTACAGATATAGGATCCATTATCCTGAAACCTGTTATGCACAAGAAGGCCCTCTTCCTTAGACTCCATTTTAATCAAATAAATCAGATTAAAATTTTAATAATAACAGACTACTTTGTACTGGTTAGTAGAGGCACACCAAGTGAGTTTTTTTTTTTAATGTGTACATGATTTTTTAGTAGACTTAAGGTATGGAGATCCAGAAAATGCCAGGTACTGAGCATTCTGGATAAAAGAACCCATACCTGTACCATAAAAGGCTAAAAGGTGTATTGCAGTCCTTAGATTTTATTTATGTGGTTAATTTTAAACTTTGATATTTACAAGTCACTTGTCAACAATGCCTATGACATGTTGATGAGAGAATGGGATCAATAAATCAGAGAACAAACTGAGAATTTCCATCCAGTCTGATAGAACATTTTTAAGAAATCCAGCTTTCAGTAGTTTTGAAAGGGCAATTTGAAAATGATACAAGGACTAACCAATTTTTCTTTTTTTTTTTCTTTTCAGATGGCTGGGACTATTGATATATATCTTCAGAGTGATATCATGGCAACATTTGAAGAACATTTGTGTTGAGTTATAGACTTGACCATGATCTATCCATGTCATAAAACTCAAGCACTTTTGTTTCTATAAATACAGTATCGCCTCTAATATATATTGACTATGAAATATTTTGTAAATAGGTGACAACAGATGTAATAATATATGAAAAATCTGATTCAATAGTAGTGTTTCAGCATCAATGCAAATACAACTTTCAGCTGCTGGGGCTGATTGAATTGAATCATTTAACTGTCTCCATCTGGATTTCAACATAGTAACAGTGTCCTTAGAGGATGCTAAGAAATGTATTTCTGTATATTGCTTTCTACTGACGAGAGAAAACTTGTAAATTATAAACGTTTCATGTTTTGCCATTGTGGTTACAGTTTCCCTTGGAAGTTTTGGGGAAAATTTTTTTGTAGTATTTTTGTTTTGTAATTAAGAACTCCATTTAATTTAATAAATAAAGTAACATGCTTGAAATGTATCGTTTATGTACCGATGACTAATGTGTAGTTCAAGAATGTAAATTCCTGTTGTGCTTTGTAATTTTTTATTTAAGACGATTTGCAGTTGCTCTTTATTGTCAGAGTGTACCTGTAACACAGGCACCTCCATAGAAACGCTTTTCCTTACCTGCTACTCGCTGAGTACAATTGCTCTTGGAGCACTTCCTGAGAATTCTGGCCGTATTACACTAGTGCAGCTGTTTGTTACAGGTACACTCTGAAGACTGACTGCATTATCTGACCAGAATCAGAGATTATCGTTGCAATCCTTACATCTAAACCTTGTGAGTAGATCCGATTAGCTGATACCATCTTAAAGCAAACTGTAATGCACTATATACATCTTTTATTTTTTATCTAGATAGTGGGGATGTAATATCCACTCAGCGCACCAAACCACAAATGACTTTCTTTCTACAATTCTGCGGACCTTGTGTGGACCCGCATAAAAACACTTTGGTGCAGCTAGAAGAATTTTTAATTGGACTAAGCGCAGCGCTCACACCTAATCGACAAATTGTACTATATAATCTATAGTCTATCAAACGTTACACTTACAAATGGTGGTTTGTGCGTATTTTCCTATAAGGCAGGACTGATTACATGCATAATATTGAGGGTTTTTGTATATATCAGAATTTGATTATAGCACTTTCTTATTACTTAGTTAATGTTGCTTCTGTTGTTATAGTACATAAGTATATTAGGTGTCACTGCTCAACACTCTGATGCGGTTTCATACAGATCATGAAAATGACAAATAATTTCTAATATACTTTTTTAAAGCATAGATTTGTAATGAGTTTCACGGGCTAACAAGCAAAGTACAATGTACTTTGTTTTTCTTTTTAACTGTGTTTGTGTGTGTGTGAATGGCATCACTCTTACTATGGCACGTCAATCATTTCTGTGATCAAGGTGCAAGGCCTTTAATTCAAATTTAAAAGGATCCTGTCATCAGAAAACGTGTTTTTTTCAAAATGCAACAGTTAATAGTGCTACTCCAGCAGACTTCTGCACTGAAATCCATTTCTCAAAAGAGCAAACAGATTTTTTTATTTTCAATTTTGAAATCTGACATGGGGCTAGACATTTTGTCAATTTCCCAGCTGCCCCTGGTCATGTGGCATTAAGGAAAAGCGTATCTGGCGGCCAGAAACACAATAAATAAGTAGTCAGTAAAATTACATAAAAACAATTGTCAATTTCTTTAGGTGGATGGTCACTTATTTAAAATTTTTGTAATACAATATTTACTCCTAGGTTATATATATGTAGGTGGTTTCCCCAATCATGTAGTAGCAGTTACGTGAATTAAAAAGGTTGTAGTTTAAAGTTCTCCAACTTGGAAAAATTAAGTGGGCTGTGGGTTGTAGTTCTCCAATTCCGTGATAGGTACGGGATAGTTCTCTCAGTTGATTACCAGGCTAATTGTATAAGGCTGTTTGCTATCTCTCCACTTAGCAGGTACTTTTTCACAAGGATCCAAGATGGTGCTTGGAACACTTCAGCGCGTGTGTTCCACTGCGGAGTAAATATTGTATTACAAAAATTGAGTGACCATCCACCTAAAGTGATTTTAAGATTTTTTGAAAGATAAATAAATTGTATACTTTCTGAATAACTGGGTCTGAAAATACTCCTTCAGTGGATAAAGAACCCTGAAAATTTTACAGCACCCTGTAAAGCAGCGTGAGACAATGGGGGTCAGACACCTGTGGTGTAAGTAATAACCATTCAGAGCTGTGTATTTATGTAAATGTGTATGAAGTCATATTGTGCCCCTGGTATTTGGTGTAAAAAGTAAAAAACCTCATCTCATGTTAACTCTTATGGTCTTATATACTGTTTCTGCACCCATGTCAATTTGTGAAAAGTTACAGATTATCTTCGAGAAACTTCTGTTGCATTTAGCAGTGCCATAGCCTTGCTGGCAGGTGAAAATGCACCCCAAGTATCTATAGTAATACAGGAAACCGTATAAATAATTCTGAATTATTTATTCTGTTATATAGCAGTATACTAGAGGTTTAGTTGATTTCTGCTTGTTCAACAGAAATTTACTTTTTTCAATTACTTTCATGTTTTATTTTAACCATTCTTCCAAAACTGAAATTTTAAGTTTAATGTTCCTGTGTCTGGTGTTTGTCTGGCAATTTAGTAATCCAGATTCTGAACTGTAACAATTTGCTATATTAGTTGATACATTTCTCAGCAGCATCCGTGGAATATTAGCAACTATTGTATGAATTCTAACAGCTGTCTTTTATAAAACTCCGGGATTCTGCTCAGCAGGGACAAATCTAAATGTATCAACTAATGTATCAGTTTAGAACAGTTCCAGTTGGTGACCCCCCTCACAGAGCCGCTTCAGAAAGACACAAGAAGGTAAAAAATGGAAAATATGTCATTGAAAAAAAGTCTTTATCTCTGGTGAACTATCTTAAACCAACTGAACTGATAAAAGTGTTGGAAGGCGATCAACCCCTTTAAATATAATATGTAGAAAAATCAGATACAGCTGGTGTTTGCTACACAGTACATGTATGTTTACAAAATGTGTACATTACGAACAATGTTATGAAGGGGTTTATAAATCCCCCCCCCTCCTTTTTTTTACTCAACGTTGGTATTCTGCTCCAAACTGCTTGATGACCTGCCTTAATCTCCAAACTGCTTGATGACCTCTAGGATGCTTTCAATTTATAAAGAAGTTTGTGCACCCTTGCAAATGGTCATATTGCAGGTAACGTCCATCTAAAGTGAAGGCATTGGTACTTTAGGAACTTGAACCCCCAGGATTGGCTAGAATCAGCAGCTGAGCTTAAGGTTGAATGTAACCACAGGCTGTGTGTACCTGTCATGAAAGCATTATTTCATTAATCTTTGTTTTTGAGTTAAGCCAAACCTTTATGGAAAAAACTAATTTTGTTTAACAAAATCTACATGTACCTAAGATGTTATAGCATGGATACTCTATCCAGGGTTTGTTAATGCCTGCCCAATGCAGCCAAGTTAGAGCTGTGTTAAAGTACTGGCCCCTTTAAAAGGCATCAGGAACTGTCCATGGTGCTGAAATCACTCCCCTCTTCTCCTGCCTCCTCCCTCTTGTTTCCATGACTCCCCCTGCTCAGCTTTCCCTGCCAGTTGAGGCTGTAGCTCCTGCTGAATGTTTGGGCACAGCATGCTCGCTATGCCTCGCTGCCTGCGCTCTGCTGCGTTCTGGGGGTTTGTGTACTCCTACAGCCTGCTCTGCACCTGCATCGCCCTCCTCAAACTCCTCTGCAGCATCCTAATGAAGCCACAGATAACGTTCCAGAGGATTAGCCGGGAGGTCACGCCAAGCTGTCTGAATGATCCTTTCCTTGGCACACACTGCTATGTGCGGAACAAGGTAGTGCATTCCTAGATATAGAATAATAGGGATTTTTCAGTAGGAATTTAACAGATGTATGTTTGCAGATCAGCACCTATCAGGACGATAAAGTGCATCTCTTGTATAATCCCACCTTTGTGCAGGTCTGGATAGGGCTATAGAGTTCCGACTTGCATCTTTTGTAGTTTGTGCACATTCTTTATGTAAAGATGTACAGTGGGACTTAATTTGCTTTGATTATTCATTGCTTGCCATACTGTAAGCTAAGTGGTGTATTATGTAAGACTGTATTGATGCAGCTCGCCGTTCGCTCCCACAGGAATCACCACTATAAAATTCACTGGCATAGACCGGGTTAAGTATTCCTGCAATCCGTTTGCCTACTGATATTGTGCGATGTGTGAGCATGGCAGCAAATATTCGTTTATCATTTCCATGCTAGCAGCTGCTATTGTTAGATTAGGTATCCCTAGACAGCAGGCAGCACTGAAACACATTGTATATGCCCATAAAATTAATACAAAACCCCTAAAAAGAGAGGCTTTTAAGTTCTGGAAGTCACTCATTATCTATGTGTTTATGACTTGACTCCCGTGTAACAGTAACAGTTGATTGTATCCGTAATATACCTGAGATTTCTGATGTCAGTTCATTCTACTGGATAATATGCTAGTTCCAGGATTCTCACAGCAGACACCTACTACATAACATATGCTCATTCATTTCAAATAGATCTGTTTATTTTTATCAAGAAGGTCCCTAAATGATATAGCAAATTATAGTGTGTGGTTTTTGCATCCCACTCAATTCTGAATTGTTTTCCTTCCCATATGGTAAAGAAGAATCATTGTGCACTTGATATTTGGAAGGTGCTGGAAGGTAATGTGTTATTACAAAGATTTGCAGGCAGCCCTTATCCTTAGAGATCCTTATCTCTTCATGTGCTCATCAATCAGCCCATTTGGGCCAATCATATTTATACACTGCCGTCTTGCTTTACCCCATTATTGTGCTTTTACTTCTCTGAGCACGTAGCAGTTTTGCAGGTCACCTTTCCGTGTCTGTTCATTGCCACGTTAGTGGAATAACAATTTGATCTGCCAAGTTGACTGTAAACATGCAGCATGCCCTCTCATTCAGGCAATTACTGAGCCTTAGTAGCAATTAGCTCTTCAATTGTCATCACAAGTGGAATCTGGCAGGGAAGCGCTCAAAAACCTATTAGGCACTTGACCATCTTGTTAGCAATCATAATATGGCTTTTGTTCCCCAGTGACATTCAGGAAATTCCTATCTCTCAAGGTTAGATGTTCCAACACCACTCCTTCAGTCTAAACAACTACAATGCAATCCTAATTAATACACTAATGAAATTGCCTAGCCAATTTATTAATATTTAATGGGAACATAGTGTTTCTTTAGCCAATAACAACGTACAAAACACTGCAATTGGCATCCAAATCTGGCCCTGAGGATAAAAGCACAGGCTGGGCAGCAGACCAGATTATTAGAAATCATATTGTGGATTCATTTTGTGTTTCTAGGAAGATGCAGTTGGTTCTTCTTAACGCAGGCACCATACCAGTGTCATATACTAAAAGACTTGATTATGGAACATTGTTGCAAAAAAAAAAATAGTTTAGAATGGAGATCTCTGCTGATGTTAAATGTTTTAAAAATCCTATTTTTCCTTTTCAATTATACTGTAACATTTAGAGATTCAAAATCAGGATTTTTCTAAATTTTTTTGTAAATTCTGCTCTGTTTTGTTTTACATCTGTACATAGCCCCTGGGCCTTTGTACTCTGTGGTGTTTAGGGCTCACAGGTGTCTTAATAACCTTTTGTGCTGCTGCACTTACATAATCATACAAGTCTTCTTTCAGTTGGGAGCCCATGGTCTAGATGTTTTCCACCAAATAAAATGACAAACTGCACCTCCTCCAAATACTTGAGGGAACCCCAACCATGTCTTTTTTTGTAGTAGTTAAATACAATTATTTTACTATCTCCCAAGCAGCAGTGTCAAACTGCAAAACTGGGGACCATGAGAAAAGCTGACCTAAATACCTCCCATATACTCACGAAAGCCCATTATTATTGTTTCTCTCTGTACAATAATAGTTAGCCTAATAGTGGCAGATGAGATCTCCCATGATCTAGAGTAGACCCACCCCCTGCTGCACAAAGTCCTGCGGAAAGTTCTCTTATTATACTCCAAATGATGATCTTTGGCTGTTGCTGTACTTTCTTAAGCAGCTGGGTCTGGTTTAAGTTGAAAGTAGCCAGCAGTTTTTTAACAATAAGCCACAGGATTCCACGGCCACAGGTTAAGCACAAGACTCGTTCCCCAGTGGACCAGCTACTAATGTTGACAGCTATTAAAGTTGCCACTTGGCTGGCATTTCACTGGCCTAGCCAGTAAAAATTTACTGGAGTTGTATTTGCCTCTACTTAACCCCATTTTCGCCATTACCTCTTCCACCCTGTCTTCTCACCAATTAATTTCTTATACCCATGTTCCAGTCCCATCCTCTTGCGTCACTGATCTGCCCCCCTCTCTGTCCCACCCCAGAACCTCAGCCAGTGAGGGCCCAACCAAAAGGTGTATATTTAAAAAATAGAGACAGACTTTGTAGCCTTTCCAAAAATCTGGGGCTTCCAAAGTGCTAAAGACCATTTTATGAAATATCCTATTGCAAGTGAAATGTAAACATTTCTTGGTATCAAGAGTGGGAAATTGTTTTAATATGAACATCACTTGCTGTATCATGATGGCTCTTGCAACTGTGTTTTCCAAAAATATATGTGCAACAGTATCAGTTGGAAATGTGCTTATCCTTACAAGGTTATATCCCAAAGGCATGGGTAGGTCATGTCCTCTGTCTCTGTGTGTTCTCAACTCGTAGGTCAATGACTGAAAAGCAGAATGGAGTGGGAATGTAAAGTTTCCTGTGTACCTGCCACACAATAGGTAGAAACACTATGGTGCTATTTTTTTACATACAAAACCAGCTAAAAATTCTAAACATATCATTAGTAAATGGTTAAATGTGTGCTTTGAGAGAATTCTATTTATCTCAATGATCCCACATAGAACATAGTACAGCTGTGTTCATAATAATAGCAGTTGATTTATAATGGCTTTGATTTCCATACACACAAATGCATTGGGAACACTGCACATTCTATTCCAAATCAAAACATGCATTCAATGTATTCAATTTATGTAAAAATGCATTCCGTTTGTGTTGTTCCTTTAGTGTTCCTTTAGAAAAAGTAAAGAAAATGGAATATTAGGCTGTTCCAAAAAATAGCAGTGTCTGCATTCTTTTTTACAAACTCAAACATTCACTGTATAAACTGCAAAATATTTCAAGATTTTGCTTTCCTTTGAATCGCTGAACTAATATTTAGTTGTATAATGAGTGTTTCTGAGAACTACTGCACATCTGTGTTACATGGAGTCCATCAACTTCTGGCACCTGTTACATTCCACAATTCTTCTGCATTTCTTGGTTTTGCCTCAGAAACAGCATTTTTAAGTCACCCCAAAAGTTTTCTATTGAATTAAGATCCAGGATTGGGCTGGCCACTTCATAATATCAATCTTGTTGGTCTGGAACCAAGATGTTGCTCATTTACTGCTGTGTTTGGGGTTGTTGTCTTGTTGAAACTCCCATTTCATGGGCATTTCCTCTTCAGCATAAGGCAGCAAGACCTCTTCAAGTATTTTGATGTATTGAAACTGATCCATGATCCCTGGTATGTGATAAATAGGCCTAACACCATAGTATGAGAAACATCCCCATATCATGATGCTTGTGCCACCATGTTTCACTGTCTTCACACTGTACTGGGACTTGAATTCAGTGTTTGGGTCATCTGACAAACTGTCTGTGGCCCCTAGACCTAAAAAGAACAATCTTGCTTTCATCAGTCCTCAAAATGTTGCACCATTTCTCTTTAGGCCAGTCAATGTGCTCTTTTGCAAACAAACCCAAAGCTCTTCAGTACCGTCTTTTTTTTCAACAATGGGAATTTGCTTGAGCTTCTTGCCGATAGCTTGGCTTCACATAGGTGTCTTCTACTTGTAACACTAAAGGTAACTTTAGACTTTTTTTTGATTTTCCTGGAGCTGAGTCTTTGCCATTTTGGCTATTCTGCTATCTATTCAAAAGGTAGTTTTCAAGTTTTCTTCCATGTCTTTCAGGTTTTGGTTGCCATTTTAAAGCATTTAAGATCATTTTAGCTGAGCAGCCTATCATTTTCTGCACTTTATATGTTTTCTCCTCTTCAATCAACTTTTTAATCAAAGTACGCTGTTCTGAACAATGTCCGAAATTACCCATTTTATTCAGATTTTCAGAGAGAAATGCACTACAACAACAACCAGCATGTACAACATTTGCTGCCTTCCTTGCTTAAATAAGGGCCATAATTGACACCTGTTTTTCACAGAATGAACAACCTCACTGATTGAACTCCACACTTTTATTTGGAAAAAGCTATTATTATTTTGAATACTGCTATTATTTTGAACAAGCCTCAATTACATAGAATCAGCAGCATACATGTCATGACTGTTGGGTCTGTTGGATTTCTATTACTCTAATACACCTACTAGTAAAATATTTGTCATGCAGAAGTAGAATTTCTACCAAAACAGTGATTGATCAAGTTAGTGATGTTGGACTGCTATTAATCTGAACACAACTGTAAATGTTTTTTTTGCATCCCCTGTGCGCAACCAAACCCCCCCCCCCAACAAGTGCACATATGTGATAGAGCACTGGGGACCTGTGCATCCCCAGTGCACCTTACTATGCAGCTGGGTGGCATGCATCCCCTACATTTTTGCTGCTCTAGGTCCAGGCCTTTGTGGCCCTGCTGCAAATCCAGGCCTGTCTGGCTGGCTGTTTACATTCTCTGCACTTCTAGTTCTGACTCCTGAAGCACGGCAGTTGCAAGGCAGCTGAGTCACAGACCCGGAGGAGAACTGATTCCTGTTACATTGTTGATTCAGCTGCAATTATCATGGATGCGTTGCTTAGAACTGAATTTTGTATCATTATACAATACCAACTTGAGAATTGCTGGTAAGACCCCTTCAACGTTGGCATTTAAGTTTCATTTAAACAAACCCAAAGCTGAAATAAAATGTATTGATCTTTCAAGTACCTTACTAAGGTCAAAAAGCAAATACAATGGGGAAAATTCACTAAGCGCCTAACGCTAGCGTCAATTCGCTAGCGTTGGGCATTTTCGTTACTTTGCAAATTCACTAACTAACGCTGGCGTAACTTCGCTAGTGTTACTTCGCACCCTTACGCCTGGCGAATTTGCGCAACGGACGTAACTACGCAAATTCACTAACACGCGCATTGTATTGAACGCTACCTTTTAGGCTAGACTTCCTTCGCCACCTCAGACCAGGCGAAGCGCAATAGAGTAGATAGGGATTGCTTCAAAAAAAGTTCACATTTTTTCAAAGTCCCAAAAAACGCTGGTGTTTTTTCTATATTATGGGTGACAGGCTGAAAAAGATCGAAATTTTTTGTGGGGCTCCCCTCCTTCCCCCCTACATTTCCTAACTCATGGCAACTTAACTATACAGTGGGCACATGTGTAGGGCAAAATAAAAATTTTATTTGATGTTTTGAAGGTTTCCCAGGCATTTGTAGTGCTGCTACGTATTCCTCCATTGAAATTTGAATTTGGCGCCATAAGCAAATTAACCATCGCTAGCGTAACTTCGCTTAGCGAATCAACGCTAGCGCAACTTCGCAACCTTACGCTACCCTTGAGCGCAACTTCGGATTTTAGTGAATTTGCGGAGCGCTGCTGAAACTACGCCTGGTGAAGTGCGTCGAAGTTACACCTGGCGCAACTACGAATCTTAGTGAATTTGCCCCTATGCCTTACACATAATCCCTAATGTCTTCAAGAAAAAATCTTGCCTGTTTCACCATAATAAATAAGCCACCTGTCCATTTTAGCTCTTTAATAACAGGTATTTTCTTTTGCAATCCTCAGGATTCAGGATTACGATTTCACTATGTTGCTGCTGGAGAAAGAGGGAAACCGTTGATGCTACTATTACATGGGTTTCCAGAGTTCTGGTAAAATACAGTATTTATATTATACATTTTACAGAATGGTCCTCCCAGCAGCTGTCAGAATACTGGTCAGAATGTAAATCCATCTGTATGTGTAGCTTTGCATAAATGTGGAACTGGGGGGCCAGAGACATAACAATAAAAGAACCACTCCCTGCCACTAGGTCCAGAGTGAGAGGGTCCCTGCAAATGACGGTGAACACAATTGTTATGATATTGGTATGAGATCCGTTATCCCATTATGCAGAAAGCTCCGAATTATGAAAAGACCGTCTCCCATTATAATCAAATAATCCAAATTTTTAAAAATTATTTCCATTTTCTCTTTAATAATAAAACAGTACCTTGTACTTGATCCAAACGAATATATTATTAATCTTAATTGGAATCAAAACCAGCTTATTGGTTTGATTTAATGTTTACATGATTTTCTAGTAGACTTAAGGTATGAAGATTAAAAATACCGGAAAGATCCCTTATACAGAAAACCCCAGGTCCAGAGCATTCTAGATAACAGGTCCTATATCTGTACCAGTTTCCATTACCTATTTTTTTACCTATGAGCCACATTCAAATGTAAAAAGAGTTGGGGAGCAACACAAGCATGAAAAACAGTCCCTGGTGGTGCCAAATAAGGGCTGTGATTGGCTATTTTATAGCCCCTATGTGGACTGGCAGCATACAGGAGGCTCTGTTTGGCAGTACACCTGGTTTTATGCAACAAAAACTTGCCTTCAAGCCTGGAATTCCAAAATAAGCACCTGCTTTGAGGCCACTGGGAGCAAAATCCAAGGGGTGGGTGAGCAACATGTTGCTCGTGAGTCACTGGTTTGGGATCACTGCCCTACATTATAGAAGAAAGGTAATAATCAGTGTTTTTACTATATATACTGGTATTTTTAGCTATATTATGGCCAGGTATTTGCACTGGCAACATTGCTTAGCTAGTCACTAAACGTGTATATTTACAGAATCAATCCATTTTACAATCAATTGTTTTACCATAATTGCATACTTTAAGGGGAAACTATCATAAAAATTCAATGAGCTGCAAGTCATATTTCGATTGACAGCTAAGTAAAATACGTTGATGTGTATGAAAGACTAATTTGTGTTGGAAATAACCAATTCCAACACAAAGTTGCATATACACTAATGTGTAAACGTTCTTCTTGACAAAGTTTGCATCTGTAGGTCAGGTGTAAATTCTGCAGGAATTTTTTATTTCCATACTGTAGTGGGGAAATAATTTATGAAGGAATAAAGTATGCGAGCTATTCACATGGAAGACATGACACAGATAATGAGATGCAATATATGTCAATGAATCTTTATAATGGTAGTCGGCAAGCCCGGACCTGACAAAATTATGTTTGGTGAAAATTCAAGGTGGTACTCTTGTTGCCATATTTCATATTGGCGACGTTTCACCAGAATAGGTTTACTAATAATTAAAAAACCCCATAGAAAATAAAGAAAGTAATTGAATCAAGAGAACTGAACAAGTATGGGATCTTTTATCCGTAAACTGTTCCTTGTACTTGATGGTAACTAAGTTGCATGTATCCTTGGTGGCAAGAAAATCTTTTTGGAGTTAATTAATTCATGGAAAGCTCCATTATGTCCAGATCTCAAGCATCTTAAGCACATTGTGATGTGTGTTGCTTTATGTGTGGTTAGGATCCTAGTGTTCTTTGCAAAAACGGAACTAGAGGGGGGTGGGCTCTGGTGCAGGATGCACAGCCGGGCCCCCGCCCCCCTCCGTAAACCCGGAACTGGCCGCCGAACATGCGGTGGGCAGACTGCCGGGGGGCCCTGAGGGGGTGCGGGCCCTGGCCCGCTCGCACCCCCTGCTCCCCCGGTAGTTCCGCCCCTGGTTCTTTGCATATTAGATACCAACTCACCAAGGGAAACCACCTTCTGAGCTTTGGAAAGGTAATGGTAACAAGTTTGGTGTGAATTTCCACACATAAGTAGCAAAATGTGACGACAGTGCTGACATCTATCTGTTTCTATGTTCAATCCTATGCAGGTATTCCTGGCGTCACCAGTTACGGGAATTTAAGAGCAAGTATCGGGTTGTGGCACTTGATTTAAGAGGATATGGAGAAACGGATGCACCTGCTAATAAAGATAGCTACAAGCTAGACTGCATCATTGTGGATGTAAAGGAAATTGTGGACTCATTAGGTAACTATAGAAATACTACTTAGATTTGCTCCAAAAACCAGCTCAACAAAAACTACAAACATTAAACTTGAGGTGCCTAACAATACAAGACATTGGCAGGTAGCTGACTTAAACCTTAAACAGTGTTCAAGCCATAACTCAATTCATTATGGTTAGCCTTAGATTGTTTTATTTTTTTCAAAATGTCTATTTATTTTACTGTTGTAGAACTACAACACTCAGAACTCCCCTCAAAGGCAGTTAGAGGGTGAATGCTAAGAGTTTTAGAGACACAGTAGTTGAAGTTTACTTGTTTCTATCTGAAAATCTCAAAATATGATTTTGTTTAAAAATACAATTAGAGGCCCATCAAAGGTCGAATTTGAATTCATGTGAATTTTTTTTTACTCGAAATTCAAATGGAAGGTTATTTAAGAAAAAAATTGAACATCTAAAACTCGAACAAATTTTACAGACTCGAAAACTCGAATCTCAGGAAAACTTGAATCTCAGGAAGGCTATTAACATCTTCAAACTGGACCTCTGCCATTAACATGGCATGGACATCTGCAGGTTTTAGGTGGCGAATAGTCAAATTCGAATTGTTCCCAGGGTCAAGGTTTGATAAATTTTGAATTTCAAATTCGAATTGAGTTTGGATTACTCCTAATTCGAATTTGAGAGTTTTGACCCTTGAAAAAATCTGCCCCTTAGTGTGAATGTGATACAATATTTGGCTCAGAACTTTTAGGCTAGAGACACATGCGAATATTCGGGAAGATTAGTCGCCCGGCACGACTTCAGAAAACAAAGTGCTCCGAGTGTCACCCTGCCTGCGTTTTAGATTCTAGCTGGTGGGAAGGCAGTTTAGGGAGATTAGTCGAAGAAGAGGCGACTTGTTGTCGGACGACTGAATCTCCCTGAGTCGCCACGCATGTCTCTGCCCTTAGGTAATCTGATTCTGGATTGTTGTATCCTGTGCATTAAAAGTGAATTACATTTCAGTTCAAATATTTTCAATCTTTCACACATACCTGTTTCACTGTCTATTGATTAAACGCTTGCTTACCAAGGTAATATTGGGTCATTAATATTGAGCATTGCATTGCTGTGATCTTGAACTTTATTTCTAGTCTTAGGTAAGCATTTTAAGACTGAGCTTTTAATCAGATCTTTTCTACAGCCTTTTTTCAGGTACTATTTTGAAAATAATTTCTGTGTAATTTCCAGGAGGTGTTTATTCATTACCATTATCAGTTGTATTATCAGACCCGCTGTCTGTATTCCCCTATCAAGGGCAAAGTAAAACTGTCACCCAGGTTTTGATGACATACTAATGATTTTTCAAATAATGTTAGTATACCTTTAACAAAACAAAAACAACATTTTTAAAAATAGAAAGGCCGTTCTACACAGAAAGCCATTTTTGTTAGTATGTATAATATAATTTATGGAAATGGTGTTCACGTACTGCAGTACTGAGTCACGATGGTTGATCACAGATCTTTTAATCTGGGCCGCTCATGTTTTGCTCATCACATATATGGCTTATGAATAGATATAATATCTACTTATAGCTTATAACTAGATATTATAAGCAAGGAGTTTAGTGTGTGCTAAACAAACTGTCCACAAAATGATTTTAACCATAATTATGTTGTTAGGATCTATAGCTATAGCTATTAGTATATTATATATGTCAATATAATAGTAAGAAAATATTGTAAAAAATGAAAATATTTCATATATTTCTTTACATGCTTTCTTCAAGGCTTATAGTTTAAGTACACTACAGGCTTCAATGTAATTCTAGTCTCACTCAGGCAAAGCCAGTCTGACCTAGTGGTATTAGAATAATGTTATGAACAAATGTTAGTATGACCGGTTTTAAAATGTCTCTAGGTCATTCCACAGAGAACAGCCGAAACTAGAAACTGCTGACAATTGCATCTGTCGCATAAACAAATGTACACTTTTCTTTGCAGTAATTTTTATTTGCGTTTTCAACATATATAGGGTAGACCGCAATAATAACAGTATCTTCTTGGTATTTATCTGATGTCCATAGGAGAAAAATGGAGGAAAGAGAGGGTGCGACCCATATCTAGACAGATTATAGGGCCCGGGGGGGGGAAGGAGTAAAAGGAACAGAGGGTTCAGTTAACAAATCACCAAATAATAGCAAAATAATCATATACGATGTGTTTAGTCTGACGAATCCTGAGAGGTCCGTTACCATGAGTAACAAAAGTGTGGTATTGGCTGGTGGCTATATGGAGACCTCGCTGTCTAAGAGTTATTAAGCAAGACAAAGCATATTGTGAGGGATTGGTTACAGTGGTAAAATCTTTTTCGTTGACCTTCCGTGAAGACATCCATATTTGTACCTGAACTGGATTTAAAGTGAAAGTGCCAAAAGGGTCTCTGCAGTTGGGAAGGAGTTTATACCAAATGTACACTTTTCATATGAAGATATCAATTGTAAATATTGCAGGTTGTAATTGTGATGTACCTCATGTAAATCAGCCTTTGTTTAATGTTCCTTGCTCTGATTATTGCTTGCAGTGATCTATAGGCACACATCCCTTTTATTGCACATATTTCATGTATTCCATTATAATTAATTCTGATATATACAATAGGTAGTTGTCGATTTATTGATGCTATCCTTTCTCCTTTATTTTAACTCTTTATACAGGCTACACTAAATGTGTCCTTATTGGTCATGACTGGGGTGGGATGATTGCTTGGCTAATTGCTATTTGTTATCCAGAGATGGTTACTAAACTGATTGTTCTAAGCTTTCCACACCCGACTGTGTTTACAGGTAAGTGTGAAAATAACAGATTTTTCACTGAAATAAATTCTAAAAATCTTATATATAGAATGTGTGTCTTATTTCAATGCTTTTAAGGGCAGGGTTGCTTCTCTGGCCCTTAAACATTGCAGAAATCATTACAACACATTTACTGCATGTCATGCTACGTACATATTGCCAAACATTACCTGGAATGATTTAGATCATTTAGATGGGAGTGAATGAGAGAACCATGTATACCTGAAGCCTATCAAGTAATTATAGGAAATCAAAGGCATATAGTGATAGTGAGACGTTTTTCTTTTAGGTTGGGACTTAATTGTTGCTGCCTATAATATATTGATGGAAGAATAACAACATGGGATGGTAGATTTGTATAGAAATTTGAAATAAGCATTGTATTTAGACAAAGGAGCAGATAACCAAAATATAGAAGTATGAAACTGACAAGGTGAGAAAGCTAAGCAACACTGTCCCTACCCAGTGAGGCTGGTGCATAATGAATCATTGAATCCATGAATCCAACCACAGAATAATGTAAAGGCCAGATATGAAGTATCCCGAAAGACAGAGGTACAGTAGCAGAAATTGTCTCAGAGAGAGATTGGTGTAAATTTGAAGAGATATAGCATTGGTATGCAAATTCCATGTCTATTGTCCAACCCACCGGTCTTTATGGATGGACTCATATTATGTCATTCTTGTTATTCTAATACCTATTAGAACTAAAAGAGCACAGAATATGAAGGGTAATTTGTCTTACTATATACAACAAGAGCATAGGCACTGTTAGATAAGCACATTTTCCAAACGTAATGGAGATAAATGGTCTCTGTGAATTTAAAGCTCCACCGAAACATATCCATCACAAATGATAAAATCCCTTGTGTAAACAAGGTGGAGATAATAGCAAACAAAAAATGGATCTGAGCAATATTTACCTACTGTGATGCCATATTTGCTGGTTTCATTGTATAGGTTTATTTTCTGTTTTTCTTCATGACTAGTGATGGACGAATAAATTGGGCAGGTATTAATTTGCAGCGAATTTTCACATTTCGCTGTTAGCGAATAAATTCTAAACTGCGGCAAAAAAAATTGTCGGATGCACATTGCCTTTAATGCATTTGGACAAAATAGTCACGCGCATAAAAATTGTTGCTCACATCAAAATTATTTTGATACCCATTGACTGTTTCACCATTTGCATTGAAGTCAATATATATTTGTTCTGATAGTACCCGCACTCTTCCTCCTAGGATTTATGGTGGGTGCTGTGGTTAAAATGTAATATGCAGCCTTCAAAATGGACCTGCACTCCAAAAGTTATTTTGGTCAAATGATATAATTGAAACAACACTCGTGTAACCAACGTTTGGGTGATGTTTCAATAAAATCGTTTGATCAAAAGAACTGTTGGGATTGCGGGTCCATTTTGAAGGCTATATATATATATATATATATATATATATATATATATATATATATATAAACTTACATATATACTGTATTTTTAAGACATTTGTAATTACCTACAGCTAAATTATAGAAGCCTCACCTTTATTATAACTTTAATGTAATTTGCAACATATATTAAGCTGGATATAGCTAGCTCTTCGTCATTTCCTGGTCAGTGTGCGGTTTATACATGTAGTGTTATATAGGAAGTATTTTTTATATATTTACCCAAGGACATGTTGGGTGTATATATATATATATATATATATATATATATATACACACACACACACACACACACACACACACACACACACACACACTGGGGCCGATTCACCAAGGGTCAAATATCGAGGGTTAATTAATCCTCGATATTCGACTGGGAATTAAAATCATTCGACTTCGAATAACGAAATCGAAGGATTTTAGCGCAAATAGTTCGATCGAACGATCGAAGGATTATTCCTTCGATCGAACGATTAAATCCTTCGAATCAAACGATTCACAGGATTTAATCCAACGATCGAAGGAATATCCTTCGATCAAAAAAACTTAGGAAAGCCTATGGGGACCTTCCCCATAGGCTAACATTGAGTTCGGTAGCTTTTAGATGGCGAACTAGGAGGTCGAAGTTTTTTCTTAAAGAGACAGTACTTCGACTATCAAATGGTCGAATAGTCGAACGATTTTTAGTTTGAATCCTTCGATTCAAAGTCGAAGGTCGAAGTAGCCCATTCGATGGTCGAAGTAGCCCAAAAAATACTTCGAAATTCAAAGTTTTTTTTACTTCGAATCCTTCACTCGAAGTTAGTGAATCGGCACCACTGTGTGTGTGTGTATATATGTATATATATATATATATATATATATATATATATATATATATAAAAAATCCTTGGTAGTCTGCACTCCACTGGAATCGGCAAGGCACCCAGGTGCCACTCATATATCAAAAAGCATAACTATTCCTGGAAGCATGAGTGCACACTGGAATTTTAATTAAAAATCAAAAATGTATTAAATTACATTAAAACTGGTCAACGTTTCGGTCCACCTCTAGGACCATTATCGAGGTTGACCGAAACGTTGACCAGCTTTAATGTAATTTAATAAATTTTAATAGATTTAATTTATTTTAATAGATTTTTAATTAAAATCCCAGTGTGCACTCAGGCTTCCAGGAATATATATATATATATATATACCAATATTTCATAGACCAGCACTCCCTTTAATGTGAAACAAATAATCTTTTATTGCATCTTTTCTCCAACGTTTTCGGTCCCTTTTGGGACCTTTTTCAAGGATTATCCTTGAAAAAGATCCCAAAAGGGACCGAAACGTTGGAGAAAAGATGCAATAAAAGATTATTTGTTTCACATTAAAGGGAGTGCTGGTCTATGAAATATTGGTGTATACAAAACTTACCGTGCACCCCTGCCTGTTTCAAGATTGATTTTGGAGTGCGGATACTCATTCAGAAGATATATATATATATATATATATATATATATATATATATATATTGCAAATAGGATTGCAATAGGTCATATCTGCAGTATTTGAAACATTTACAGTACAATATTTTTATTTTCAGGGTAAAAGCACAGGCTTGGGGGGGGCATTAGATGCAGATTTGCCTAAGGCACCAGAACACCTACTTCTAGCTTTTGTTTGTGGTGGGCAGGGGTTTGCTGCAGGTTGTCATTGGTCAGGGTAGTGGGGCTTTGATGTCAGATGCTCTGGCTGGCTTGGGTTCCCCAGTCTGACATTGTACAGGAATATCTATTGTACAGAAACCTATTATTAAAAGTTATAAAATAAAGCAATTCCGTTTCCTATAGGGTTCTGTTTATATTTTGCTTTTTAGCTCTGGAATATGACAGTGAGTTACTTGAATCTCATTTAAATCCATGTTGATGACTAATTCTTTTTTACAGTGGCGCAACTACGGGGGGAGCAGGGGGTGCAAGCGGGCCAGGGCCTGCACCCCCTCAGGGCCCCCCGGCAGTCCGTGCGCCACATACAAATGCGGCCATACGGAGGGGGCGGGGCCCGGTTGCGCAGTGAGTAGTGGTCTTAATGTTCTCTACTTTTGAGAAAGACTGCTTATTTGCAGAACTCTCCCAAGCCTTCTGGAGAACAGATCCCATACCTGCATTATACTAAAAGATAAAAAGGTGGTCATAAATGATCTGCTTGTAGCACCATTGTGCAGAAACACTTAACTGCCAACACTGAACAACACTTCAGTATTCACAAAGGGGCCTATTGCTCTGACAATACTGAACCTTGCATGAGGCTTCATTTTCAATTGTATATATAACTTGTATATGTTTTGCAACTGAATAAACTGGCAATAAGTGTTTAAATGAAAATATATTAAAGGGGTTTATATTATAAAAGACAGTAAGTTTACCCAGGATAGAGTTGCCACCTGTCCGGTTTTAACCCGGACAGCCCAGTTTTCAGAAGAATTGTCCAGGTTGCAATTGCCTGGCCAGTTTTCCAAATGGGGTAGGATCTCCCTCGACTGACATGATGATCCCTGATCTCTGCTTCATAGCCCTACCCCAGTGGTGACAATTGCATCACTGACCCACCCTGTGATGTCATCAGCAAGAAGCATTTGCTAGTCACCTGTTTAAAAGAAAACATCTTCTTGGTTGCTATTGATTACTGCTCCTGGGCAAACTTAGTGCCTTTTATTACATATGGGGGAAAATTGTTAAATATCATGTGCTTTATTTATGGCTCATTGACCCATTTAAAGGTAGAATTACTTAAGCAAAAGTAGCCATACAGACTTTTTAAATGCACCTTATTTAGAACCTTCTAGTAAGATCTGTACATACTTGAAATGGGAGAGACAAATCAGACCTTTATCTTGCTAAGGCAAATCTGAAATTATAATTCAACAATAGAAACAACACAACATACTGCATTTAAAGGTTTAATTGTGATATTTATACTTTACTTCATTCAAACAAATGCAGGTGTCACATTTAAATTAATGTTTAGAATAGGTAATGATAATTAGATGCAGATACATTCAGATACAATTACAAGCAGACTTCACTTCAATCCCTTTTTATTATTATACCAGTCTTTTTTTTGAAAGCACTGCCTGCTTGCTAGGGTAAACATGATAAGAATTCAAAAAGTGAAGTCCAATTGCTACTTTTTGCACACTGGGCATGTGCTGGAGCATGATGTATTTGTTATACACTCTTATGTTGGATAAGGGATGGAGATCTCTTTTGGACACCTATAAATCATTGGGACTACATGTTAATGTTATATATATATATATATATATATATATATATATATATATATATATATATATATATATATATATATATATATATATATATATATACTTTTCCCATAGACAAATAGACACATTCACATTTTTTAGTACTCTGTACCAACTGACATAGCAGCATGATGGTGTTAAAAAATAGTATTAATGCAAGTTGTGTTGTCTGTAATTCGGAGCTTTCTGGATATGTGGTTTACAGATAACAGATCAGTATTAGGAGCTTGTAGCACATGCAAAGCACAATCCATGAAAATTTGTATGTGCTGCTTATATTTTGGGTCTCTATATTCCATATATACCAATTGTGGCTAATATGTGCATATATAATATGTATAAGATCTATGGCATTAATATTTATCATTTTTGTCCTTGTACGCTATATATAGAGGGGCACAAGATGTTGTAAAATGCAAGTTCTTTTTCAATTTTGGACATTTTGCTAAGGCACAAATTTGCCACTGCAAAGTATGGAGTAGAAAGATATATTTTATATTTGCCCATTTAAATTCTTCAGAATATGTACTTTAAAGCTACTATATACTGTATAGTGAATGGCAGGATTTCAAAATTGAAGTGCACAACCATCATCCAATCTAAAGCATATCTGCCTGGAAGAATGGACTGAATCATTTACCTAACAATATGCAAAGCTGATACATAACTACTACATTATGTCTGCGAAATATATATATATATATATATATATATATATATATATATATATATATATATATATATATATATATATATATATATATATATATATATATTCCAAGGCTACTGCACACACTTGTAGTTCAGCCACATACCCTGGTGCTCCCAGAAGTTCCAAAATATAGATAAGTTAATGCTGGTGCACACAGGGATTCTTTCTTCAGAGTTGTTTTTATTTAATCAACGTTTCGATCTGCACTCACTTACTGGAGAAAAAGCCTGGGTGCACACTGCAGAAAACTCATATAGAATATCGTGTAGAGCAAGGCACTCACATGTCTTAAAATATGGTGAAAGAGAGATAACTATTATTTGTTATTCCAAAGTTTCGGTCTTCCTTGAGACAATTGAGAAGGTCTTCCTTGAGACCAGAAAGAAAGTGTATTAGGAAGTGCACATACAGCCAATGTGACGTTTCGGTCGCTATTGGGACCCTTCTCAAGGCACGCCTGCCGTGAGAAAGGTCCCAATAGGGACTGAAACGTCACGTTGGCTGTATGTGCACTTCCTAATACACTTGTTTTTTGGAGTTGCTGGTCTTCATCGATATATATATATATATATATATATATATATATACATATATATAAATACACGTATATATTGCAGCAATAAATTACATATAATATAGGAAAGCATGATCCAGCGCACAAAGGCACCATAATTCCACATATTTTTCAACTTGGAAATTTATATTTTAACTTATATTTACAAAATCAATCATACTTAGTAGTAACTGGAAAAAAAGAATTAATGGGCATTTTTGTTTCAGAGTACATTCTACGACACCCTTCCCAATTGATTAAATCTGGTTACTACTTCTTTTTCCAAATGCCATGGTTTCCTGAACTCATGTACACTGTAAATGATTACAAGGTGAGCTGAAAAAAAATCTCATTAATTAGAGTTTCACACACACACACCGATTTGTCTAGTGACTCAGACTTTAAAATTCAATGTTTCCATATTCATTTTACAGCTCACTTAAGTTAAGCATAATGTGATTTGGGCATAACACGGCCATTATGACATTATCCGTCACGTTTTCTTTGATATTTCATAGTGTAATGTTTGTTGTTGTGTATGATACAACAAGACTGCGTCAAGGTGCTTGTGCTGTATTTGTCTCTGGTGTGCTGTTTTCATTGATGTACTACATAAGAGCACAAGAATAAGGGTTGTCTGCATTCCTTCAGTGGCTGTTGAAGAACAACTTACAGCTTTCTAACCTGGCCAAGGTCTACCATATAGACAGTTACAATTGGTGTTCATGTAAAAAAATTATAATTATTTGGAAGAGAGGTCACATTTGCTTTACGAAATACACCAAGTAGTTACAAGTTATAATGAGCTATATGAAACCAAATGTGAAATAGATATAGAACAGGAAGAAGGGGTAGGTGATCATGTATAAAAAATTATACTTATTTGGAAGAGAGGTCAAATATACTTAAAAAAATACACCAAGTAATTGTTTCCTTTGTTTTTGTCAAACAAAAGCTGATTTGTTTGATTCATGTTTTAGCCATAGGTATTCTAAAATATATCAGGACTGCAGCTGTTTGTTCCGTTTAACTACTAGAATTACTTTGAGCTCGCCAGAAAGCATGGGGTTAAAGCCTTGCCACAAATCACAAAAGTATACCCTAAGAGGTAGGCTTGGACATACAGTAAGAATTATTCATGCAAAGCCTTTAGAAAGGATACATGATGTAGGATAGATTCAATTTTATGAGAATTCCAATTATATCATGTATCATGAGATACAAAACCATTAGATAAGGATTTTCCCCAACTGAATCTGGCCCAGTATTTGTCAAAGTGCAAACTTGCCATAGTGAATAGGCTATGGGCAGAATTTAATAGTTTAATTCTATACTGGAATATTAATGTTTTATTTGCTTTTCTATCCTTGTAGTTATCCACATATTAGATGATCATCTCCGTTTTAAAACTTTCTTTTTCTAGCCTTTAGTTTGCACCTAGTCTCACCTTGTCCCATGGATCAACAACCATCTTTGACTCTGATCTTCTCCCTTTTTTGTGCTATTTCATTTTGTCTATCTTTCTATAATCCTGCTTTTCTGTTTTCCCTAGTCTGTAAATGTTTTTATTCCTTATGAACATTTTTAAGTTATACTAGTCATGCTTCCTCACTCCCTTTCCCCATAACATTCTCTCTTTCTCCCCTCTTCCTTTCACGTGTTTTTGTTTGCCTTTCTTTAGCTCTCATTATTTCGATTTTTCTGTTTTTACTCTTTCACCTGTCTTTTTCTTCTTATTCACATCTACTTTCACAATTTTACGATGACTTCCTTGTTTTGTCCTCTTCCATTACTTATACTTTTGTATACCTTACTTCAAATTCACTGCCACAATTTAGCACAACTGATTCTGTTTATGTTTGCTGGGAATCTGCAGGTCCTACTTGTTTTGCTATTTTATACTAAAGACTCACTGGGGCTCATTTATTAACACTGGGCAAATTTGCCCATGGGCAGTTACCTATAGAAACCAATCAGTGAGTAGCTTTTTAAAGCCAGCTGTAAGTAAAACAATGAATGCAGCAATCTGATTGGTTGCCATGGGTTACTGCCCATGGGCAAATTTGGCCAGTTTTGATAAATGACCCCCACAGATTTTTAAACAAATGCTTCAGATAGGTAGTATAGAATAGCAAAACAAGTAGCACAGAACCTGCACCTGGTGCCCGTAATTTACAAAGTTACAGGGCCCACCTGGATATTCCATTTATCCCAGCAGACCAGTCCAACCATGTTAACGCATGTACTGTACTATCTCTTTCACCCTTTGATAAATATTCCCCTATACATGTTGTTAGGCAGAGCTGTATGTTTCACATCAGTCTCTGTGATTTTACATTTCCCCTAAAACTCACCAGATAAAGAGTGATAAACACAACTTTAAAATCTGCTGTCTTCCAGAGAAGTATTTTCCAATAGGTTAACATATATGGTTCTTAAATACCAAATGTGCCCCAAGCAGGTACTGTATGTTTGATATATCGGAATATTTAGATTTTTGCTTATTCTTCCTGCAACAGAATGATCAAAGATAATGATCACTGGTTGCTGTGGGATACCACATTGGGGCAGATTGACTCAGTATAGGTAAAGGACCCCCAAAGTGTTAATAAACTATGCAGTGCAAATAAGGTTGTCCACTGAAAACACTATGTAAGGGAAAACAAATGTTAAAATACGCATTCCAAGTGCTGCCAATAAACACTGCAGCTATAATACTTAGAGCAAATGGTAATGAAAAATTATTCCTTTTTGCGGTTTTATTTTCTTGCATCTTTATCTACAGGTTCTAAAAGATCTTTTTACGAGCAGAGATACAGGTATTGGAAAGCATGGTTGTAGGTTCACTGAAGAGGACATGGAAACATACCTTTATATTTTTTCCCAGCCTGGAGCTCTGAGTGGGCCATTAAATCATTATCGGAACATCTTCAGGTCAGTAGAGCTGTAAATGATATTCTAGGATGAGAAGGTGCAAGTTATCCAGTTCAAGTACAGGTTTTTTTCATGGCATGAACAATGTTACCTCTGTGGCCCTTACAATGGCAAACATGTCCAAATCTCAGATACTTATTATGCAAAAGGTATTGCTCAATGAAATGTAGCTGCCATCTTGGAAATGTCCACATCTAAGAAAAAAAAAATAACATTCATTGGAAATAAGGGAAAAATATGAAAAATCTGTTTCTGTGTAGGGGGTGGTTTTAGAGATTACAAAGTATGGAGACAGCCGAACAGGTTAAGGTAGTTAGTTCACTAAGTGTGGTGCAACTTTTGAAAGTGGGGCAGAGATGTTACATAGTTAGTTACATAGTTAAATTGGGTTGAAAAAAGACAAAGTCCATCAAATTCAACCCCTCCAAATGAACCCAGCATCCATACACACACCCCTCCCTACTTTTAATTAAATTCTATATACCTATACTAACTATAGAGCTTAGTATCACAATAGCCTTTGATATTATGTCTGTCCAAGAAATCATCCAAGCCATTCTTAAAGGCATTAACTGAATCAGCCATCACAATATCACCCGGCAGTGCATTCCACAACTTCACTGTCCTGACTGTGAAGAACCCCCTACGTTGCTTCAAATGAAAGTTCTTTTCTTCTAGTCTAAAGGGGTGGCCTCTGGTACGGTGATCCTCTTTATGGGTAAAAAGGTCCCCTGCTATTTGTCTATAATGTCCTCTAATGTACTTGTAATGTGTAATCATGTCCCCTCGCAAGCTCCTTTTTTTCCAGAGATGTGATTATGAGGATATCAGTGAACTGAAAATGGAGGTTTTGCCAAATTGTAAAGCATCTGTGAGCGAGGAAAGTGCTGAATTGAAAACATATGGCAAACCCAAACCCCAGGGGAGTGACTTGATTCCAGTCTAGGCATGCTCTTCTGCATATAACAATCACCTTTGGCTTTGGGCCTGGCCCTGGCTACTCGCGTACTGCCAGGACTTACTGCACGAGAATCCAGAAATTTCCACAGGGGCAAGCAAGGGTGCCAGATGTATAATAAGGGAAGGAGCCGGTAAGAAAGGAGCTGGATGCAGTCAGACAGGCCGGGTCAGAAGCAGATAGCAGGAGCAGAATCGTGAGGCAAACTCAAGGTCAGGAACAAGCCGGGTCAGAACCAGGAAGTCATAAAGGGGATAAGAACAGGGAGCAGGAGTCAAAGGAACAACAGTTGCAGGCAGAGGAGCACTTAGGACCAAGCACACTTGACCTATAACAGCAATGAGTCAGTGCAGGGTAGGGGGTTTTATAGCCACAGAAAATGCTTACACTGTGGCTTGTTTGTCAACAGGTGAAACAAGCCATACCTATTTGCAATTACCGGCTTAGCCATAGGAGTAAACCAGGGACTTAACTGTCTGCTCACATAGAGTAGTGACAATGCAGACAGCACAAGATCACCAGGTACCCAGTTCAGCTCCAGGCAGGATGTTACAAAAACATATTGGCGGGAGCTGTAACTAAGTTATATATAGTAATGAGCTATATGAAGCCACAAGTAAAATAATAGATACAGAGCAGCAAGAGAGTGTAGGTGACCAGTGTTTATTGTAGTGAGAGTTATTTCTGAACAGAGGTTTTTGTGTGAAACACACACATATGCAAGTGAATGAAAGTGAGAGTGAATATTGCTTGAATGTATGAAACAAAAGAGACAAAATCATAAGACCATAAACTGCTGACAGTCAAGGTGATACTTGACAATGTTTAATATGAGGCATGGACAAAGTGCTAAATTATTTGCATCTCATTAAAGAAGAAATAAACCCCCTTGCTATTAAAAATTGTTACCCCCTACCCTACATAGCCCCCCTCTCTGCTCCCCCCAGCCTAGGTGTTAACTCCTGTAATTGTCCCTAATTCTTTACATAACTCTCCTTGCAGAGTCAATGCAATGGAGCTCACGGGCGGCATCTTTGCCTCTTCAGTCTTCTTCAGGAAGTGAGCAGCATATTGGCACATGCGCAATTGGAGCAGTCAACTGCGCATGCGCCATAAGTGACGTAATTTGCCTAAAGGAAGGAAGAAGACACAAAGAAAAAAGAAGAGCCAGATGATGGTGCCTGTGAGCTCCGCTGCACTGACTCTGCAAGGAGAGTTAAGTAAAGAATTAGGGGCAATTACAGGAGGTAACACCTAGGTTGGGGGGGGAGCAGAGATTGGGGGATATGTATGGTAGGGGGTCGTGATTTTTGTTTCCCCTTTAAAGGGAAGACAGATCTAAAGCAAAAGGCACATACCAAGGTATATATTGTGAGATTTACAGGTGCATATTTTATGCGAACTTGGCATAGTCATGCGTGATCAGCATCAAACATGATCAGCTTTTAGAATCAGCAGTGTTGACATATCCATATGTTAAGTATATAAAAAGTTGCTTATTAGTTAGTAAATTAGTTCATGATGTGTCTGTAACAATGGTTAAATAATTAGCTCTTATTTAATAATGTAACAATACAGTGATTTAACAAGTTATATTTATATTTTTTTTCCCCTTAAAGTTGCTTGCCATTGAAACACCACCAGGTGACCATGCCAACCTTACTCTTGTGGGGAGAAAATGATGCCTTTGTGGAAGTGGAGATGGCTGAACTGACCAGAGTCTATGTGAAGAATTACTTTCAGCTATCAGTACTGTCATATGCTAGCCACTGGATCCAGCAGGACCAGCCTGAGCTGGTCAATACATTGATATGGACATTTTTAGAAGAAGAGAGATTTGAGATAAAAGACTGACCCATCAATGCAGTCCACCGCTATTCAGTGAAAACTGTCTAGTAGGACAGGACATAATAAGAAAAAAATCAATCAATGATCTAACAAAAGAGCCATACTTAGCTTGCCTCAGTGAACAGTCACTGTACTGTAGGCACAGATGACCTTTGGCTACTGTATAACTACATCTCTGAGCATTCCTCCTCTAGATGCTGGAAGCTTAACATTCTCCAATAGGAAGAGGGCTTGAGATGAGCTGCCCTTGCATTGCAGTGTCTAATAGAAGATCACTGTGTAATTAAACAAAGCAAATTTTCCGAAAAAGCTGTGTCAATTGTAAATGCCAGTTTATATAGTAGTATTATACTTTGCACATTCACCTGCCTTAACATTTCTGAGTTTACACTGTACAACAACAAAAATGATCATGGGGTACTGGATATTTTATTTAATTTACAGCTGTAGTGAGGTGCCTTGTAAAACTATACTGAATACAAGGCGGGTGTTATATTAAAACTGGGCATAGAGGTACTTAAAAAGTTTTTCCTACTTTTAACATCAGTAAATAAAATACATATATTCAACTAAAGGTCGGTTCACCTTAAGCTAACTTTTATGTAGTTTTATAGAATGGTCAGTTTTAAGCAACTTTTCAATTGGTCTTCATTATTCATTTTTTATAGTTTTTTTTAATTATTTACAGTCTTCCTCTGACTCTTTCTAGCTTTCAAATGGTGGTCACTGACCCCATCTAAAAGCAAGTACTCTGTTGGGCTACAAATTTATTGTTATTGAAACTTTTTATTACTCATAGTTTTCTTCAGGCTCTCTACTGTTCATATTCCAGTCTCTTATTCAAATCAGTGCATGGTTGCTAGAGGAATTTGGACCCTATCAACAAGATTGCTGAAATTGCAAACAAGAGCGCTACTGAATAAAAAGCTAAATAACTCAAAAACACAAATTATAAAAAATGAAAACCAGTTACAAATTGTCTCAGAATATCACTCCCTACATTATACTAGAAGTTATCTCAAAGTTAAAAACTCCTTTAAGTTTATAAATTTACTAGGGGTACTGTGACAAGGAACACCTGACTTTATATCTAATAAAAAAGAGAAACACAGACAAACAGAAGGAATAAGGTATACTGTATATATATATATATATATATATATATATATATATATATATATATATGATATAAAAAGGAATCAAATAACCAGCAAATACATACATAAAGCCTTTTATACCATATCAATGGAAGGACTAAAATAATTTACAAATATGTGAAGTATCAAATGAAACAACACAACATAGAGAAAGTCTATTTGATTTAAGCCATACCTGTTCTGTTGTTTATTGCCTGTAATGTATTATCAGATCTGAACATATTGAATTATTTCTGATCACCCCGTGTTTTGCACCTCTTCCATTTCATGAATGTGTTTATATAGTGTAACCCCTATCTTATTTGTGTTTTATATTATTTTCAAAACCAGCAGGATCATTTAGTAACAGAGGCAAAACGTAAAAAAATCTATTGAAACTTGCCGTTTTCCCCACAATGCATTTTCCAATGCTGAAAAGTTCTACAAAATTCTGCACTCTAAACTATATGCCTTGTCAATGGCAAGTCTAAAGCACACGGCTACCTTGTGCCTGACATCTTTATTCATATTAATTGGAGTAACCTATGCACGGGAACTAGGCACATAAAAACGTATTGTGTAGCTGTTTAGAGTGTGTGTTTTTGTGCCTTGCAGCTTTGGTTCATCAGTAAATATTAGTAAATACCCAGGTGTTCTTTGGTCACTCTTGCTCAGAAGAGACTTATGGAGTGAAATGTGTTAGGAAGGAAAATATTGCAGAGATGCAAAGGCAAGTGTCCTGCCTCGTGTTATTTGTTCCATGTATTTGTCTTTTTTCTTGATAGTTTAGATTTTTGTATTTTTAACAACAAATAAATTGGCATTACTTCCTTCTGTGTTTTAGTATCATTTGAAATGTATTTGGACTATGCATAGTAAAGATCTTGTCTGTTTCAGTGCTGTAGCTTGTTGCTCCTGCATTGCCAATAACCCAATTCTCACTACAATAAGACATTTTATCAAAGTTTGATATGGCTCATTGTAAATGAACAGTAGCAATAGTAGCTATGGTTTAAAGGCAACTCTTTTTCAAATGGCATTTTTACAGCTGTTTTAGTAGCCCAGAACATGAGTGGGCCAACCCCGCCCAAAATCACCTTCCATTATGTCTTTTGAAACTGCCTGAAAGGGCTACTGTATGTGTAGAATTAACTTTTGTCAGTCATCATCCCTCATGATCACAGATTAATGAAGGCATAGGCAGTCAAAATAGGGATAGGGACTATACAGTAGTTGTACAAGGGACCAACAATATAAATCAAATTGTGTTTATTGTTATTAAAGGGCTGAAATGTACCACAGGGAAATACTAATACTTTGAAAGTTTGGTGCTGGCTTTGTGGGAAACACATTCCATATTGAAGGGAAATGCTGGTTTGGGACAAGAAACTGGGAATTTAAAGCAGGGCCCTTCCCTTTATTGACACACACGCACCTAATCCCCTTTGGTGGTATCACAAGCCATGACTAGTAGACCACTAGTAAGTCAAAAAAGAAATAGGAAGGGGAAAGTAAATTAAAAGTAGAGGGTAAATGGGGAAGAATGGTAGGATAAAGCAAAATTTAAGGACTACAGAACAGAAGATGAAAGTGTGGAAGAACTTTTAAAAAATGAAAGGTCAGTGATGATGAGTGGAGATCAGGAAAAACAGAGGTTGGGGATGCATAGAGAGAAAAGGCTTCAAATAGGATAAGAATAGGGGGAGAAAGGAGAGTATGAATAGGAGAAAGGAAGCCTCCTCCCTTCTGTAGTTGGCAGCTCACTGACAGCAGGTGGGCCACACTAATGAAGTAAGTGTAACATGGCAGGGCCTCCCTAAAGGTAACCCTTTGTGGTCCCTGTTGTGTGGTGGGGCCCTGGGCATCGATTTTTTTTTAAACTTCTGGGGGGGCAAGTTTGTTTTACATGGACGTTTAAGGGGGGCCCTGGACACCAATTTTCTTATAACATGGGGGGCCCTGGCCACCAATTTTTTTCCCCCATGTGGGGTCCTAGCCACCAATATTTTTAATGGGGGCCCCTGACCACAAATGTTTTTTTCAATGGGGGGGCCCTGACCACCAATATTTTTTTATTAACATGTGGGAACCATAGCCACCAATGTTTTTTTTGTTTTTTTTTTAGTGGGGGGTGGACCTGTAGGTGGAGCTTGTGGTGGGCGCAGCCCAGGGGGCCCAGGAAATTTTTTCGTATGGGGCCCTGTGATTTCTGATGGCGGCCCTGATTGTATAATAGGCTGTAAAATTTGATCCAAATATATACCAATAGGATGTAACAAACACTCTCTACTGGAGACAATCGGCCTTCCCGGTGGAGAAGATGGATTTTTGTGCACTTTAGGTAGGGTATATGGGACAGGGCATTTTGAAAATTCCTTTGAAAAAACTATTTCAAGTCTTTAGAAATGATGCCCCTTTCATATATCAAGCTGATATAGCAATCCACTTGTTTTTTAAATTGGTTCACTAGGTCACCCATTAATAATTTGTAAGAGGGTGAACAGATTGATGTAACTGATCTATATTCAAAATTTAGTTAAAGTGAATGTAGGTGTAGGTGTTAAAAACTGTTGGGAGTGTTGTGTGGTTAACTGGCCACCAGGTGGTGCATACCTATTTTCTTTTTGACGTACTACTGGTCTACTAGTCATGGTAGAATAACTAGTCATCTGGAAAGCCCCAGGTCCCGAGCATTCTGGATAAAAGGTCCCATACCTGTACTTTTTTACAAATATATCGATTTGGTACAGATGCTACTCTGTGTTATGCTTGAACTGTTGTCTTTATTCAATGTTAACTGTAAAATCAATACTGGAAGCATAGGGCATGGCAGACCATGGGAGAAGGCACAAACAAAGGAGGGCAAGATAAAAAGAATGGCAAAAAGCAGTCCTTGATATTGTCTTAAAATTTGCTGCATAGTTCATCCTAGTAAAATAAATGAGGGTTTAGTTTAAATGCTTAATTAAAAATGCATAGCAGTAACAAAATAGTACTAATGGCCACTGCTCACTAATTTTGCCAGCTGTTTTTTTTTCCATAGCACAGCACAGTGCTCAATTATAGTCCTACAGCACTAGCATCAAAAGCAATCTGGGGAAAGTAGTGGAATTTTGATTGCCACCATGGTGATCGAAATTCGGTCTATATTATAATCTACAAAATTATACTCCCTAGCCACTGAGAAACATAGAGAGTTTAACCCTTTAGATTCTAAAATGTACAGTGTGCACACACATGTCCCAGCATGCCACAGCATCTGGTCTCTGATCTATGTCATGTGCACTGATTAATTGGCCAAGTCAGTAGCACTTCCATTATACTTTTAATATATTTTTACTTTAGGAGTGCTCCCACAAACCCCCCTTTTTATTTGATGCTGAATAAAAACAGCAGTACGTTACGGCATTTTTACTTTTGCCATAGCAATTGTTACTATATTTTTAAAACTTTTCTAATGTATGTTTCAGTTTTCAGATGTGTTTTTTCTCCATATAGGCTCAAGGGATGAGTAGTAGATCATATCTTTTAGAACACATCTTTAATGAAATTGAGAAAAATATTCCAATTCAGAATTGATGTTCTCTGTTTTTAGCTTTGGATGAGTTATTGGATTTGGCATCAAACCATGAAATGGTAAATACTTTTCAAGACAAAAATGTTTTATCTTTTCATTAGCATATATACAGTACACAAAGGGCACAAGGCTGTTACCTGCAGCTGAAAGAAAGGCACATTCATCATCTTCACATTTGTTAATATGGTTCGGATTTCGCCACACACAAAGATGCACAAACTGCAGACCAATGTGTCTAGATTATAATTCTAGTCCCGGGTCATTTTACATTTTAGGGGAAAATGTATATATTAAGTTAATAGTATGGCTGTAGAATCCTCAGATTGGATAAAATCAGTAAGTTTACACAGTATATATCATTTTTGGATTCAGCTGAATAATGAGTTCTTCAGAGAACGTTCAGCTGAATACCAAACATAGTACAAATCCTATTCTGCTTATTCAGCTTTGATAAAAAAAAAAGGTATTTCATTGGATGGAAAACATTTGTCTTCAGTTGTCCAGAGTTCACATGACTGTAATGGTTTGAATTCGGTTTGGCTATGTATAAAGGATTAAGCCAACTCCAAATCTAAAGGGACTGAGAAAATAAAAACGTTTATAAACATATCTTCCCTAAACACATCTCCAAGGATAACATGCTGATAAAACCTGACAAAATTGTTGTTGCATTTAGCTGTTACCTGCCTACTTTATTTAAAAAGAGATTTATTTTCTAGTCCCCCTGTCCCATTATTATTATTTTTATGTATTTATAGATCGCTGACATATTTTGCAGCGCTGATTTAAAGCCAACAATGTTGTCATTGCATGCCTATGTAAAGTAAAAACTTCACAGTGTGGGTTCCCCCTGTCCACGTGAGAGGGAGCGCATGTATATTTTGCCTTAACCAGGATTAGGAGGGCTACTATACGGAACTGCTAAAATAGAAATATGATGTCACAGCTATAGCATTTGCACTGCGTAGTGTTACCGCTGCAGCCTCAAAGTGCTGAATATGATTTCATTTCACTCATATTTACTCGCCCAAATACAATGGCGCAAATTCACTAAGCGCAAAAGCGCCGAACGCTAGTGTTAATTCGCTAGCATTTGGCATTTTTCGTTACTGCGCAAATTCACTAACGAACGCTGGCGTAGTTTCGCTAGTGTTACTTCTCACCCTTACACCAGGCGAATTTTCGCTAGCGACGTAACTGCGCAAATTCACTAACTTGCGCAGTGTACTGAATGCTACCTTTTACGCTAGACTTCCTTCGCCACCTCAGACCTGGTGAAGCGCAATAGAGTAGATAGGGATTGTTTCAAAAAAAGTCACATTTTTTTCTAAGTCCCAAAAAACGCTGGCATGTTTTCTACATGATGGGTGATAGGCTAAAAAAGATTGAAAATATTTTTGGGGCTCCCCTCCTTCCCCCCTACATTTCCTGACTCAAGGCAACTTACCTAGACAGTGGGCACATGTGTGGGGCAAAATAAAATTTTTATTTGCTGATTTGAAGGTTTTCTAGGCATTTGTAGTGCTAATACGTATTCCTCCATTGAAATTTGAATTTCGCGCTGTATGCAAATTAGCCTTTGCTAGCGTAACTTCGCTTTATATAGCGAATCAACGCTAGCGCAACTTCGCAACCTTACGCTACCCCTGTGCGCAACTTCGGATTTCAGTGAATTTGCGGAGCGCTGGCGAAACTACGCCTGGCGAAGTGCGGCGAAGTTGCGCCTGGCGCAACTTCACATCTTAGTGAATTTGCCCCAATGTCAGCAGATCTATGCATTTTCATATTGCACTACTTATGTATGCAGAGCTGTACATTAACTACTACGTTATCTATGAATTCTTGCCATTTTGAATCCATGAATTAATGATGATGAATTTTTGATATGCAAATTAGTACTAATTTAATTTACTCTGCTGCTGCTAGCAATTTACTTTGTTCTACTTGTATACCTGTTCTCTATTATTCATGAGGATTCCAGTATATCATGCTTGCCCACAAGGTCCACACAAATAAACAGTCCTAATTCCAATATTCGCCACCTACAACCTGCCGAGTTCATATACAAGTCAATGGCAGAGGTCGGTTGAGTCATTTCGAGACGTTAATAGCCTTCTTGACATTCAAGTCTCTTTCTGGAGAAAAACTTGATTCTTACGAATCGTATACAAATCAAATACGATTCGTATTCGACCGAATATTAGACATTCAAATTTTTTCTTAAAAAAAATTGTTAGCATATTCGAATTAAAAAAATTCCCATGAATTTCGAAATTTGACTTTTGATGAATGGGCCTCTAGGTGATCATACGGCAGACACCAGGCAGATATTGGCAGGGGAGACAACTTGGCCGCATCCAAAGGACAATTAGCTGCCAGCTTAGTTAAAAGAGGCTGATTTGACAGGCAATATCTCTATGGCCATGTAAATTATCTCTCTCCTGCAGGCTTACTGGTACTTGCAGGGTTATATCAATTTTTCTACAGAAGGCAGGTAGCGCTTGGCACATAAGTAATGCTGAGCACCATTCCTTTTATATTAGTGAAATAAATGCACTCTCCTTATATTGATTTTTTTTATGACCACATTTTCAAGTGTCTAATCTATTACCCCTCTGCTCTGTAAAAATGAAAATGTTTATCGTTGTCTGTATTGCTAAAAGTGCTACAAAAATACAAATTCTGGTTTAGTAGACAGAATTTCTGAATGCTTAATAAGATTCCTAATTGTCCCCGAGAGAATTTGACTCTGCAGTCAGCTGTCTAGAAGCCTCCAATGAAGGAAATCATGTTTGTTTAAGATGGCGTTTGGCTGCCTAGCAGTATACTAGCTCACACTGCTTGTAATATAATGGTGCAGAACAGGAGGCATTCATAAACCTCTTACACTAGGTGATCATACGGCCTAAGTAATGACATCACTGATATAGCTTAGGGAGTAAGTAGATTCGGAGAGAGGAGTAATGACTAGTTGCCATGGAAATGCAGATCTCACCGCTGCTGATTTGTTGCTTGAACACAGGGCTTTACGTGTAAGATACAGGCTGTGCGTGATAAGCTGTGTACCTTCCTGGTTCAGTCTTTTTATGCTGCTAGGCACTCAGAAGGGTGGAAATTGATGAGGCCGGAACATCAGGAGAAAATAGAATCAGGTAGGTTTGTTAGCTTGTTCAACGTTTTTATTTTTACTGTTGTTTTCTGGGGCTGATATTGAGGTCTGTACGATATTCATATTTTGTTTTCAAAATGCTGCATTTGTGATACAGGCTTGGGCTTGTATTAGGGTCTTTATTAATAATGATTTTGTAAATATCATAGAGAAAATGAAGGTGTGTGCCGTAAGCGCGTCTCTATCTTTTGATATGCTTTATGTGTCCTGCAGCAGGGCTATTTTTTGCATCTTTACATAAGCATAGCTCGCTCATTTATCCTGCAAAAAATAAAAAAATTAATTGTGATACATTAGAGAAGTATGTTGTCCCCTAAGGCTTTACGAATGCGTTGTTTCTAGACAATAGTGCTGCACTATAAATAACCCAGAATGCTTTGCAAAGAATGTGTAATGCAGATATTTTTTATCTCTGAATATCTGTATGGTTAATGGAATAAAAATTGCTTTATGTTTTTCCACCACAAAAAAAAATACATGCAATAATACGTTTAGTAATGAGCAAAGCAAGCAGAAAAGAATCTGTCTTTATGTACCACAGCATGCACCAACCGCACCATACATATTTGTATCCTCTCCCCCCCACCACCACCATCGCCAGAATGTAGAAACACAATGGATATAAAACTACTTTGTAATGGCTTTAAGGTTTAGCAATAATTTATTAAATAGATCATAGGATTCATTTTTCCTTTTCAACCTGCACTTATGCTTCTATGTCTCATATTCTAATGATTTGTATTGGAAGCCATTCATTTACCCTGACTGCAGCAGTGACCTACTATATCATATGCACTCACTGAAAATCATTTTAGCAAAAATACAAAACATTTCCGTGTTTCTGTTTAAATGCTATCAGTTGCGGTCACAAAGGAATTCATATTGCAGGTATTCTTTGGTACTTAAGTGTTTGACATTACCTGTGTTTTTGTTCCATCCTTATAGGGAAAAAAGCCTCATTTTTTGTTTTTTTCTTTTCATTTTCGTTACATAGCTGCCTTAGATAAAGGTGATGATCGAAGACCTGCAAAGAAACCAGTATTCACTAGTTCACAAGTAAAAATTAATATTATGATATTATTTATTTTGTAGTTTAATAAATTACAGAATAATGTCATTTTGTAGGTACATTCTTTGAATGGTTTAATGCAATGATGTAAAACCCTTGTTACTTTGTCACAGTATAAAGCTGACTGCCCAATAATTTCCTCTGTGTACACTTACATGCAGAAATAATGGCACCCTCAGGCAAAACTCTATCTCTTCTGTAGCTCAACACAGAACAATGCAATAGGCATATAGTAAAATAAACAGCTAACCAAATTAGCAGCCTGTAATTATTGGGCAATGCCAGACCTATTTACCTGTAAGAGATAGCTACATACTCGTTTTACAAGGCATCCGTAAATACCTTGTAATCCAATTTCTGTGCAATTAGAAACGGATTACTGTCTACAATAGCACATACGCCTTGTGACACTAAGGGCACCAAAATGACCCAAATCACTTTCTTTCATAAATGGTAAATGGATGAGTGCTTTTGCTTTTAGGCTTTCCTATTGTACACAGTTGGGGAGCTGCAGTGAATTGCAAAATTTCACTCATAACAACCGCAATATAAACTTATATCAAATTACAGGTATAAGATCCATTATCTGGAAACCCATTAGTGAGAAAGCTCAGAATTATCTCCCATAGACTCCATTTTATCTGAATAATCAACATTTTTTCAAATGATTCCTTTTTCTCTGCAATAATAAAACAGTAGCTTGTACTTTATCCGAACTAAAATATAATAAATCCTTATTGGAAGAAAAAACAGCCTATTGGGTTTTTAAAATGTTTAAATGATTTTCTATTAGACGTAAGTTGTGAAGATCCAAAGAACGGAAAGATATGTTATTTGGAAAACCCCAGGTCCTGAGCATTCTTTATAACAGGTCCCATACCTGTATATTATCCTATTATACTTGTATATGTTATTTAAAAAAAAAAAAAACAGCATTCATTCTCTGACCAAATGATCTTCATGCTCTGCTTCTTACTTTTGTTTTCTAGACAGCTCCTGTCAAGCTCCAAGCCAACTGCTCTCCTCTACTCTCTTGGCATAGCTATAGAGGAAACAGAGCCCACAGTCACAAGGGGCAAGGACAGCAGGATAGCTTTAGAGAAATCCCCCTCCCCACCTGCTTCCCTATCTGAGGGGAGGTAGTGATTGGTTGGGGGGTGTAGTTACACAATAAAACAAGAACAACACATCACCATCGATTTTTTGCCAACATGCAAGAGAAGCAAGCAGGCTCTGCACAATATCTGACATTGAAATAGACACAGAGGCTTCTGATTTACTGCCAGAGTGGGAGAGCTTCACAGGAGTTATCTAGAAAATGAAAGTAATATGCACAGCCTAGAGAATTAATACTTTATTTTGAAAACCATTTTTAAATACAAAATCTATAATGAAGTACCTGTACTTGAATTCATTGTGGGCAATCACAGAGCTAACACAACACCAAAACATTCCTTACAGATAGTGAGAAACAATATCAGGTGCCATTGTGCAAAGATGTATAAAAAGGCATTTTCACATGATGAGATTTAAGTGTTTTACAAAAGGCACACTGATCACAGTGTATAGGAATTTTTGGCCATGTGTGGTCTGAAATGCACAATACAGATATAGGATCTGTTATCTAGATGCCCGTTCTCCATGAAGCTCAGAATTATTGGAAGGGCATCTCCCATAATCTTCATTTTAAGCAAATAATTCAAATTTCCCCTTTCCCTGTAATAATAAAACAATGCCATGCACTATATTAACTATATTATAATGAATCAATGCTAGAGGTAAAGCCTACCTGTTGGGTTTATTTTATGATTAAATGTTTTTTTTTAGACTTAATGTATGGAAATCAAATCATGGAAAGATCCTTCATATGGAAAAAATCAGGTTCCAAGCATTCTGGATAATAGATCCCATACCTGTATAAACACAAGGCACTGTATTATATCTACATCATAATATGTTGTAGTAGCACTTAGGTTTATCTTCAGAATGTATTAATTTATAAAACTGGAACATGTAAACATGTATGGTTTTTTTGTACCATACTCATCCAGCTCAAAGTTCTGCACGCTGGGCCTTGGTTGTTAATTCTCTCTATCTACAGTCATGGCCTCTGCACATGCAGCTATTTAACATTATATTTGTGTGTTATATGCCTAAATATGCTCCTTTATTAGAATATACTTGATGTTGGAGAGGTCTTCTGCATGGAGTGAAAACACTGACTACTTGTAGTACAATTAAGTATGAAGGGAAATTTGCATTCTCATAAATTGTCTCATTTTTCTGTTAAACATGTTTTTTTCTTTTAGTTTTAGCAAAACAGATCTACGTTAACAGAAAATAAAGAACGTTCTCAATTAGCAGTAAATAGAACCTCTTCAAAAAGTGATTTGTCTCTTACAAAGAAGATGAAATCTGAATCACTTGGTGCTTCTGGGAACACCTCTACTGCATTTAGAAATTCTTCTGGAAAGGCTAAAGATGATGACTTAAAAAGCAAAGATGGCAAGAAAATATTACCCAAAGGCATAAAAGACCAAAAGCAACCAGAAAAGAATGTTACAACAAAACCAAAACTTTTGAAAGCAAAGGCAGAAAGTAATGGAATTGCAAAAACTGAAACATGTGCTTCTAAAGCTGACTCCACAGCCACATCAAAATCATTATCATCAGGTAGATTAGGCGCAAGACCCAAGGCCTCCAGTGATAGCAATTCACAATCAAAGCTAAGGGCTCATAAGTCCATAGGTAAAAACCTTGCTTGTCCAGTAAAATGTACAGGTAATAATAAGCCTGCAAATTCCATTGTAGAATCAGCAAATGCACTTGGATCTTCTGAAGAACAAATATGTCCAACAGCTTTAGATGAACAAAATTCTGCTAATTCTTCACCACAAAGTTGTAACATTTTACCAAACTGTTTGGATAGTCCCAAAGATCTTGGACAAGGTAAGCATAATATTGTATCTCCTTACATTTACACAGAGCAGAAGCAAGCTAATAATAGGTTATACATATTTAGTATGAGAAGTGTATGTCAGTGCTGTACTTTTGCAGACTATGGGGTCCCTATACTAGAGGTCGTAAACCCATCTATAACCATCTGCCATTATCTCTGAGAGTATTCTTGCAACAAAATTAACGCAGCTCGCATGTTTACTAAAGCGTGATGAGACAAATTTGTCTTGCAAAAAGCACAAGCGTAGCAATTAGTTTCAGCGTTATTTCTGACGATTTTTTGTCGATCATTTAGGTTAACTGCAAAATCTGCTTTAAATATTGCAGATTTTTTTGTCACCGCTAACAATGGCCACACCAATGAATATATACATATGAATGAGTTTATATAAAATAGTATTTGTTACCAGTTTATAATGTGTTATTAAATATACTTATGGGCAATTAAGTACTATCAGGAGTAAATTATTTTCCCATTATATTAATTTTTCTTAATAAATTCACAAGAAATTCATTTATAAGTATCATTCTTCCCCAGTACAATCAATAATTTTCGCTGCTTATGTTTAAAAAACCGACTATATATCTTTTTCTATCTTTTCTTCACATAACTCCACTCTCAGGGTGGTGATACAAATTGGTGACAATTTTTTCTATATTTGTCAACAATTCTGGCAATAAGCTTTAGTAAACCCTGCAAGACAACTTACGTAGCATGAATGCGATAATAGGCGTTAATATACAGTATGTGTTTACCAGAATATTCGCAATTACAGAAATGCTCTCACTTAAGTAAACTTGCTCTTGCTAATTTTCTGGTGTTTTTTTTCTGGCATAGGCTAATATATCTGCTTATCTCACCTAAGTAAACAGACGCCTATGTAATCAATATTCACTGGATGTTTATTTCTAATTATTAGGGGTTCTCCCTAAGAACTGTGCTTAGTGTTATAACAGAAGCACCTTCCTTAAGGCTACTAAAAAAGCATTTACATATTGATAAAGGTGCAGCATTTAAAATAAAGCAACTTTCCTCTTTGCAGAGGAGCGTTTTTATGTGGAAAAGCTTGATGTGCCTATTTATAAAAGTATATATGGTGAAATGTATGTCACAGTTTACATCTTGGTGGAATTAACAAAGTCTGTTGAAGTTGATGGTTGCATATATAGAAACCAGTGTAGTATAAAAACTGCATGAGCTATGCAATTTTCTAAAAAAAAATACACAAGTTTCTATGCAAGTTTTCTACACTAAGGCTATGCAGTACTTGCAGTATATACTAATAGTGATACACTTATAAATTCCATGTGAATTTACAGATTATATAATAATCATCACTGATTTAAACTATAACAGGTTAAATCAAACTTTGAACACTAATCTAAAAAAATAGTTAGATACACATCAGGATAACGGTATATGTGTATGGGGATTGATGCATGTCTTTGTTGTGGCAGTGCGCTGAAAACCCCCCCACTATTCTACTGATCTCAGTTCTAAACATGTTGGTTGCCAAATTATAAAAATATTGTAAATACGACAAAGCCATGGAGGGTATTTAGTATTTCTGGTTATGCAGCCATATGTGTTGTGTGTGCTCCAAACATTTTCTATTGTGACAGAAGCCTAATAACATAGTAACATTTTTCCATGAATTTTCATTTTGGCAGAAACAATCATGTTCAACTCACCACTATAATACATTACTATAATATATACAGATAACCACACCCCTTTACCAACATGTTTGTAAAATTGTCAGTAGAAGTGGAAGAATGACAAAAACATTAAGACATTCTTACTAATAATGTGCCCAATTTAAGTTGTTAGGCAAACAATGTTTACTGCTACCTGGGCTGTTGGGTGTAAGGGACCTTATACACAATGTTCATAGTCACATGATCATAGTCTATGCAGCAATGAAAGTATTATCTGGGGACAGTAAAGCAGACTGTGCATGGTGATATTTCAAATCTGTTTAATTTAATAGCACAAACAATGGTACACAGAAATATATGCCTAGGGTTGTGATAGCGTATAACTGGGGAAGCTTCTGCCCATTCTTAATATCTATTAAATGTTCAAGTACGCTCGGAAGAGTAATGTGTACATATTTTCAATTTGTCTGAAAAGTTATAACCCTAATAGTTGACAAGCATTGCTTTCTCTTGTATTGGCCTTAAATATCATTATTTGCTCAACTAGTATGTTTTTACTTTGTAGCAGTTAAATCCAAATCTGCAGCAAAAATGTCTAATGGGGTTTCCATCAAAAGGAAAATGAATGAAGCTGAATGCCAAGGAGGAACCAACAGGTCTGTTTAAACTTACCCCTACAATATTTGAAATGTAAATACTCTGATAATTGGTAATACCATAAGTTGCTGACAGTAATTGGTTGAAAGTGATATGCATATCTGGCACCTGAGGGTTGGGTGACTATTGGATTAGAATCATTTTTACCAGAATGGGTTTTGTGAAAAACAGACGTGAGTCCCCAGCACATGGGGCTTCTTGACTTTACCCCAAGATTTTTTGGCATGCTTTTCTTGATATCACCTGTGGATTCAGGTTGTATGTAAGTGGGTTATTTGACTCATTACAGCTGGTGGATTGCAATATAACTTAAACTGTTCAAGTAAACTCCCGCAAAGGATTTTATATTTAGGCTAAGGCCACACTAGGCGATAGCGCCGCGATTTGACGAAAAATCGCCAGCGTAAAAACACACGCGGCGATCTTATTTCTATTGTCGCTCGAAATCGCCTAGCGAGGCAATTTCAAGCGACAGTAGAAAAAAGATCGCCGCGTGTGTTTTTACGCTGGCGATTTTTCGCGATTCCCCATAGACGCCAGCGCAAAAGTTTCCCCAGCGATTGCGGCTTAAAAGTCGCGGCGAAAAGTCGCCGCGAGTCAAATCGCGGCGCTATCGCCTAGTGTGGCCTTAGCCTTAAGGGGAACTACTGCGAAAATAAAAATTTAATAAAGCTTCATTATACTAAAATAAGAAACTTTGTAAATACATTCAATTAAAAATTCTGTACCGTTCCTGAAATAATCGAGTTTATCTTCACTATTCCTCTCTCAGTATCTGTTTCTCTTCATTCTCTCTTCATGCAGCAGTTGGGTGTCAGATATTCATTGACAGTTAGATCCAATATATCTTATCGGGGGGTCCTTTTGCCTAGAAGATGTATTAGAGCTCACTCAAATAACAAACAAAATCGAACAAAATAACTGCCTTTTGCACAAATGCTGCGCCTAGAGAGACATGGGGGCAGATTTATCAAGGGTCAAAGTGAATTTGAGGGAATTTTCGAATGAAAAAAATCCGAAATTCGAAGTAATTTTTTGGATACTTCGACCATCGAATAGGCTACTACGACTTCGACTTTGAATACGATTTTACTTTGATCGCAGGATGTCCAAATTCAGTGAAAAATACTTCGATATTCGATGGTGGAATTTCGAAGTATTTTCCACTTCGAAATTCGACCCTTGATAAATCTGCCCCATGATGTCTGGTGATTTTAATAGAGTGAGCTCTAATACATCTTCTAGGCAAAAAGAGCCCCCCCCTATAAGATATATTGGATCTAACTGTCAATGATTATCTGACAGAGAAAATGTTTGGGCATGCACACTCAAAAGAAAACTTTTTACTGACAACAGGAAGTATGAGAAAAAATTCTTTATATTTCAAATAGTAAAACATGCATCAAAAAACATTTTTGCCATTCAGGAGAATTCTTGTATTTTTGAATGATTATCTTACACCCAACTCCTGCATGAAGACATAATGAAGAGAAACAGATGCTGAAAGAGGAATAGTAAAGATAAACTTGATTATTTCCGAAACAGTACAGAATTTTTAATAGATTGTATTTAGAAAGTTTCTTATTTCAGTGTGCTGAAGCGTATATTAAATTTTCATTTTCACAATAGTTCCCCTTTAATGACTTTTAGAAAACCGCATATCTGCAATAAATTTGGGACAAAGAAACAACAGGGACAAAGTAACAATGTTTTGTTTATTCTTAGCATTTCAACAACGAAAAACATTACAAGTGCTAAGGAATCAGTTATTGAGAAGAAAAAGGCAACTAAATGCACAATAATTACTGCTCAGCAAAGGCCAAAGAGCGCCCCAGCAGCAGTGTCTAAAAAGCAAGGTAAAAATGTGCACGTTTTTGAGGGTAGGGGGTCCCTGCTGTCTATATTAATGTAAAAGTAAATGTTATTCCATGGACAGATAAAAATACTTATGGCTTAAAGATGTAGTTTATAATGTATCCAAAAAGGTTGAACTCCTGCATCACCAGGGGTTAATTGGTTTGTTGTACAAGAGTGGATTAATATGGCCTGCCATTTAAGCCAGCAATCATATGGGAGGATGCACACACTAATTATGAGAGGAATGAATCCACAAGCTTAACATTGTCTTTATCCTACAATTTTTCATGCTTTCCCACTCATATCTGACCAAGCCCTGATTAGATATCAGGGAGGCCATTCATGGGCCAATATGAATGCTAATTGGGTGAAGAATGGCTTCATTAACAGCCAATATTGAGCAATTTATATTCATTGTATAGCCTTAAGGTTCCCAATAAAAGTGGTGGGATATATATGGGGGGAATATTCCCTGCAGCACTCAGAGTATTCTTATAATAATGAGTAGTAGGTGTTGTTTAACCTATTCTAGATGCTATTATTTCTATTATTTGTAAAATAATATTAACGTATGTGCATATCAAAGGTGCGTGTTCAATATACATAAAACAGTACATAATAATAGTTGTCCATATTTTTAATGCATTTATTTAGAGTTAATTTTATATAAGCATGGAAAATAACTTTTTCTTTATAATCACAAGTTTCCCTTTAATATGATACCATAGAATGTTTTGGTAAAGTTCACAAACCTTGTATTAAATCTTATACTTTTCCTTTTAGGAACATGTTTGCAGGGCAATGGGGCAAGTCCACAAAGATCCGCTGCTTCCAAACAAACTGAAATCAAGTCAGATATTAAGACCGTGAATAAAAAAATTTCTAAAACTGCACTTTCATCAAGCAAAACAAGTGCAAAACAAAAAGTGCAGATACATAAGAACACATTAAGTGAGAATATTTGTTCTAATGCAAACCACAAAGAATCCAAACAGAAAACAGTGACAGGGTCCAGCTCTTCTAAAGCTAAAACTGCAAACCTAAACACCAGAAGGGAATGTAAAGACTCTCCATGTGCAATAAAAACCAGCTGTGACCAACAAACTCTGCAGCAGAACAAAGATTCTACTAGACTAGATGATTATAAGCCTCCGTTATCTTTAGAGAATGAATGCAAGCAAATTCTTTGCCATTCCTCTGAACAGCCATCTGGCCATACTGAAGAAATTGGTGTAAAAGTTATAACATTATCTATGAATGAGTGTTGTCAAGATAATCCAGCAGACAAACAACATTGTTTGGCACAAAAATGTATGCTTGATCTGTGTAAAAGTCAACAAAACATTGCAGAGGCAGCTGAACATGGTATCGCAGAAGAAACATTGACCAGGGATGTTGAGAACAAAGCATCAGCTGAAGCAAACTTGGCTTTAAATATTCTAGGTTGTGATCATTCAGAAAGTAAACACATTTGTGATTCAGAAAACTCTAATAAATGTGCTGATAGTTCAAGTGAAAGTGAATTATGCTCTGTAAAGGAGGTAGATCCAAATTATTCAAAGCCAAATGGTAGAACAGGTGACACAGAATCCCCCTTAATTGGCTCCCAAACAACTAATTGCCATACCAGCCAGGGCTCAGCAATTAATGGTGGTGAGCACTATATGTGTGAATCCTCTTTTGAAATTAGAATTGGTGCCACAATTGAGAGCCATGACAGCTCTGAAAGCAAACTTGCATTGCACTGGAATAAACACGCAAATACATTACATGATAGAGAGAGTCCAGAATCAGAGAGTGGAAGTGTTAGCACATCATCGGATGACATTAAGCCAAGGTCAGAAGATTATGATGCGGGTGGTTCTCAGGATGATGATGGTTCAAATGAAAGAGGAATTTCAAAGTGCAGCACTATGCGTTGCCATGATTTTCTTGGAAGAAGTAGCAGTGACACTAGTACCCCTGAAGAATTAAAAGGATATGATGGCAGTCTGAGAATTGATGTAAAAATGAAAAAGGAGCATTCTTCAGATTTGTTTCGAGTCAACTCTACAAGCGATGATGAAGCTCCACAAAAACGAGCAGAAATATGGGGTCAGAGAGATAAATATAAGAATAACATGAATCAGAAAGCTGTTAACTGCAGTGTACCATTTACCCATGAAATAGAACGTCTTTCTTCGTCAGCTGATGAAACAGAAGATGACCGTTCGGAAGCAGAAAAAGCACCATCAGATGCAGCACTGCAGCCTTTTCAAGGAATTATAAATTTAGCTTTTGATGATTTAAATGAACTTGACAGTGTAAATCTTCAGGGTGCTGCCAAAAAAAACTTCACAAGATCAGTTTTGCTTTCTGTTGATGAATGTGAAGAGCTAGGATCTGATGAAGGAGACCTGAATACAATACCAAAGAGAGATCCGATATCCCCATCAGATGTTTTTGAGAAAATCACCAATGAACACTCTGCAGCACAAAATTTAGGATGTTCACACATAGAGAACAATTTCTCTGATATGACATTGCAAATTCAATGCAGGGATTTACAGAATGGTAGACTTTTGAATTTAGGTCCTAATGAAGTATTTCCTGAGTGTGCTTCATCTGAAAAACAACCTTCTCAAGAAGAAGGCAAAGACTGTGTAGAATCAGAGATTTGTAAGGGTAACTACACCCATGCAGAAAGTGATTTTAAGTCTCAAATAAGGCCCTGTCATTTGGACCTTTACACTACCGAAACACTATCTGATTCCCAAAAGTTTTTCTGTACTGGGAATTCTTGTAAGAGTCAGTTTGTTGACCATCAAGAGAGAGACACCCATTCATCACCATCTGAAAAGTGCAGTTCTGCAGGTAATTTAACTTAAATAGCAACATGAAATAATTTTAGCATTGTTTCCTTTCCAAGTTAAATTGTAAAGAACCAAGTATTAATACAAAGGTGTATGTTAACTATTAATAACTCACACTGTAATATGAAACCCAACTCAAATAAGTTTAACCTTCTACAGAATACTATTTATATAGGTTTAAAAAGGGTTTCCAGGTACATTATTCCACGCTCTTATATTGGACAAGCAATTCCATGTGAAAGGTGACAAAATTCAAATTCAAAACTGACAGCATGACTCTAACAACTGTAATACAGTAATATAGCAAATGTACATTTTCACAGTTGAAATGTTAAAGCCATGTTCACAACTGTAGCTGTAATTGCATATACCTTTTCAAATTAATTATATGTTTAATTAAACTTGTAAATTCTGAATTGCCTGTCAGTTTTTGACAAAGTTGTTAAGAATTTTTCTATACGAATATATACATTTAACGTTATGCCTAAGGATCCTCCGAAGAATTATAGTTATTTATGTTAAATCTTAGCAAGGTTCAAATAATTTCCGAACACTTTCAAAAAAGTGTTGTTTTTTTATTTTAAATCTCTCAGTCATTGCCTTTAGTATTAACTGCATGCTTACAAGAATAGGAAGCATTTAAATATAAATTTGAACATATGATAAATGAAATAACCGAAGGGAATTCATTTGTCTACTGTTTATTCTATCAGGGGAATGTAATAAAAGTCGCAAAGAGCAAAACAATTTGCACCAATAAGACTAAAAATCCACATCTCGCAATGTAATATTGTTCCTTAAACTGTTACAGCATTGCGAATTTTAATTGCGCATTGCGAATTTTAATTGAGCATTGCGTATTTTAATTGCGCACTCATAAGAAGTGCTTGAAGGTGTCGTAATCTTTTGGAGCAAACATAACGACTTTTTCAGTAAGAAGTTTTATTACATTGACTGCGCATTGGCGCAAACTATAAAATTCGCAAACGGTCTTTCACTGTCGGAAGTGGTCACTAAACAGTTTCCGGGCTCGCAAAAGCTATATTAAATTCGCACAAAGCAAAATTTGTTCGCGCAAAGGCATAACTTTTCGCATTGCGAGTAGTTTTTCCATTAGCAACTTTTATTACATTCCCCCGTACAGGGGAATGTAATAAAAGTCGCAAAGAGCAAAACAATTCGCACCAATAAGACTAAAAATCCACATCTCGCAATGTAATATTGTTCCTTAAACTGTTATTGCATTGCGAATTTTAATTGCGCACTCATAAGAAGTGCTTGAAGGTGTCGTAATCTTTTGGAGCAAACATAACGACTTTTTCAGTAAGAAGTTTTATTACATTGACTGCGCATTGGCGCAAACTATAAAATTCGCAAACGGTCTTTCACTGTCGGAAGTGGTCGCTAAACAGTTTCCGGGCTCGCAAAAGCTATATTAAATTCGCACAATGCAAAATTTGTTCGCCCAAAGGCATAACTTTTCGCATTGCGAATAGTTTTTCCGTTAGCGATTTTTATTACATTCCTCCGTATGTTTAAATGACATCTACAAAAGTAACTCATTTTCTGTATCAGAAATGCTCAACTTCTTTTTGCAGATTTTCTTACTATAACTAGCATAGACTTTCCTTCACCTCATCCCTGAAAAGTAATTTACCGTTTAGAAATGTATATTTTGTCAGATATCTTTGTTTATAGTATATTTATCTTCAGTGTCTGTGGGAAAAGAACATAACTATTTTACAATGTGCAGTGTTATGAATTATTTCAGGACACATAGATGATTTTGACTCATTGGCACAAATCTGCATGTATGAACGTCGTCCTTCAAAATCACTTTCTCCTATATATGAGGTGGATCCAGGCCAAGGAATTGAGCAGAATAAGAATACAGAACCAAAAATTGTGGATTTTGGCTTTGAAGATCAGCATTTTGTTGAAAGGGACTGGATTCTTCTAAGACAGCTTTTAGCTGATCATGGCTCAGATGTCGACATTATAAACTCTGTCCCTGAAGACCTCAGTTTAGCACAATACTTAATAAATCAGACATTGCTTTTGTCTAGAGAACAATCAAAATCTCAGGGTATAACCCAGGCTGAGACTTCAAGTAGGTGGGGTGATATAGCATCTCCATATGATGACTCCACAAGTATCACAGTGACAAGTTTTTCTCCTGATGACTGTTCTTCTCCACATGGGGAATGGACCATTCTTGAATTAGAGACACATCACTAAAAGTAAACTTTCTTAAGTTTTTACTCAAAATGCTTGATCTGGTCTTTTAATGCTTCAATTACATAATAAATGCAAAATCCAGGAATGAAAAGGGTAATAGAATTAGATTTTTGTCCACTCATACTGTGAAGCTAATGGGACTAGAACCTGCTTTCTGTGGCTAAGAGTACTGACTGTCCAGGCAACCCGCAGAAATGCTTTCAATCTGGGACAACTGACAGTAAACACTTTGCAAAATTATTGGAGCTTTCATATGGAGAATGCACTTCAAAAGTAAGAAGTGCATCAAAATGAAGGTGAGGCTGCTTGTCTCATAGTCACTTAGCTAAAAAAAAAAAAACCTGGAGAACAGTTTCTGGTCCTCGTATTGCCCTTAAGTGTACCAGAGCTAATGCATTCTATTATAAATGTTTCATTTACTTAGTAGGTTCTCCTTTTTGGAGTGAACTTCACCTTGTACCACTTTAAAAACAGTCAGTAACAGCAAAGCTGGCAAGTAATTAATGATAACAGTATCCTGTCTACATAGGAAGACATTTTCATCATACATGTAATGACAGCTAGTAGCTTTGTTGCAAATATGGAGGATTCTTATTTCTCATTCCAATCAACCAATTGCTTTCACACAATTGTAAAATATACCTCTGTAAAGATAATTTATAAATTATTGTGAATGTCTTTATGCCTTACTCAGGCTTGTACCCTATTTCAAGATAAAAAATGTTAGCCAAAAGGCTGTCTCTTAATTTAAAATGGAATTGAATTGGAATGGAATTGAAAATGGAACTGAAATAGTAGAGCATCCTACCTACCACAGATAAGCTTTTGTTTAAATGCAAAAATAAAAAAATTCTGACATTATTATTTAAAGGTAATGCTACAGAACGGTCCCATGCATGTAAAATATTTGAGGATAAACTGGGGGCCAGTGTCAAAAAATATGCTGTAAATTTGGGCACAAACTACCCACTAGAAAAGTTTTTATAAGTGGGGAAAGAAAGCCCTGAGCAAAGTGTAAGCAAATGGGGCCAGATTCATTAGAAGCAGCGGCACAACATAGTATTGTAAACTCCTCCCGGTTCAAAATGCAACAACCTTACCACCAATCATTGAGTGGCTTTAAATAAATTACTTTAAAATAAAATGCTAAAAATGTGGTTATACTGCCTTAGTCATGTCTCACTTTTTATCATCAACCTCCTGGGAGAAATCTGGATAAAGTTGCTTTCTCTGAAATAGTGTTTGGACTTCAGCAACTGTGGCCAAATTTGAATTAACTGCACCCAAGGCAAATATTTTTTTGTAGGCATATGCTCATAATAAATACTAGCCAAGAAGGTTAAGGACACCATTTCATCATGGGTTTTAAAAGGCGTAAAATGAAAAAATGCGTCAAGAGTAACCTTATTACTCTATATTGCATTCATTGTTTGAGCAAAGTGTAGGCATGTGATTTCTTTTCCCCCTTTATTCAAATACTTTTTTTAACAAATAAAATAGTTTTCACTGTTGTATTGTAATTTCTGTTCAGTTAATCATTTTAAAATCAAGGTACTGATTTAAAGCATATTTTGTACACATTCACATGATTTTAACAGAGTACTTATGCATACAAAGCAGTGCCATAAAAATAGTAATCCTGTGCACATTAATTAAATGGGCATTATTACCTCCCCCTTTTAACATTAGTTCAATGAATAAGGCTTGTGCTGAACATACTTTCTGCCTGATGTTTTAATGAATAAATATGAATTTATTTCTTACACTTAACAGGGTAAAAACGAAAACTGTAACATTCTATTTCATTCAATCAAAGCAAATCAGTCCATTGAGGAGCCCTCTATCCAGTATATATGAAAAGCACTCCCTTGGCTCAGCAGCAGCCTGTAGATTTTTAGATAAGGAGCAGTTCATAATAGAGAGTGATCCTTCTCCTACTGCTCAGTGTTTTAATTGTGCTCTTGGGATCAGGAAGTAGAATGCGACTTAAGTTTCATTTTTAACTTAAGTTTTCATTTTGCCCTGTTTAGTGCACGAAATAATGAAAACCACGTGTGTATATTTTCTACTTTAAACAATAGGAAGAAAGGATGTCCAGCATCAATAAAAAAAGGGGGGGATTACACAACTCCTTTTAGAGTAGCTACTGAGAAATCCAGGAGGGCTATTAAATAGAAAAAAAAACACAAAAAGAACATGGAACACATAACTTGGGCAACAGATGGTCTGTTAAGAACTGCTCAAGGCAACACTTACCTGATAAATAAACCATTTACCAAAACTAGAAGCACTTTGGGCTTCTTCATAATTCTATCAGCAATATAAAGGAGTAAAATTTAGAAATATTATTCCTCATCACCATATGTTTCATGAATACATTCTTGTATATCAGAAGTGTGACAGCATAAGGTTTCTAACCAAAGTTAACTGGGAAACTGCAATGGTAAAGGAGTGTCCCTGGTATGACTTTCTTTCAGATGGGTCATTTGATAAGGGGCTAATAAGCTACCAACTTGGTCTGGAGAGGCTGAGTTGGCAGCTTATAATAGCCCGTGTATAGCCAGATTAAGATATGTTAACTGTGATCACAATTAAAACATTAAAAAAAAAAAAAAACAACATGCAGTTCAAGTTTTGGCATTTAATTTGCCACAGTTATGCATCTATATTCCCTGGTACTACTTTTTACTCTAGTGATTCTAGCTTTCTCTCACCTGAAAAAATAGTGTCAGAGTCAGTAGAATAGAGGCAGGAAACAAAGCTGGTGATACGCTAGCAATATAAACATGGAGGGGTCTTAAAAAATTAGAAGCTCAGACATAATCTAGCCCCTGGGCAGGCATACCATGTATGCTACAGTCCTAATATTTACTGCACTGGATATATAAAGAGATAACACAGAGGAGTCAAGCAAATGCTTTATATTTTGAACTGTAGTTCATTTATACCAGCAATAACAATTGTAAGGATCCATAATATTCAGGGGTGCTGCTACCATGAGAGGAGTTGAGAACCTTGCCTAAAGTGGCAGCACCCTGCTGCAATAAGCCTCTCTTGGTAACTTTGAGTGCTTAAATTATTGTATTAAACTGGTATTCTGGCTCTTATAGTGCAGAGAGAAGGAGCACTCCTTGCACTAGCAACGCAGCCTACCTTGACACGCTCTGGCCTGGGACTCCCAAAATAACCCTGAACACATTTGGATATGTTTTGAGAATGTTAACACTTCTAGTGCCTTAAATGATATAGAGACACAACCTACCACAGAACACAATATTGATTATTTACAATATCAAGGTCCGATGATAGGTGCAAAAATGGCAGCAGAATTGCATGCTTTAAATTGTGCTAAGTGCTACCTAGATGAGCTCCTCTACACTTGTGCAGATGTAGTAGGGCAGTTGCATCTCTCTGTGTGCTCTGGATCCCGTGTGCCCTGCATTTACACTTGATTTGAGCAGGCAGAAATTCAGGGGGGTTTTCCAGAACATGTCATGGATTATATGTGATTTCACTTATGCAATGATATATGGAACTTAATACCTAAAAAAGTTTTAATAAAAGATTAGAAACATAATGTAAACCTGTTCATTTACATGCATGGTTATATGGAGATTTCTGACAGTGTTACTATGGACGAGGCTTGTGCATGCCTAAACTGCGTACTGGGCAGATGCCCTCATTACATGAACAGACATGCCCTTTTTAAAGGAACAATAACACCAAAAAATGTAAGTGTTTTAAAGTAATGAAAATATAATGTAGTGTTGCCCTGCACTGGTAAAACTGATCTGTTTGCTTCAGAAACACTACTATAGTTCATATAAACAAGCTGCTGTGGAGCAATGGCGGAAATTGAAAAACGGCTAAATGGCACAGGTTAACGAATGGATAACAGATAACACCATTAGACAGACATCGCTTATCTGCTATCTGCTGTGTAACTTGAGCTTTTTCTCCTTTGAATGGCTGCCCCCATTGCTACACAGCAGCTTATTTATATAAACAATAGTAGTGTTTCTTAAGCAAACACAACAGTTTTACCAGTACAGGGCAACATTGCATTATATTTTCATTACTTTAAAACACTTTTATTTTTTGACGTTACTGTTCCTTTAATTGGCTCAAAAGGAAATCAACATATTTCTTCTCAAATACAGCTTTTTTTTTCTTAGAAAAATCTACATTCAGTGGGTTATTTATTAAACTTCGCATGGCAAAAACTGGAAAATTTTTCGATTTTTTACTATAAAATCGGAATTTATAGTGGAAAAAAATCGTGCGAATTGGGGAAAAAAATCTGAAAAATCGAGCGATTTGGGAAAAGTCGTCTGACTTTTTTTTAATAAAATCCAAGTGTACGTGCAAAGAAGATGTTTTACTACAGGTTAACAAAGGCAGTTTATAAGAACACACTGTACAGTATGCTGGCCTAGTCCTGTACATACTCACAACTGTGCCAGATGTAAGGAGACAGCAGTATAACTTTCATTGCCTGCTGGTAGAAATACTGCAGTGGGAAGAGGCTGGTGCAAGTTAGTGCAGTTTGTCGCAGTTCCTGTGATTTATGGCTGAGGGATCTACAGGAGAGCCACCTAAATGGACCACTACTGTGATAGTGAGCTCTGCTCTTCAGGTAACATGTTGCTGACTGGATTTCAGATTTTAACTGGATTTTGAGATGTGTTCAAATTTTTGTTTTTTTTATTTGCTCAACAGGAATGTGAACGAAAGAGAAACCAACTTTAATGTTGCAATTTACAAATGACCATTTCATATTCGCCATTGCTTCTTATACTATATGTGTCACAAGTGGATACAAAAACAAGTAACAAATACTATCTAAGGAGAGTATTATCTAATATGCCTGGGTTTGGTACACTCAAATCTATTTCTCAAATTCTAGTGTTCAATACAGTATTGAGATTTCCGCTTCATAGCTACTACTGAAGCAATGCAGACATATCACCAAGGGACTTTAATAAAATCCAAACTCCGTGGGTCATGTTTCAGTAGTGCTCTATCTGGGAACTTTGCTGCTCCAGTTCCATGTATACAGCAGTAACCAAGAAGATTCAGATGGCACACACATAGCAAAATGTGCTTAAAATTTGTGATTTATTTGGATCTCTGCACAATATCACCAAGGGGCCTATTTATCATGCTGTGTAAAATACTGGAAACAAACCACACTGGTGATGTTGCCCATAGCAACCAATCAGCAATTACATTTCATCAGTCACCTACAATTTATAAAACAAAAGCAGAGGAAATGATAAATAGGCCCCTTAAAGGAGAATTCAACCCTTGGGCATCGGAATTCGAAGCAGCCATCTGCCGGGTCTTTGGTAAGCTGAGAGAACCACGAAGCAGCGCATTCACAGTTAGAGCAATTCACCGGTTTTCAACAACTGAGCATTCGCTGAAAAGGACGGAAATTATTGAAGCGCCGGAAGAAGACCCGGAACATGGCAGCAGTGAACTGCAATGCTGGAATCTGCGCCAAGGGGTAAGTAAAAAGTTAGGGGCATTTCCCCAAGGGGGCAGTTAGGCTGGGGGGAGGAGGGAGGGGGTCTACGTGGGGTGGGGATAGGGTTTTTTTGCTAAAAGGTTGAAATCTCCTTTAAGTTAGGGGAGTAACAACAGTGCACCGTGCCCCCCGCCAGAAAAATATTCGGAGGGCCCGGCGTGCATTAGGACTGCTGCACGCACCCCTACCCCTCCTCCCTGCCTCAGAGAGCGCATCAATTTAAAGAAAAAAAAAAGCAGCAGGGAGGGGGAAACATACACTGAGGTCTGGTCCCCCCTTATCCCTGCCCCCCCCTGCAACCACAGGGTCTGCTTCCTCTATAGTTACGCCAGTGCATTAAGTGGTGTTACTTTGCTGCTGTAAGAGGTTGTTGGTACAATTCTGGCCAATATACTACAGTAAAAGAATAAATTAAAGCTAATTACCATGTCTTACCTTACACTTTAACATTCCTGTACCAATGAGGTCTTAAATAGCTTATGCTGGTAACAGTTGGTAACAGATATTTCACTGCTAATATTGCTTGTAAGCAGCACTGCATTTAAGGGGGTGGTTTAAGTTGAGTTAACTTTTAGTATGTTATAAAATGTCCAATTCTAAACACCTTTTCAATTTGTCTTCATTATTTATATAGTTTTTTAAATAGTTTTTTTAATTATTTGCTTGTTTCTTTTTAATCCTTCCAGCTTTTAAATTGGGTCACTGACCCATCTAAAAATATTCTCTGTAAAGCTATAAATTTATTGTTAGGGCTACTTTTTATTACTCATCTGTCTATTCAAGGCTTCCCCTGTTCATATTCCAATCTCTTATTTGAATCGATGCATGGTTTCCTGGGTAATTTGGATCCTAGCAACCAGATTACCGAAATAGCAAACTAGAGAGCTGCTGAATAAAAACGAAATGACTCAAAAATAAAAACCAATGCAGAATCAGTGTGATTAGCACAGGCCCATTTATCAAAGTCCAAATTTATCTCAATATTTTCTAAAAAAACTCAGACCAAATCCGCATGGGTTTTTTCTCCTTATTTTTTAATATGTTTGCGGGGAAAAAACGGAAAAATTCGTAAAAAAAAAGAATCGTACAAATTTTTTGGATTTTCCACCCAAAAACCATAAAATCTTGGTATTATAGCACAAAACCCAGCGCAGATCAAAAAATCTTTGGGACGTCTCCCATTGACTTATGTGCAACCTCAGCAGGTCTGAGATGCCGGATTTTCGGATTCAGACTTTTTGCACCCTCGGGGTATAATAAATCCTGAAAAATTTGTGGGTTTTTTTCCCACTACAAATTCAGATTTTATACTATTTTTTATTCGGCAGCTCTCCAGTTTCCAATTTCAGCAGTCTGGTTGCTAGGGTCCAAATTACCCTAGCAACCATGCATTGATTTGAATAAGAGGCTGGAATATGAATAGGTGAGGCCTGGATATAAAGATTAGGGATGCACCGAATCCACTTTTTTGGATTCGGCCGAACCCCCCGAATCCTTCGTGAAAGATTCAGCCGAATACCGAACCAAATCCAAACCCTAATTTGCATATGCAAATTAGGGGTGGGAAGGGGAAAACATTTTTTACTTCCTTGTTTTCTGACAAAAAGTCATGCAATTTCCATCCCGCCCCTAATTTGCATATGCAAATTAGGATTCGGATTCGGTTCGGCTGGGCAGAAGGATTCAGCCGAATCCGAATCCGCTGAAAAAGGCCGAATCCTGGCCGAATCCCGAACCGAATCCTGGATTCGGTGCATCCCTAATACAGATGAGTAATAAAAAGTAGTATACATTTGTAGGAGGATTTGTTTTAGAAGTGGTCAGTGACCCCCATTTGAAAGCTGGAAAGAGTCAGAAAAAAGAAAATAATTAAAAAACTATAAAACATGAATCATGAAGACCAATTGAAAAGCTTAGTATTGGCCATTCTATAACATATTAAAAGTTAACCCACTCTTTAAAGTTACCAGTGGTGAAATGGTTAAACGTTGCTGCTCTTGCTTTTTCAACAGATTTAAAACACTTGAAAGGTGTAATATTTGCACACATTACATCGTAGTTTTTTAAATTATCAATTTATAATTGTCTCTATTGCTTTGTATATTTTGAAGTAATAAACCATTATTGTTTCTACTGTATCTTTGCATTCCTTTCCTTGTTTTAACCTATTATATGAAATCATATAAGAGAATGCAGCTGATCTGTTCATCTGTTAATATCATCCCATACACCCTGCCACAGCTACAGGTTCAGGTTAGCAGATTACGTTAGTTCTACTTTTCACTGACCTCTACCAGATTTAAGGCTAATCTATCCTCAATAAGACATTGATTCAGATGACAGTTTAAGGACTCCAGGATTAGAGTGGGTAAAGATAATGTTTGCTTGTTTTCGAAATGCAAAATAAACGTTATGGAATACAGTATCCCTATCCAATACATTCGCAGTGGTGTTTATTACGACAGGTGGGTTTTTATTAATTTTTTTATACAGTGTAAATTATATTTTGCTTCTAGTTGATATACAGTACAGTACTATAAGACTCTTCATTTTTTTAGCACCACCTCACTTTAATAAATGTATGTTATTTGTAGGGTCATGAAGTGACTGCTTTCTTGCAGAGAAAACATCACAAAGTGCACTTTTCACAATCTGTGGAAAACGAATCCATAATTTTTCCACTCTCTGGTAAGGTAGTACAGTAGGTATAAATTGAAGAAATAATTGCTATATAAGAAAGTTATGCAGAAGCACTATTGCTTCAAAAACAGTTCAAGAACCAGTTGTTTTGATGTGTGTTGTGGCCCCTATTGGATGTAAAAGAGCTACCCTGTGCCTCTATGGGGCAGATTTACTAAAGGGCGAAGTGACTAACATTAGTGAAAATTTGCCAGCGTGATGTCATTTTGTTACTTCACCAATTTACTAACGGTGATAGGTGAAAGGCGATAGACTCTAGTGGTAATTGGCCAGACTTGCCTTTGCCACCTCAGACCAGGCGAAGTGCAATAGAGTAGATAGGACTTCCTCAAAAAATTGTTGAAAACTTTTTTTTTAGTCCCAAAAAACGCTGGCGACTTTTCATTTTTCAGGGTGATCATTTTTTTCTGGAGTACCCAGCTTCCCCCCTACATTTCCTTACATATGACACATAAACTATACACTGGGCTTAATTGTAGAGCAATATAACAACTCTATTTTATTTTATTAAGGTTTCCCGGGCTTGTGTAATGTAATGTATTGGTTGCAACATATACGTCCATTCAACTTTAACTTCCCGCCGTATGCAAATTAGCCAACGCTAGCGTAACTTCACTTCGCTTTTATCCATGTTGATCCATTGATCCATTTTGATCCATGCCCAGTCCTTGAATTTATTTAAATTGATCTGCAAAGTGAAAATATTCTGCATGGCGCTTATAATTCTGCACAGTTTTTTCAGAAACAAAAAAGTACTTGAATTGCACGCCCACATAGCACAAAACACATAGTTATATATCTGTATGCACCTTCAATAAATTTGGGAATCACCCTACTTCCAAATTGGCTCCATTTCATGTTTATGTATAATAAATTACTGGTAAGGAGGAGGTGAGGGAGTAGACCTAGGAAAATCCCACCATTACTTTTCTTTAGTTCTTACACTACCCTGAGGCAGCTTTCCCAATTCTGCTTTTTGCTGCCCCTGGTAACCTGCCACAGACTCTATAGGATTCTATGTGAAATGAAATTCATTTTTAACTTCTACACGTGGATAGCCAGTGAGTCCATTTTTGTTTAGTTGTGCAGATAGTGGAGTTTAGATATAATAATATACATGGAATTTTTTGTAGGAAATATACTGAATAGTGCCAACTGCAACTACAGGTACAGGAAAACTGATGCAAAAGGAAAAAAGTTTATTTCAATTCATAAACATAAACATTCATAAGTCATACACATAACCATACTTGTCACATTTTCTATTTAAATCCAAAACTAATATTTTAATTTTTTTTTACAATTATTGTATTAGTTAGTAGGTATAATATTTCTCCCCATTCTCTTTCATTGTACATATACAAATCTGCAAAAAAAAAATTCAGTTAAAAAAAAAATGTTATTTGTTTTTCCTTGTACTAAGACATTGCTTTCTTATTGGCAAATACTCAGGAGCTTTCTGCAACATCACAAGAAACAATCTTTCTCTGGATAGAGCATTTCATATCTGTCCATCGAAATTGCTTTTTAGTAATTACGAGATCTACAGCATTTTATAGAAGAGTTATATCTTTTAAACCTCCTTGGATGTGAGGTTTATTAAGGATTTTGTTTTTATGTCCCTAAATAACAATGTTATATGGAAAAATGATGTTGTAAAACTTTTATTACAAACCAGAAAAAGAGACCTTTTATGTAAAAGAAATAAGACACCCCGTCTTTTTGTAAATAACTTGATACATTTTACAATAAATACTTTAATGCCTAGGATTTAGGCAAAAATACATAAAAAGATATTGAAACATCTTAACATGACCCAATTTTCTCCTCTGATGCAGCTTTTAGTTTTACTTCAATGAGCTCTTCTACTCCGGCGAGAACACTTTCCATTAAATCAAATGTGAAAAGAGCTGACTGAAGAACCTGAAATGTCAAGAACAATTACTGTTGTTTAGATGTGCAAAAATGCTCTTCTTAGCACACTTTGGATGCAGTTATATCTCTGGAAGGCATAACATGACTGATAGAAAAATTTGCAAGTGCGCAATACCTACTTGAAGCTGCATTTCTGGAGTCATGTCAGGAAGTTTATTTTCCCCCACTGTTACTGAACAAATTGCCTTCTTTGAATGTGATCCTGTATTGTAAAATGAAAAAGGAGCAAAACTGTCTGAATATTGCCAAAATAACACGCACAGTAGCTGAAGAAATATCCGACCCACTTTACTTTTTAAGGGTTAGTTTACGTTAAAGAAGAACTAAAGCCTAAATAAAGAAGTAGCTAGAAATGTTGTATATTATGTTTTGGGCTTCTGTACCAGCCCAAGGCAACCACAGCCCGTTAGCGAAGAAGATTAGTGCCTCCAAAGATGCCCCAGTAGCTCCTCATCTTTTTTTCTGCTGATTCACTGCACATGCTCTGTTCTGCTGTCACTTACTGAGGTTAGGGACTGACTCAAAATATACAGTACACATAGAATAGAAATGTCACAGAAACCTTGTAAAATCAGCTTATATTACAGACATATCTAATTTTCTGCTTTGTGAAGACTTTGTAAAGACCCCTAAGCTTAGCTTCTCAACATCTGTTCGGAGCCCACTGAGCATTTGAGTGTCGCAGACACTTTCCAAGATGGTGACTCCCTGTGACAAGTTTCAAGTCCTGACTTATTGCTGCTATTGAGAAGCTGAAACTTTAGGCTGGTGCAATACGTTCAAGGGGATGTTCACCTTCCAACCAGGGCCGGAACTAGGGGTAGGCAGAGTAGGCACGTGCCTAGGGCGCAAAGCTGGGGGGGCGCCAGGCACGTACCTGCTCTGTCGCCTACCCCATGTCTGGTCCTCTCATGCCCCGTCTTCTTGCACGCGATTGATGCTTCTGCGCATGTGCGCACGCCGATTTCCACTTCTGTGCATGCTCGCTGCCGCTAACACACGCATGCGCGCCAGCGTCAACTTGCGCATTCGCACTGGCGTCAACTTGTGCATGTGCACATTCAACAGGCGCAGCGTCGGCCCAGGTTGCCTAGGGCGCATGCCCAGTGTGGCCCGGCTCTGCTTCCAACACTTTTTTCAGTTCAGTTTAGGGATGCACCGAATCCACTATTTTGGATTCAGCCAAACCTCAATTCTTTCGTCGAAAGATTTGGACGAATACCGAACCAAATCCAAATTTGCATATGCAAATTAGGGGTGGGAAGGGGAAAACATTTTTTACTTCCTTGTTCTGTGACAAAAAGTCACGTGATTTCCCTCCCTGCCCCAAGTTTGCATATGCAAATTAGGATTCTGATTTGGTTCGGCCGGGCAGAAGGATTTGGCCAAATCCCAATCCTGTTGAAAAAGGCAGAATCCCGAACTGAATCCTGGATTCGGTGTATCCCTAGTTCAGTTGGTTTCAGATAGTTCACCAGAAATAAAGATTTTTTCCAATTACTTTCTATTTTCTATGTATTTTCTATGTGTGACTGCTTTTCTAATATTGTGTAAGTCATTTTTCACCTTCTAAATCAGCTCTTGGAGGAGGGTTCACCAATCCTGTAAACCGTTCTAAATTAATACATTTAGTTGATACATTTCTTATCTTTGTCCCTGCTAAACAGAATCCATGAGTTTCATTCAAGACAGCTGTTAGAATTGATACAATAGTTGCTAATACCCCAAAGATGCTGCTGAGAAATGTATCAACTCATTGTTGTAAAATTGCAACAGTTTAGAGTCTGCACCTTAAAGGGGAACTCCGGCTTCCAAACCAAAATTTGATAAAGAGGCCCACATAACACAGAAAACCCTAAAATACCCATCACAGTTACCAGTTTAATATAAAGGTATGAATAAATACCATTTTCTATTTTGAAATCCAGCTGTTTTCTATGAAATTCAGAATAGTTTCTCTTTCTGCATCATTTGAAATCCTGGCAGGGAAGGAGGGACTAAACACTGATGTTACAAATTGTAACAACTTCTCCACAGCTTACAGACAGCATGCAGGAATGACATAACCCACAATGCATTGCACTTTTATGTGCCATTCCTTATTGACATCACGTGTGGAGGGAATTGTGGGGTTTGGTGGATGCAGGCTAAGGACAGATGGCTGCTGATACAAAGTAACAATAGTCAGTCAGCTCAGCAAAGTAGTCAGACAGATCAGCAGGAGAGCAGGGGCTAGGCTTAGGGAAGCTTAGGTAGATAGCGTTTCTTCTCTCTGCTTCTGGGCACATCTATATTGATGTTTGGGGAAAAAAGCTCTGCCCAGTGGGCTGCTGTGCATAGAGTGGGACATTGTGGAAACTGGGCAGTAAGTCTAAATCACGCAAGGTCAGGGAATGACAGACATTTATAAGTTGTTTACTGCGGGAGAGGGTCATACCTGTGTTTATGCAGGACCTATGGGCTGGCTTATGCTGTCTGTCTTAATGGATGGTGGACATTAAACTTGGTTTCATAGTAAAGCCATAGTGTTTAGTGTTGCTTATACCTGTACCCCCAGCAGAAGAGTATAGTGTTACCATCATTATCTGTCACATTATTGCTTCAAGTTTGGTAAATCTGTATTTTAAAACTTTAAAAACTGGGTTACTTGCTCTCTTTCAACTCTCACGATAAGTGACAGACCCTTCTTCGAATATGTGCTCTGATCCCTGCTGTACCTCTAGAATCCCTGCTTTACCTCTAGAATCCCTGCTGTTCATCTGGAATCCCTGCAGTGCCTCTAGAATTCCTGCTGTACCTCTAAAATCCCTGTTGTACCACTAAAATCCCTGCTGTACCTCTAAAATCCCTGCTGTACCTCTAAAATCCCTGCTGTACCTCTAGAATCCCTGCTGTATCTCTGGAATTCCTGCTGTACATCTGGAATCCCTGCTGTACCTCTAGAATTCCTGCTGTACCTCTAGAATCCCTGCTGTACCACTAGAATCCACCTCTAGTATCCTGCTGTATCCCTACTGTATCTCTAGAATCTACCTCTAGAATCCTTGCCATAATGCAAGGTGCTGCTCCTGCAACAAGGGGATAATTAATGGAAATACATGAGCACATGTAAGCAACAAGAGTTGCACAAGGTATTAATAGCAAGGAGGAGATACATTTGAAACAGGTTATTAAAGGGTATTGCTTTATTATTAAAGGGGTCCCCACCTTTTTTACTAGTGAGCCACATTCTTATATAAGAAAAAGTTGGAGAGCAACATAAGCATGTAAAAAGTTTGTGGGATGCTGAGTAACATGTTGCTCACAAGCTACTGGTTGGGGATCACTGATATAATGGATGTATTGTGTGAAGACAAAGTATTTACTATAGCATACATAACAATAAACATAGATGGAACATACATTTAAATGTTGCATTTTATGCTGCTTTAATGAAAAGTTCCTCCAAAACCTCAAAGGGCTCCTGTCTCCTGAAAATTGTTTCTACCACCAGAGGTGCAGGCTAATAGAGCCCACACTCCACGTATGTGCATAATGAGTGCACAAGGGAACCATTCATTATGTGCATGCATGCTCTTAAACATGGCCGCATGGACTGGAGCTCCCTCCTGGTGTGGCTGACCTATCACAGGCAGGGGACATTAAAAAAAAAATTAAAAAAATCTTGTTTCCTATTAGCTTGCATCACCAGTGGGGGAAAATATGTTTGGGTGCCAGCCTGGCGGGAAATGGAAGACTACAGCATATATTTCCCTGTGTGGGCACAATGTCTTGACTGGCTCAAAGGGATACCAGGAAAACTCCCAGTGGGTCATTTGGCCGATTTAATGGTCATTTCCTATTTCTAGGCTAAATAGATCGAATAATAGATTATAGTATGAAAAGAAAATAGACTAGTAGAAGAGTGGTTGAGCGAGGAGAGGAAGAATAATTATACTGAGAGTGGACCCCTGGTCTAAGGCTTTTGGGTGGGCCCCTGGTGTCCCAGTCCGACATTGTGTGGTCAAATCTGTATTTGCAACTCTCTGGCCTAATGTTCTTTGGGGTATGTCCTCTAGGACAATTGACATTTTTTAAGGTGAAAAAAAAGTTTAGCCCTTATATAAATTATAATTAAATGTGTGATGATGGTGATTTTAAAACACAATATATACTACTTTAATTCTCTGTAAAGAGCTGTGTGATTTGCTGTTTTTATAAAAATAAAGGTATAGAAAACAACAGCCTCATGGGGTATTGGTTCAGCTTTGTGCTTTAGACAAAAATGTTGTGTGAAATTAAACAAACTTTAAACAAAGCATTGACTGGAAGTAGCAGAGCCACATTGTAATACATTTGAAAAGGTCTGCATTTGAGAATTGATGAAAGTTATTAAGTAATAGCTAAATAGTCAGTCAAGGACTGTTTCATTAAAAGCAAATATTTCTGTTGACAGGAAATTTTCATGTCAGTGATTTTACTAGTGAAGATGCAGCTTAGAGGTAAAGTAAACATCGATGAAATTGTTTACTGTGGTTTCGTAGTGTAGTATAAAGGGGTATATTTTAATTAGACCAGGAGGACTTTTAGGGCCATTGGAGGGGAATAGTGCAAAGGCATTAGACCAAATCACCAAATATTGTACAATCGTTCTGAGATAATCGTGCTCTCGCGATGACGATCGGATCTTTTAAAAATCTCAACATCTATGGCCAACTTTACACAGGAGAGGAGAGATGCTATTGAGCATTCATTTTATTTGGGTGATATGATTGAGATTTTATCTCCATGGTCCAATTCTGATCTGGTTTCTGTGTAGCCAAGAGAGGCAGATCTAAAGTAATGGATTATACCTGTAATCACTGGATTACTTAGGTGTATGATTTTAATTTGTAAGATTGCCTTATACTTGGATAAAATTTTTTTATGTGAACATAATGTTAATTTCTCCCCTTTGCCCCCCTTTAAATCCACTCTTTTATATCTACTTTGATCCCCATTTAGTATTTGCTGCATATTCATAGGTTGCTCAATACTTTTTCACCCCATTGGCTCTTAAACATCAGTGGTTGAAGAACTAATTCTGATGACCAGTGAATTTTGAGAAAGTGCCTGTTTGCTCTCCCATATATTCCTGGAAGCTGAAACGTAAGGTCGTTTAGGGTAAAATTTTAGTTAAAAGTGCCTTTGCTGTCCTATATATTGTTGCATTTATGATGCAATTGATGACTGACACAGCAATGGCTTCATATATCTTTTTATGAGCTAATAGGTGCTCTGACTAACTGTTTGATTTCAAAGGGGCTCATTTTACTAACAAGTCTAAAAAAGCTAGCAGCAGTTGGTTTGGTTTGTTAATGTCTACCTAGGGCAAAGTGTTCTGTGTGTTGATATATCAATCATACAGGTTTATTATATTCAATAATTGTAGTATGTATAATTGAAAGTTCATCATCCTTAATGGCAGTGAATGACATGTGAAACATAAAAAAAACACATAAATATCTCATGCAGTAGCAAACTTACTGTTTGTTAATTAATACAAGCATAAACTTACAAAGCATGATTCGTTCTTCCACCCATGTATATCACCTAAGGATACTTTTAGGAAAACCAGTCAAAAGCGGCAGTTTGTTGACAATATAAGCAGCAAGGCTTTCCAGCTTCTCCTTCATATCAGGCTCTGTTCTTTCTTTTTCTCACTAAACTAATATTTCTTAATAATGAAACAAAAGGAGTGTGTGCACTTTGTTTCTAGTCAGTTTATATGCATTCTTCTTTTATCAGGTGTCCATAAGAACAACTTTTCTGAAAACAAATTACAGTGCAGTACTGCCAACATGCTTATTTTACAAACATACAAGTAATGGAGCATAAGGGTAGAAGTAACCATATAATGAGCACTAAAAAAAGCACATTCACTGCCACTGGGTCAACAAAGATACCAAACACTTTCTGTCATCGCTGAGCAGGAGCACTTGCTCTGGAACCTGATTTGATCAGGTTAATTTGGCTTGCAGTATGCATGTTACTGGTTGACAGTCACCACTAGAGGCCTGACACCAGATCTGATCAGGCCAAAGGTGGCAGCCACTGACCCTGTTGCATTTAGAGAACAGGGTCCCCATTAATGATCTATTTTACTTCTACAACAGAGAAGCCAGTGTTGCAGAATTCCGATGTTAGTGCAGAAGGCTTAGCATAAACAAATTGTCATTGGCAGGGTACGGAACATTTAAGCAAAGTTAATCTGCACTTACAGAACTTAGTTTAGTTTTATCCAGACTATTATTTCCAATTTATCAGACTCCTCACTAGTTTGTTATCAATAGACTGGAAAAAAGCAGATGTACTGGCACTATTTAAAAAGCTTGGTGGTTTATATGAAAATAGACAACCCTTTAAAATATTTAAGTATGTAAAAAGAAAAATAATTATTGCTCAATAGTACAATTCTGGAGTTCAATAAATCAACTAATTAGTAAAGTGACTCAGGCTTACTATTAAAGTGCATGTGATTACAAAATCGAAACTGTGCCACACCTTATTTTTCAACACAATACCAACACAAAGTGACTTAGTACTTATTGCAGCCGAGGACCGAGCCTGATTGATAAAGTGCTTCTGTGTGAATTAGATAAATCAATTTGTTGATTTTAAAGGCTTTTCTGAGTTTAACTATATTATATAACCCAAGGTTGAATATGCAAAAATGAAACAGAAATTAAAGAGGTGTGGAGATGTCCAAAAATCTGCTATCTTTGACATTTGGCTAACTAATGCCCTGGGATCAATCAGAAATTGGCTCATCAGCACTCTTATTAATTATAAGTAGATCAATGTATGAGAGACCTCTAGTGGCCAAAAGAGGCAAATATAGAAATACAAAATTGACATTCTCATGCATTTATAGTAAAACACTAAATTTATTATCACATATTAAAATCCATTAGACCCCACAATAAAGCCAGGCATCGCCTATGATTAAGTGCAGGGTAAGCATGAAACGCATTAGGCTTTTTTGTGGGGTCTAATTGATTTTAATATGTGATAATAAATTTAGTTGTTTACTATAAATGCATAAGTACTGTATATACTATTATTATAATATATTCTACTACTACAAGAGAGAACTAAATAACCCTTAAAAACCGGAAACCCCAAGGACCACAGAAAGAAGAAAAGTGCGTCAGATATAATAAAGGATCAAGCGGAATATAGCTTCTGCATTGTTTTTGTATCTCCATGTCTGTAAAATTAATAAAATAGATTTTTAAAAAAAAAAGAATTGGCTAATTATTAGATTCTTCACTGCCTTGCAGTGTTTCGCCAGGTAGCTTTATCAAAAGGCAGAAGCAGAGCATATAGAGCTTGTTAAGAGATCACATTCATGATTATGTCCTGGGAAATGCCATTTAAATTATTAATCAGTATGGTTTTGTGAAAGATCAAACACATGTACTTCATTTTAATGGTGAAGTTAGTAGAAAATGTGACAGTAAATATGCAGTAGATGTGGCCTTTTTGATTTTTCTTACACTGCCCCATCCTTTTCTCGTTTTGTATCTAAGATCTTTTGCTGCTGTTTGTGTTTGGATATAAAACTGGCTGAAGGATTGTGTGAGTCTAGAATTGATTTTATTATTGGACTAAGGTTTTAAGAATTGTGCCACAGGCTTTTGTAACTGGTCTAGTTTTTATGGAATCTGTTGACATACATAGCATTCTGAATGGATTCTGATATTCTGCATTATATCTGTGCCGTGTGACATCTTCTGTCCTGTCAAGTTGTTTTGTCTTTTCTTTTTTTTTGCTGCTAGAGCTGTCAGTCTCTCCCTAAATCAGGTACTGGCACAAGCTTTAGATACGATTTGGAAAGGGTATTTATAGTTTTTTTGGAGTAAGAAAGAATTTTTTCCCTACAAAGGCAATTTGGGGACAGCTTCAGATGGTGCCTATGTATTGTGGATATGAAGTAATTTTTAACCTATTAAATAAATATTAATTAAATAAAGTTCATCGCTTTTAACTTACGAGTGACACGGACTGCTTACCGACTTTTTCTTCACTTTCAAATGGGTTAGTTTTGCTAAAAGGTTTATGATGTTGGTGCTAGTGTGAACTTGATATACTTGTGTTATTTGTGTGTGTGCACACACAATAATGTTACTTGAATTAGGAGTTTTGTTCTCATTTAACTGTAGTTTATTGTGTTGAATGTCAGTGCCTTAATTTTTAAGTAATTCCATTGTCTATTTTATTTCAGTGTTTCTGCAGCAATTTCTGTTTCAGAGCATCCAAATATTATGAAGCTCAACTTCCCAAAACTTTAACCACATATTAAAGGATTTTGTTTTTGCGTGTTTTCATTTTGTTTTGCTGTCAAAAAAAAAGTGCCCCCCACACACACACTCTAGTTATAGGGTTGAATGACACATTTTTAATTGTAGCTTGTTAATGCAGCCACAAGGTGGAACTGTAATGACACGTAGCATGATGTTTCATGACTTAAAGGCATGTCAACCTTCCTCTTGGATACATGAGAAGCCTAACAATTTACATGTAGGTAAATGTTATTTTGTTGTATTTTCAGTTATAGTGTCACTTTTTAACTAGTCCCTTGGTGATTTAAACACAAAGTATTTTTAACTTTTTTAATGCAGCAAGCCCTTTGCGGTTATGATCAGTATAACCTGTTAAACTTGAAGCAGTATGTTAATTATGTATTAAATAAATATTAGGCATATGGGGGGATTTAGGGTGCTTTGGTGCCTGCAATTTTTAGTAGCTGAGAGACCAGCACCACATCACAGAAAATTGTCCCCTTTACCTGCTATATCAATCACATTAAAGAGCTTGTGTTATGTTTTGGGTAGTGTTATACTCTCCTCATCCTCGGCTACCCAAAATATAACAGCTTGTACAAGTGCTTTCAAACCCAGAATGCTATGATTCTAAGCTACAAGCAACTAACAAGCCCTTGGACAAATGGGATTTTATTTTGGGTGATTTCTTACTGTCCATTCCTCTTGGACAGATGTGATACCCCCACCCAGGGTTTTATTTATTTTTTGCCGCTTAAACTACCCAAATGCTGCATGCACTCATCTTCGTTTGACATGGACCTAATCATAGCAATTACTAGGTGTAGTAACCCATATCAACCAATACAATGTTTGCTTTTAAACAGGTGACCAGTAAATTCTACCTGCTGATTAGCTGCTATGGGTTACTGCACCTGGGCAAGCTTAGCTTATTTTCTTATATAGCCTGTATACTACTATCTGCAAAAGTTTGGACAGCACAGTAGAAAATAATGGTACAGTTTGGGGGTGTTAAGGAAAAATAAGTAGAAAATATAATTTCCCTTAAAAGCTGTATAACAGATGTGCAGGATTTGTGGAAAGGTCTGTGAATAGGACAGCAGGACCCCCAGTGCTCTGGTCCACCGCAGGACATATAGCACCAATAGTGTAAAATACCTTTTTATTAAAAAATGGAATTACATTGTTTATGGAATAAAACAACATATTTGATAAAATGCAGTTTGTGGATCTGTATTCTGGTGATCTCTCGCAGCTTCTGTGTTTCTTGATAGGGGTGTCTCTTGGTGATGTCATGGTTTAATTCATTTTGTCTCGTTGATTTCCTCAGAGTCAATAAAGACAAAACGAGTCGGACTGTGATGTCACCAACAGGCACCTCAATTGAGAAACATGTGGAAGTGGTGAGAGAACACAAGTATACTTTTATATATTTGGGCAGTGGCTCCAGATGCAGACACATCAGAAAGCTAAAATAAGTGTAAGGGCTGATTCGTAGCTTGAGTTTATCCACAGGCCAAGAATCTGCCTGATGTGGCAGTAGACGCACACATAAAATGTGATCAATGCAGTTACTTGCAGCTGGCTACTTCTCGAGGCACAAAATGGCAGAAAATAACTCGCCATAAGTAGTACTGAGCAATGTCTGCTAAAACACATGTAAAGACCATTTATAAGTATTGTCTGTTTTGTAGCCACGACAAGTAGCTCAGTTGTCATCGCCCTTACATGATGTCTGGCTTGAAAAGGAAACAAGTGTGAGCCGGCAGGGGACTGCGATTTCACCAAGTTCTTGGCAACTATATGCATTTGACCCCTGTTTGTCTAAATAACAGAAACACACCTGATGAAGGAGCACACCCCTGAAACATTGTATTCTTTGGCAGGACATATAAAAAAGTCTTCTGATCTATGCAGGGCCGGCCTTAGGCCAATTGGACCAATTGGGCCCCGCACTGCCCCTTTCCTTTCTATTTTGTGCCTGTATGCCCTTATTTTCCTAAATACTTGCTGTGTCAGTAGCCAGCAACACTTTGTCTAGGGGCCCCGCCAACATGGTCCCAATTGGGCCCCACATTTGATAGGACCAGCCCTGGATCTATGTATTTGTGGGGGGGGCTGTCCCCCTATACCCCTGGAGCACCGGGTTTACTATAACAAGGGAGGCCATCTGTGCACATGAATTACTTTAGATCACAATGCTTTTAGACAAACAGGGATGTACCTCCGAATCAATTTATCTGTGCAAATGTTGGCTCTACAGCCATAGTTTGCTTTGATTGGCTGCACTCAAACTTATATAGTATTGTATACAAACTATATTCGTGCTTCTGAAGCAATCACACAGTTTTTACTGGTGCAGAATACACTGCCACAAGCAGATATGGACTCAATTTGGCCACCCAGGGAAAAAGATCAGATCATACTTTGGGGACAAAGGAGGACAACAGAATGAAGATGCTATCAATGTGTCTATAGGGCTCCTGTCCATCAGAATTTTTAAACCTGCCCGACAAATGTCTGCCTGATATCAGTCTGGGCAGGGATTTTGGAGGTCCTGTACACAGGCCAATAAACTGCTCACTCTGGAGGGACAGAGTTTGGAGCTTTAATTGGCCTGTGTATGGCTACCTTAAGAGTACTTTATATTTAAATGTATTTAACACTGCTGCTTAATAGCTTAGCCCTTGCTGTGTTATCCTTGCTTAAAGTACATAACTTTTTGTCTATTGCAGCCCACCTGATATAAAACTCCTGAAAGAAGGAAAGCGGTAATGAATGTGTTATTAGCGTGTGTAATTCGAACAATTCTCTGTAAAAGCAGGATCTCTTTATTTTCTAAATGATCTGTTTATATGGTTGGTGATATGTGTTTTCTGCCTTATGCCAAGAAAGTTTGTTTGATCTGTATGATTTACTGTGCATCTGCCTCTAACAACGTGTTGAACAAAGGGCTGTTGAAATTGGATGCAAAGAGACATTGTGTACTTTCCTTTCTGGAAGTATCACTAGCAAAGGGGAAGCAACATTCATTAAATGTGATGACAGTCAACTGTTAGATTTTTGTATTGGCAATGCCATGTTAAACAATAATCTTTTTTTAAATTGTAGACAGCGATAAGACCTCAATCTGTATCTTTTAATGGTAAACGTGCATTTACTGTGATTTTAGTTTCCCAAAAAGTAGTGTGTTGCACAGCACTGCAGTGGCTGTTAGGATTTATGGTGGTGTTGGGGGGGGTTGTGTTCATTACAGCATTTCTGCTTTTTTTGTTCCATAACAATGCTTGGGGCTAACATATATTTAACATTATTTTTGTACTTTTTAGTGCATCTTAGATGTGCTTGAAAAACTTAAAAAAAAGTGTACGTAAGAGTATAGTGTGTGGATATATATAATCTATTTCATAGTCAAGTCTGTGTTTTGCCTGTTACATTTTGTCTTACAAAACTGCAGAAGCAAAACATCCTTAATTGACTTTCTGAGAATTGCCTCAAAATGACAAGCTAGGCAATAATTTCTTATAATGACTGTATATAATAATTTATTTTATGACTGTAGCGCATATTAAACTATTCATAGATATGTATTTTATATGCACTTATACATAAACAGAGAGTGTTCATTTACGGCCAAATGTGGTTTGGGGATTTGTTTATATTCCTTGTAATATATAACAGGGCGATCCCTGTTGTATACCACACGTATCTTATGGAAATTCCCAAGGATAGCACTGTGAAGTGTGTGGAAGCCCTAAAGGTAAAGATTGAGGTGAGCATTATAAGGACTGCCTCTATTTTGATGATGAGACTAAATTTGTGCATGTTCTATTCAGGATGTTGCTTCTTTGCATAGAGATTCCCTCCCTGCTTCCTCCCTGCATAGTGCATTAGTGCAAAAAGTGTCCCCAAATATCAGTCTCACTTCTCCATGCAGAGTAGCACAGCGGAACTCCAGGGCACTATCTTTCGCATCTTCGGTTTTTTTGGAAAGGGACCACTGACACTGAGCTATTTGGTGCATGCGCAGTTGGAGATTGAAATGGATTCAAAGAAAACAGAAGATGCGTAAGATGGCACCCTGGAGCTCCTCTACATGAGGAAGTGAGATTAACATTTGGGGACAGTTTTTGCACTAATGCACTATGCATGGAGCAGAGACTATGTGGAGGTACTTGATGAGACTTTTCTCATTGGGGGGTTTAGTTCTCCTCTAAGGTGCCTTTGAGACATAAGGATTTTAGAAGCAAATTTGTCATGTAAAATACATTTATGACTGATTAATTAAAATACATTGAATAAGCTACCCTAAACAGGTGGGTCTTTAGGGAGCGTTTGAAAGAAAGAGAAGGTCTGACAGGTCGAGGCAGAGAGTTCCAGCGAAAAGTAGAAGCCAGAGAGAAGTCTTGTAGATGGGCTGAAGTGATGTGAGGAGAAGAGAGGCGTAGATCAGAAGCTGAGCGAGGATTCCATGATGGAGTGTATTTTGAGATCAGAGATTAAATATAGGGATGGGCTTCATTGTTAAGGCAGAGGAGATTAGGAGCCAGTGAAGGGATATGCATCATGGAGCAGCTGATGTTGAGCGGTGAGATAGATAACTGAGCCTAACCGTAGCATTTAGAACAGATGGAGTTGTGAAAGACAACTTGTTGGAATACCACAAGTTGAGCTTTCTGGATAATGGGTTTCTGGATACAAGTCAAGTCTGTGTTTTGCCTGTTACATTTTTTCTTTGTGCCTGAAACTCTGCCAGGTACATTGTCAGGTAAGATTGAGATCAATAACTGAGCCTAACCGCAGCATTTAGAACAGATGGAGTTGTGAAAGACAACTTGTTGGAATACAGCATGTTGAGCTTTCTGGATAAAGGGATTCTGGATACTGGATCCCATACCTGTATCCTTACATGTATTAAAACTGAGTCTATGCACAAGTGCAAAGCAGTGGTTCCCAGAGCCGTAGGACAATAGGTACATTGTAAGTCATGCTTTCCCGTCCTAATAATTAGCTTAATAGAAAGCTTTATGAACATCATTTGCCATTCATTCTCCTTTGACAACACATTTTTTTACAGCACATTTTTTTACAATCTGTGCTAAGTGTGATTTTGTTTTTAACACCACATATACAGGTATGGGATCCGTTATCTGGAAACCCGTTATTCAAAAAGCTCTGAATTATGGAAAGGATGACTTCCATAGACTCCATTTTATATAAATAATCAACATTATTAAAAATTATTTTCTTTTTCTCTGTAATAATAAAGTACTGCCTTGTACTTGATCCAAACTAAGATATAATTACTCTTCATTGGAAACAGAACCAGCCTATTGGGGTTATTTAATGTTTAATTTATTTTCTAATAGATTTAAGGTAAATTATAGAAAGATCCGTTATCCAGAAAACCCCAGGTCCCAAGGATTCTGGATAATAGGTCCCATACCTGTACTTGAAATAAGCTTTGTGTGCACCATATGAATGCTAATACAGGTATAGGATCCATTATCCAGAAACACGTTATCCAGAAAGCTCCGAATTATGGAAAGGCTTTCTCCCGTAGGCTCCATTTTATCTAAATAATCCAGATTTTTAAAAATGATTTCCATTTTCTCTGTAAAAATAAAACAGTACCTTGTACTTGATCCCGACTAAGGTATCAAGTACAAGGTGAATCCTTACTGAAAGCAAACCCAGCCTATTTGGTTTATTTAATGTTTACATGATTTTCTAGTAGACATAAGGCATGAAGATCCAAATTATGGAAAGATCCCTTTTCCAGAAAACACCAGTTCCCGAGCATTCTGGATAACCAGTCACATATCTGTAGTGCAAAACAGTACTGTTTGTTCTTAGTATTGATGTAATGAATGCAATTAAACTTTTCTAAAAATATTCACGTTTCATGTTACAAATATAGCATTGCCTTACAAACAAAAAATAAAAAACTTTAGAGGAAATGTGCATATGCCTCCAGAACTTTGGGTTTTATAGCACAGATACAGCCGCCTTAAATATAAACCTGCATAATGATATTTTGATTTTTGATTTTATTAGATATCAGAATTGGCATTTTAAGAAGTATATACATTTGTGTGTGTGTGCAAGTAGTGTTTTAAAAAAGTAGGAAATTAAAAAAAAAAATTATTTGTTTGTTCGTATGTCCCTTTTATAAAACTGGAAACTGTGTTTATATTCCTGTCTAGGGTAATTAGTAAATCATTTTTATATACCAGTATATGTTTATTTTTTTAAGCTAGAGATCCATAATTATTTTCTGAAACATTCCAGTTAAAGGGGATGTAAACAACAAAATACAATGTTGCTTAAATAATTGTAATTCTAAACATCAGTATATCCAGTGGATCCTGTTAAAGGGGCTGTTCACCGTTGAGATAACTTTTAATATGATGTTGAGAGGGATATTCTGAGATACTTTGCAATTTGTTGTAATTTTTTATTATTGAAGGTTTTTGAGTAATTTAGCTTTTTATTCAGCAGCTCTACAATTTACATTTTAAGCAATCTGGTAACTAGGGCCTGAATCAGTGCCGGGCCTACTCGGTCGGGCGCCCTAGGCAACCTGGCCAATTACTTCGCCCCCGCCACTCGCGCATGCGCAGAAGTGTGCGAGCGGCAATGAAGCGTGAGTGCGCATGCGCAGAATCCGCACGCGTGCGCAGAAAATGCTAGCGTGCGCATGCGCAGAAGACCATATATTACGAAGAACTTCAGCCACAGCTTCTGAACACAGCGGTCAGAGCTAGGGGAAGGCGTCAGAAGAGGTACGTGCCTGGCGCCCCTGTGCCTTTGCGCCCTAGGCAAGTGCCTCTTCTGCCTACCCCTAGTTCCAGGCCTGACCTGAATTACCCTAGCAACCATGCACTGATTAGAATAAGAGACTGGAATATGAATAGTAGAGTCTGATGAGAAGGACCAGAAATAAAAAGTAGTAATAACAATACATTTGTAGCCTTACAGAGCAGGGTTTTACACATGAGCTGTTTTACTCAGTATCTTTTAATAGAGACCTACATTGTTTGGGGGTATAGTTTTCCTTTAAGTGGCATATTAAAGAATCTTACCAAACTGGAATATTTAAGTAAATATTGCCCTTTTACATCTCTTGCCTTGAGCCACCATTTCGTGATGGTCTGTGTGCTGCCTCAGAGATCACCTGACCAGAAATACTTCAACTCTAACTGTAACAGGAAGAAGTGTGGAAGCAAAAGACACAACTCTGTCTGTTAATTGGCTCATGTGACCTAACATGTATGGTTTGTTGGTATGTTTGTGAGTACAGTGAATCCTACGATCCCAGGGGCGGCCCTTATTTTTTAAAATGCCAATTTTCTATTTATGATTACCCAATGGCACATACTACTAGAAAAGTAGATTATTATGAAAATGGTTTATTTACATGAAGCAGGGTTTTACATATGAGCTGTTTTATGCAATATCTTTTTATAGAGACCTACTTTGTTTGGGGGGTATAGTTTTCCTTTAAATCTCCTATTGGTAAGCAAAGGTTGCTCCTAAGAATGTGAGTCCTGCAAACTGAAATAAATCCATTATATCTTTTTTTTTTTTTTTTTTTTTTCTCAATGTAACTGAATGTGTCTCAGAGGGACATGGGTTTTTACTATTGAGTGTTGTTATTAGATCTACCAGGCAGCTGTTATCTTGTGTTAGGGAACTGTTATCTGGTTACCTTCCCATTGTTCTTTTGCTTGGCTGCTGGGGGGGAAAAGGGAGGGGTGATATCACTCTAATTTGCAGTACAGCAGTAAAGAGTGATTGAAGTTTATCAGAGCACAAGTCACAGGACTTGGGGGAGCTGGGAAATTGACAATATGTCTAGCCCCATGTCAGATTTCAAAATTGAATATAAAAAAAATCTGTTTGCTCTTTTGAGAAATGGATTTCAGTGCAGAATTCTGTTGGAGCAGCACTATTAACTGATTCATTTTGAAAAAAATGTTTCACTCTTTGATAAATATACCCCTTAGTGAGGGGGATAGTGAGTCTAACTATTCACCAGAAATACCTTTATAGGATATCATTGGATCTCATGAAGATGTAATCCAGCCTTCTTGAGAAACTTCAACGCAGTAGTATAAATATAAAAATATATCACAATAGGGCAAATATCTTTTAATGATAAAATTCCCTTTATAAAATAAAAAGTACATACTGATATTAGAAGTCAAAACAGTGCATATATCAAATTAGAATAATCTTTAGGAAACTGTATAATCTGAGTACATATGAGTGGCATATTCTGTAAATGGATTGTGTCCTTGTATGTTTTATTAAAAATTACAAAAACAGTTATTCTGGTGCTTATAGATAAATCAAATGTCTTCTTTCACTGAACACAATAGTAGCTCTAGTCTGTATGAAGCTCACTCACTATAAAATACACTGGGCCTCAATTACTAGGAGTTGCACTGCACTAAAAACTTGCATTGAAGTGTAACTTTGCATCTGACCCAGTATTAATTAAGGAAAAAAAGTTCATACTTTTGTCTTGGCTTTCAGTTTTCTCTTCTGCATGCTACAAAAATCTAGTGCTTAGTGAAATATGTGAACAAAACTAGAGAAAAGCCATCACTAATTGCATATGAGGAGTTGTACAAGATTAACACTAACATTAATATGTATTTATAAAGCACCAATATAGTATTGCACAGTGTACTGTACATGGAACTGTAGAACAACTGTAGTTGTGCCATGAACTGAGTAGTAGATGACCTAGACATAAGTCAAGGCAATTGATTGAAATAAAGGAAGATTAATGAACTCTTTGGACACAGTAGTTGTATCAATATCATTTTAGTTCTGCATTCTGCTTGTGTAATTAGATGTGAATGATCCTCAACATTTCTTTTATAATTTGCATGAGATGGAACTTTACACATACTGAAAGTATATTTTGTTTTTTACAAATAAGCTGTTCTCTCAGATCTGCCCTATTTTGCATTTTGCAAAGATGAGTGTTTTTGTGCACAGCTCTGTGTCTGGGAGCAGTAACTGATGGTGCCACCAACCTTATTATCTTTTGTATCATCTTTTATTCTGTGTCTTGATGAATAGATGCATACGTGTGCTCCAGGCTTTTCTTTAGATATCCTTGTCTCCAAGTCCACAGACGTAACCACATAGAGATCTTAGCTTTGCACGACTTCCTCTGTACCCTTCCTTATCCCTTTCCTATTGCTATAAAGCCTCATACTTCTAACTACTTCCAACTGAAACAACTGGGCAGTGTTTTTTCTTCTTTTTAGTAGCAAATGCAGTGGAATCATTTTCTATCATGGAGTTTAGAAATTGTGGTATGTACAATTCCTAGTGGCCTGGTGGTCCCATAACCTCAGTACTTGTGTCTAATCCAGCATGTAATTTACATAAATCCAACACTGCATAAACTGCAATAAAAAACAGTTTTCAGTATTTACACCACTGATGTCCAGTCTACAGCCATCAACTGGTGTTAACCTCCAACACTTGGAGAAGGTGCACACTCAGTTTCAATTCAAGGTGCTGATCCAACGGGAGGCTGCCCAACAACGTCTCCAATGTGTATATAATCAAAAAAATGTATTTACAAAGAAGAATATACAAAATCACAATAATTTTGCCCTATGCATTTCGACCGTGAACCGGTCTTTATCAGGAGCACAGAAATGAAAAATAGGTACACCTGTTTTGTTTTTTTTTCAAACATTTTTATTGAGTTTTCCAAAACAACAAGCAAGATTTACTTAACACAGCGCAAGTTGAGTGTGATTAAGCTATTTAACTGCATGCATACATCATGCTGTTTACAACACAAAGGCATAATAAAAGATAATGCTTTTTCTCAACAATGTAATAAACCAATGGAATTGCCAACAACTTACCAAGTGGGAGACCAAGTGAAATCATTGTTTAGTTTCTCCACTGTAATGCGCCACTCCTGTTTTTTTTGCAGCTTCGACATCTTGTTTGTTTAAATCGATTATTCTAGTTCACGCTAATGCCCTCTAGGTGTTGCTTCAGTTTAACAAGTCAGAGATTTCAAAATATATAGAGAGCATATAGAGAATTTTGCTGTGTTGATGTCAGCGATATTTCCAGTTCCTGTGCCAGTGCACGTGTAGTTCATTATTATATTTTCTTTTTGGAGAACTATTTACTTTGATAAATGTACCCTATCCCTCATATGTAATACATGGTACAAAGTATGTCCGGAAGCACTACCACATAGCCACCAATAACGTTTGGTGACTCTAAAAAGATTGACTTGTAGCAAACTTGTGCCTTTTATTACATAAGTCTTAAATACTATAGCCTTTACAGGATTGGGATCCGTTATCCCAAAAGCTCTGAATTACAGAAAAGCCATCTCCCATAGACTCTATTTTATTCAAATAATCCAAATTTTTAAAAAGTATTTTCTCTGTAGCTTGTACTTGACCCGAAATAAGATAGAATTAATCCTTATTGAAAAGCAAACGAGCCTTTTGGTTTTTGTTAGGTTTTGGTAGCCGAGGATGAGTAGAGTATAACAGTGCTTTATTAGCAGGTTCATGCAGTCATTACACAACAGTAAGCAACTCTTAACAGCACAAGCTGTATAGAATGTATGCACAGTATAAATCTTGAGCACAGTGACATCTACAGGCCATTTGTATAAACACCACAGTTTTATTTAACATTTGCATGATTTTCAATAGATTTAAGATATAAAGATTCAAATTACGGATTAAGATCCGTTAACCAGAAAACCCCAGGTCCTAAGCATTCTGGATAACAGGCCACATCCCTGTATATAACACCAGACGTTTTCTCTATGCTGATTTTGTTACAATTTGAAGCATCTGTTGATATATTTCTTAGTAGCAGCTTCAACTATAACTATAACTATAACTAAATAACTATAAATATTTAACATGTTTTGCTGCCATTTATATAATGCAGCTGAGACATGTATTAATCAATGTTTGTAATTGTAATAGTTTAGTAAGTATGGGACCTGGCAAACTGAGCTGCCCCTAAGCACTGGAGTGAGGGGGACAGAAATTATTTTTAAACTTACTGTACATTTTAGAAATACAGTGAAAAATTAAGATAAAAGTATTTTAAATCATTCGTTATTTGTGGTATACTATTGAAATGTATGTGAAGTTGAGCTGCCACTTTAATAAACAGGAGAGCTGCTAAAAATGGCATACTGAATATTTTTTAAAATAAAAGCAGCTTGTTTATTAGTTATATTATATTACAAGCACATGCCTGGCAACTACAGTATCTCATTGTTTCCTGGACACTAGCAGATATCCAGATGCAAAGGACACTGGGCTTAACAAAGGTATATAGTATAATGGTCTTCTAGAAGCATAAAAGTGGAGAAAGGATCCAAAAGCAAACCCAAAAAAATACAAAACAACAGTGTTTATACACCTGTAATAGGCTTAATAGAGCAGAAAGGCACATCCAATGATATTTTTTCATTTTTGTTTATTCAGCAACTGTAGAGATTGCTTGATATTTATGCAATCAATGGTTGTGTTCCTTTCATTGCAAATTGATTTACATTTGGGGGAAACCCCCTAGGTGCATAGAAATTGGGTTAGATCTGATTTCCATGCAACAACAATTACCCATCTAGTACAAGATTGGAAGTACAATTCTCTTAGGGTAGGGGTGCAAATGATCAAACTAAATGGACCGATAGTCTCAGTCCAGCTGATGTGTGAATGAGGTTTTAGCTATAACTGGATCTGATCAGATATCTACACTGGTGACGTCCTATAATGTCGGGCTTTGGCATTATATCATCTTGAAATAACAAGGAATTTTAATAGTGGAAGTAACTTGTTTTATTAAAAAAATCCTCTATAGGTTAGGGCTAATAAAAGTTATCTGATTCTACATCTGGGGCTATTACAAATCTAGGGTTGAACTGGTTAATTTAGAAACTAATTCCCATCTGTGATGCCTTAATTGTGAAAATATAAACAGTTTTTGCATTGGTATAGTCATGAGTTTGCAACTGATCTTATCATGCTTCCTGCTATTAAATTGATGCAAGTCGGTGTCTTGCACCATCGCACTGCACTGTCTGAGTATCCACATCAGATAAAAGTTTGCTGTTATGTTGAGATTAGAACTATATATTACATGAACCTTGAATGTTTGAAAACCTTTGCCTCTCTTCATGCTTATATATGTGTTGACTTAGAGGGATATGGTATACAGCCTCAGATTGGAAATCTGAAATCTCCAGGTATTAATAAATGATCCCCTGTGTGTATACTGCAGCCAGATACAGTATATCGAGGTGTTTTTTACATTCTTAATTTTAATAATATTTTATCTGTATGAGTGCCATATGTATGAGTGCCACACTCTGCTCTGACTGGGTTGAATATGTTGGGATTATATACAGCAGGCTTTATGGGAGTGGCGTACACAACATCACTTCTGATAGACTGGTCAACTCACAGCTAACTGGATGCTACTATGATCAGGTACTCATTACCCATTAATGCATTAGACATTATATTATGTGTTCAGAATAATAGAAATCCAACATCACTACTAACCTGATCACTGTTTTTGGTAAAAAATTATATTTCTACATGGCAAATAATTTGCTAGTAGTAGAGTAATAGAAAAACCATAAAATCAAAATAACAGCAGTGTTGACAATAATATCTTGTTAAATAATAGCAGTGGGGAGTTCAATTAGTGAGGTCATTCATTTGGTGAAAAAACAGTTGTCATTATGGCCCTTATTTAAGGAAGGAAGGAGCAAATGTTGTGCATGCTGGTTATAGTATTTTGATTAAAAAGTTGTATGGAGAGGGGAAACATATAAAGAAGTGCAGAAAATAATAGGCTGTTCAGCTAAAATTATCTCAAATGCTTTAAAATGGCAACTATAATCTGAAAGACATTGAAGAAAACTGAAAACAAGCATTTGAATGGATAGAAGAATAGCCAAAATGGCAAAGACCACAAAGATGAAAGAAGGTCTATAGTTACCTGTGATACTATTACAATTAGAAGACGCCTATATGAAACCAAGCTTTCGGCAAGAAGCCCCTGCAAAGTCCCATTGTAGAAAAAAAGAAGTACTGAAGAGGTTACAATTTGCCAAGGAACACACTGATTGGCCTAAAAAGAAATGGTGCAACATTTTGTGGACTGATGAAAGCAAGATTGTTCTTTTTGGGTCTATGGGCCGCAGATAGTTTGTCAGACGACCCCAAACACTGAATTCAAGTCCCAGTACAGAGTGAAGACAGTGAAGCATGGTGGCACAAGCATCATGTTATGAGGATGTTTCTCCTACTATGGTGTTGGGCCTATTTATCTCATACCAGGGATCATGGATCAGTTTCAATACATCAAAATACTTGGAGGTCATGTTGCCTAATGCCGAAGAGACAACGACCCCACACAAGAACAACAAGATTGACTTTATGAAGTTGCCAGCCCAATCCCTGGACCTTAATCGAATAGAAAACTTGTGGGTGACATGAAAAATTCTGTTTCTGAGGCAAAACAAAGAAATTCAGAAGAATTGTGGAATGTAACAGGTGCCAGAAGTTGGTGGACTAAACATTAGTTCAGTGATTCAAAGGAAAGCAAAATTCTGAAACATTTTTCAGTTAATACAGTGAATATTTGAGTTTGTAGAGGAGAATGCAGACACTGCTATTTTTTTTTTTTGGAACAGCCTAATATTCCTTTTTCATCACTTTCTGTTGGCTCAGTGCCTGCATGACTATCTTGCACCACATGTGTCTAGAGTTCAATTCCAGCTTAAGAACTATCTGTGCAAGATATCTGTGGATATCTCAAGACAGATTTCAGATTAATATTTTCACTCTAAAATGTTTATCACCTTATCAAGGTACAAACCACAAAATAATGCAGCAATGTGAACTATTAACCCATATTTTTATCACCTCTATTTGGCAGTAAGCATCCCCTCTTCCTACTTGGATTCTCTATTATGACATTTCCTCTCCAAAACCAAGGAATAGCCCATATACAATGTATTACCCTGGGGTGTAGGATACTTGATGCATCTTCATTGTAACCCAGAAAAATAGATGGAGGTCTGCACCAAAACAAGTTACAAAATAAATAAGAGGGCTAGTTGATCTAAAACGTATTGACTCAGGATTTTACTTGCGTTTAAAATTAACTATTGTTAGGGGTCAGAAAATCAGATTTTGCAAATGTATCATTTTATAAACCACTAAAACTAAATCTATTTAACAAACAAAAGAGAGAGCATTGTTGGGAAATGGAGGAAGTTCTAACAACAAACGTCGGTCAAGTTTTCAACACATCATGTTCACTTAGAAGGGTGTTACTTTAGCAAAGGAACTCTGGTAGATGTTACACATGCATCACTTCTGCTGCGCCTGAATCACACTCAGAAAGGCTTCAGAATCACAACTTTACAGAAAACATTTGCCTAAGAAGAGAATTTAGGCGTGCCAAGATTTATACTTCTCATGTAGTGCTGCTTAACATCCCTATGTGGTTTAGCACTCTAGTCAAAAGTAACAGGCTTTTGAAGAGGCTTGTATGTGGTAAAAAGTTGTGAGTGGTTGACTGAATATGCAGGCCGCAACATAAAAATTTCTAGGTGTTTGCTTCATTGACATGTGTTTGATCAGAGCAGCTGCAGTGTAGACTTCTTGGTATACACAGAATAGGTTCAACCAAAATCCTGCAAATCACTTATAGTATTCTAGCCTTTGTTTTCTTAAAGGGGTACTTCAGCTAACCACCAACTTTTAGTTTGATGTATGCATAGATCTGCACTTGGTCTTTATTTTTTTTGTTTTTTTTTTAAATGACTTAACTGCTTGTTTTGAAGCTCTAATGCTTGGGAATAAAATGTTTGTCTGTGTTCCTTTTCCCTAGCACCTAGGCATTGATTTGTGACTAAAGCTGGCCATATACAAGACCATAAAAGCTGACAACAGACCAAGTTGGCAGCTTATTCGCCCATGCGTGGGGCCCTCCGACGGGCTTCCCCTATAGATATCTGACCGCCCGTTTTGCCTGCATTATGATCCGATCGTTGGACCCTAGGGCCCCCGATCAGATCAGCTTGATATCGATCAGCTCAATGTGGGCATATTCGCCAAATGAGCGGATCTATACGTGTATGGCCACCTTAAGTGGAAGCTGAATAGGAGCAGGCCTCAAATGAAGACTAAGCAATAGAAAACAAGACTACCTATGAGACTGGCGGAATAACTGTGGTTTAGTGACCCACAGAAACCAGGTAGCATTTAATTATGGATCTAAGCAAAAGAATACATGTCATTTCTAAACCTGGAGTTTTTAGAGCGGTGAAGGAATTTGACCATTGCTCTAGGCTACACAATAATCAGAGTAAAAAGTCATAGTTCCAACAGAACCAGAGAATCTACTGGAAAGCACTGTGAATAATTTTTATGTATAAATGTGATTAAACAAAAGCGCAGAATCTGCCCTTACAAATTGGAGACAGTCATTCTTTGAACTCAACTTTTAGTTACTATGTTTAGAAAAGAACAGTGTTTTTATCTAATGGTACATTATAAACTTATCAAAACCATTTAAGTGGTGTATGTTTTATATAAAAGCTGAGCAGGATCAAAACAATCTTAATGCTGTCTAAATCAGTGGCCAGGTTTGGGTTTTTAATTAGAGAATCAACCAGGATGCAAAGGAATGTGAAATGGAGAGAACCCCTGCATGTCTATTATATGGCAGAGTAACGTTTCCAAAGTTCGGGTTTTGCAAGTTTTTGAGGCACTCAGCACACTCACCGACTCCTAATCATAGTAGCTGCAAGGTTAATATAAAGGTATACTAATGGGGTTCCATGTACAGTATATGGTGGATATGTAAAACATAAGGTGGTCTATGAAGACCTTTCAGATTGCATTCAAGCTCAGCGCTGTAATTTATTTGTCGATTTGTTTGACTGTACATTATGATTACTAATGCTATTGGCTGCTAAATGTATCTGTTCAAAAGAATGTTGACCAAGTACAGATACCTGTTAGTGTATCTTTAATATGCCAGGTAGGAAAGACAGCAGATGTGCAGCCATAATGTAAGATTGTAAAAAATTGATGGCATGCAATAGTTTTTTGGGCTTTGTAAGGTTAGTATTAAAGCACTGAAAAGGTTTATTTTTCACAAAAAAATGCCATTGTACAAAGGTCCTAGCTGAGGAAAAAATATAGTTCATATTATTAATACTACTAACACATAAAGGCAGATTTATCAATGTTTGAATTCAAATTTTTACCTGTTTTTCACAAGCAAAAATTGCAAATTCTATGTTTTTGGAAGCTTGAATATCCAACATTTATTTAAAATAATAAAACTCAAATCTGCCATCTAAAAGCTGGAGGATTCACATAGAAACGGAGTTATATTTTCGATATTCAAGCTATTTTTTAATTTGTTTAAGATATACAAAATTTGCCAGATTTATTGAAAATAAAGAATATAATGTGTTTTTTGACATTTTACGTTTTCATGTTAAGATGCTGAATAAATAAGTCAACATGTTTTTTCCAATTCAATAAAAATGCAAAGATCTGAATGTTGATAAATTTGGCTGTAAGGGGCAAATTTTCATATTTCTATTTAAGAGAATGTGATCACAAAAAAAGTGCACCAAAACCTGTGAATTTGTTTTAAGAAGTAGTGTTTTGTTTGTTTTTTATTCTCGTACATTAGGATATTTAAATGGGTTCTGTTATGGTTTTTATGGTCACGTTTTTATTTCTAAATTACACTGCAGATAATTCACTCTACTATATACAATTTCATTCCTGACCCAACAATGTATTTTTTTTAGTTGTAATATTGGAGTGTGTGTGTAGGCAGTCATCTCAGGTCATTTTGCCTTACCGTGTGCTTTCAGAAAGAGCCAGCACTTCATGATGAAACTGCTTTCAGAAAGGCTATTGTTTCTCCTACTCAATAAAAACTGAAAGAGTCACAGTGGGACTTGGATTTTTACTGTTGAATGTTGTTCTTATATCTACCAGGAAACTTTTATTTGGTTGTCTTCCTATTGTTCTGTTAATGAGACCACTCCAACTTGCAGTAAAGTATGACTGAAGTTTATCAGAGCACACATGATACATGACTGTGTCATGACATGTCACATGACTGAGGGCCCCTGGGAAATAGGCATGTATAGCCCCATGTCTGATTTCAAAATTAAAAAATCTGTTTGCTCTTTTTAAAAATGGATTTCAGTGCAGAATTCTGCTGGAGCATCACTATTAACTGATGAATTTTGGGGGGAAAAAACATGTTTTCCCGTGACGGTATCCCTCAGATAGAATAGTCCTAGGCGTGCTTTGTTGCAGAAGAATAAAAATGAAAATTTAATTGTTCCAGTCATTTTCAGTAAGGCTGAAAATTTTGACTGTTATAATAAACTGGGGAAAATAAAATAAAGTTGTATGAGAACTTCAACCTCATTTCCATTGACTTCTTACTGATACTCTGCAGCTTTTACTTACCAAGTTTATTTTTGCTTTATCTTGGCTTTTTTTGTTTTTTAAGATGTTGTGACTGTTCCGGCTTTTGAAAAATGATTCTCGAGTATATTGTGTTTTGCGTATTTTCTCTGCAAAAACTGTGAAATTTGCCTAAGTGACAGATTTATTAGTGTGAGATTCATTCCTATGGGATTTTTAGAACCGTATTTCAAGTAGTGAACTCTAACTTTCAGCCATTGATAAATACGTGTGTAGGCGCCAAACGCGGGTTAAGACACAACATGCGGCATTTTTCCTGCGTTTGGCGCCTACACGCGCCTGTGCGAGTACATCCCCACTGAAAAAAGCTTAATGCGTCTATTCCTGCGCTCCCCTGTGGCTGAATGCAGAAAAACAGAACGCAGGGGAGCGCAGCTTCAACCGCTCCTCAGTAAGAGCCCTTAGGTTTCCAACTTTAAATTCAAATTTGAATTTTGGAGTTGGATTTTTGGTCAAAACTCACAAATTCGAGTTGGGAATAAACCAAACTCGAATTCAAATTAGAGATTTAACATACCTTGACCCTGGGAACAACTCGAATTCGCCACCTAAAACCTGCCAAGTTCATGTAAAAGTCAATGGCAGAAGTCCAGTGACCCATTTGAAGATGTTAATAGCCTTCCTGACATTGAAGTTTTTTTCAGAGAAATAATTTGATTGAAGTTTAATCAAATTAGTTTCAAGTTTTTGAGTCGGTAATATTCGTTCGAGTTTTCTTAAATAAGATACTATTCAAGTTTTGAGGTAAAAAACCTTTGATAAATCTGCCCCTTAGTATTAAAAATGAACTATGTTTGGTTGCAGGGGAGATCGTAATTGTAACGTCTGTTGCCACCTTTAGGCTGTAGAAGAAAGAAGAATTGATTAAAGACAAAACGAGGCATCATCAGAGCTGCACTAACATATTTATGTTGATACGTTATATCTATGATTAGACTTCCCTAAGCATTTAGACAATTAGCCCAGTATATCTATATACACAACAGAACGAGTTGGATAGCAAGAGCATGAAGAATTCTAATGCTTCTATACTGTCTATTCCTATAGAGCCACTGTGGTTTTTATAGCCCCCCCCCTTAATGGGTTAACTGATTACATTTACTTTTAATCTTTACTCTACAAGGCTCCACCAAAAACAAAGATTTGTTTAAACCTCTAACAGCAAAATGTTTTTCTTGAGTTGTTAATGGGCAGGGGTGCCAATCATAGAAAAAGTTTACGATAAAACCTGTTTATTGACAGATCTTGATTAGAGAACTTTGCATAGGAGAGAGAGAGGCAGGCTGAACATATGTCTGCCATAAAAGACAAGTTACTTGCTTACCAACTGGGGAAGTGCTTACTTTGGCTTTTTGAATGAAATGCCTGGCTTAATTGTATTGACTTGATTTTATGGCACGCCCAATGGAGATAAAACCTGAGACGCAATCCTGGTGTTTAGATCCGGCACACAGGCATCTATAGTGTCAAACTAGTTGAACTTCATTGTGCCCTTCTGCTACTAGTGGGAATGGGATCATTGCAGGTTTCTTAAGGTGCCAGTAGTTTGGAAAGTTAAACAGGAGAATAGGTAAATTGTTATTACTTTTCCCTTCACAAAAAGAGCATGGACAATGCCTTGCATAAAACTATGGAAAGCCTGCTGAATATATAGCTAAGAAACCGCTGCTTAAATCTGACATTGGTGATTGTTGCAGGTTGTCACAAATCCATAACTATATGTATGCAATGTACATCAGTTCCCACCAACCACAACAGAGACTGCCTTCAACTATTTCCAGCTATGTTATGCAGCTGCTATCTCACTTTGCAAACAAGTGCGTAGAGTAGTCTGACTGGCAAACATACATAACAAGCTATTCTGGAACGTTGATACTTGTTCAATATAAAGGCAAACATTTCATGACTTCTACTGATCTTTCAACTACACTGTCACATATTCATTTTTATAACCCATTTGCCTGCCAATCCTTTTATGAGAATTATAGAAATACAATTGACTCCTATTAGTTGTTAATAGATGTGGCACCTGCCAGCCATTTATTGATGATCTTTATGGCCCAATTTTCATTATTCCTCTCTCAGCATCTGTTTCTTTTCATTCTCTCTATATGCAGCAGTTGGGTGTCAGAGAATCATTGACAGTTAGATCCAATATACGGTATCTTATGGGGAGCTCCATTTTCCTAGAAGATGTATTAGAGCTTACTCTATTAAAACCACCAGACATCATGTCTCTCTACATGCAGAATTTGTGAAAAAGGCAGTTATTTTATTAGATTTTGTTTGTACTGGAATCATTTATTTGAGGGAGCTCTAATACATCTGCTAGGAAAGGAGTCCCCCTATAAGATATATTGGATCTAACTGTCAATGAGTATCTGACACCCAACTCTTGCAAGAAGAGAGAATGAAGAGAAACAGATGCCGAGAGAGGAATAGTAAAGATAAACCTGATTTATTTCAGAAATAAACTTGATTTATTTCAGAAATAGTACAGCATTTTTAATTGATAGAAAGTTTCTTATTTCAGTATGATGAAGCTTATATTCAATTTCCATTTTCGCAATAGATCCCCCTTTAAATTAAAGCAAAATGGGAATTGTCAGGGGCACCTGGGGGCTGCCACATTATTTTATCTGCCACCATGATTGTTGCCAGTTGCTACCCGGCCTCTTCTCTTCATACTGTATGTGCTGCATCAACTTGTGGTGATGTCAGCACGTGTATATGATGCTGGCCCATGTTTTAAAAGATTCTGCTTCTTTTTTCTATGCCTTTTTCTGGTTGTTAGACTTTTCCCTTTAAAGTGGACCCGTCACCCAGACACAAAAATCTGTATAATAAAAGTCCTTTTCAAATTAAACATGAAATCCAATTTCTATTTTTTATTAAAGCATTCATAGCTGTTGTAAACTCATTTAAAAATCTCAGCTGTCAATCAAATATTGTCTGCCCCGCCTCTATGCCTAGGCATAGAGGCGGGGCAGACAATTACTTTCACTTTCCATTCAGCACTTCCTACATGTCACAGCTCTCCCCACATTCCCCCATTTCTCTTCACCATTTAATTGTGTAGCCAGGGCATGGGGATGGACATCAGGTCTCCCATTCTGGTGCACAAACAAGATTCTGAGATGATGCAAGACTTGCCTTAATAACAGTGTCAACAAAATGGCTCCTGCCTGCTTGCTATAATTATGACTTCCCAGACTAATGGAAACAAGATTCAAATAATTTATATAGTGTAATTAAAGTTCATTTTGCTTGACTAATGTGATAAAATAAGATTTTGAATATTTTTTTCCGGTGACAGGTCCACTTTAAATGTGTCTAATGCTCAAGCTCAGTGTTTTGCTGATACTCTTTAATTTGTCTGTAATCGGACTTCAATACTTGCTGCCTGACATATACCTCTAGCTTATTCCTGACTACAATTTTCCCAAAAGGTTGTTGGTGAAACTAGTACTGGCAACTAGTACTGGCAGGGGTTCCCCTGATAAACAAAAGAGTAAAGGTGGCCATACACAGGCCAATAAAAGCTCAGACAGGTTTAAAAATAATTTCAGTGATGCGGTCCTTGCTCCAACCACCTGTATTCCCATTGCCCTGATCCAGTTGTTGGGTCCTAAAGCACAAAATTTGGATCAGCCAGATATCGCCCACCTCAAGATGACCTCTCCAAATGAGCAGATCTTCAACAGTATAGCCACATTAAGGCCTTTTTGTAACCTAGGGTTCATAATTAACAGACTGTTACATAAATGTTGGGAAATCCTGCTCCTCCCTTCTATAGCGTAGATTCAAAGTGAGGCTAAGGGTTCATTTAAAATTCCCACAAACTTGTGCTTTCTTAAGTTGTTTTGATAAATGTTCTTGTAGCAATGCATGCACTTACACCTTGCACTCACCAGTTCCATCTGCATGGATGAATTGCACACAATGCAATGCACAGTACAGAAAGCCTTGCTTGCAATTTAATTTTCCTTATGAAATCATCACATTTTGAAAATGTATTTTAAAGGACATGTAAACCCCCCACACACATACAAACAAAAAATTTGAACAGCCTCTTCAAAATCTTTAGATAACTGCCACTTTGGTTGTTATAAGGTTAACAGTAAAGCTGTAGCATCCCCTTAATCACTTAGAACGCCTTCTCCTCCTCTAACCTACTTGGCCCCCTCCCTCAGGAATTTGCTTTGGCTGTTGACTTATGAGCATGCTCAGTTCTTCTCAGCTTAGATCACTAAACACACCCTCTAGTCTAACACCTACTACTCCTGCCGCATACAAGAAATAAAAACCACTGAACAAATAAAGACAGAAATGAATCACAACACAATATTTTACATATTTTGTTTCACTTCAATAAGCAATGAAGGATGACTGCCTAAGATACTTTTGAGATGGTGTAGGCATATTAGTTTACAAGCTGACGGTTATCCAGTTGTCTCACACAGAAAAGTGCCATCTATCTTTGATAACTAGTGTTCATTTTCTGCAAATGGTAATGTACAACTGCTTCGTGCAATCAGGCCTGGGCTGCCGATCTGTAGATTCTGGCTAATGCCAGGGGGGCTGCTGTAAGATTCCATAGGCAATCACTAATTATTGGGCCTGTGGGGGCTGTATATGGCTTTGTGTGCTTGAAATGTCAGGGTCAATTCTCAGTCCAGACTTGCATGGAATATGAAAACTTAAAGAAAGAATGATGTATGAATGCAACAATATAGAGATTGAATTCTCACTGTGCAATAATGCTTATTCTTGATTTCAGCTTAAAGGACAACAAATGTAATTGAATCCTTGCCATATATCCCCTAGCTAGCTATACTGTTATGTTCTATATTTAGTTGATACTCTCTTCTGAACATTTCTGGTGTTTTGCAACTGAATGAGGCATTTAATGTACTTTATAGAGCAGACTGTTACTGAAGGAGTTAAAGTCTCATCTTCATGTGCCTAGCACTTCCTAATTGTCGCCATCATTTCTTCATCAAATATTTACTTTGGGCGCCAACTGACTGAAACTATTTGGTTTGTACCAGATGTGTCGCGTGTCCTTTGTGACAACATTAGCTAATGGAGTGATTTGAAGGAAGAAGTTCACTTTCTATGGGTTTTAAACTTTTGTACTGCTGCCTCATTAAACAAAACCAACGTCACTTCTGATTCAAGACCAAATGAAAAGGTGAAAATGTCATACTTTTTATATTACCACTTCCTACGTGTAATGTGTAAACCTTAATATTTATTAATAGATGCTTCTTTATGCAAATAGGTGGAAAGAAAATGTAAAAACTTCTGCTAAATTTCTTTAAAAATTGCATTGCTGCAAAAAATCACTGAAATCAGCCCTTTCAGCATTCCTGCCAACATTGTCTAGATAAACTACAATATATTTGGGAAAATTTTCAATAACATCATTTTCACAATAAATAGAATCTCAGCTTACTTATATTTGTTTGAAGAAAAATTAAATAATTATGTGCAAGTACTGCATGAAGAATTCATTTGGAAATTCTTGGCTTACAAGTTACAATCTGTGACGGAAAGGTTAGGAATAGAAATGGAATTTAAAAAAAAGTGATTGTTTAATATAAAACCATTAATATCATAGATAAAACATCAAAGAGTTTAGAAATCAACAGCAACATAAAGTTGCAGTCTCTGAACTAGTGATGTGCTGGCCGACCGATACCCACGGGTCGGCGTGTTCGGGTCGACCTCGCAGTGCTCCTCGCGGGTGGCGGGCGGGTACGGGTTGAGCTCTTCTCCTGCTCTTCTCCTGCTCTCCCTGCCTGCCACCTTCAAATGCCGGCATCCAACTTCCGAGTTCCGTTTTTATAGTCTTGCGTCTGCTCGCCAAGCCCCTATTGTGACATCATTGTGACGTCATCAGCAGGGCGGCGCGGGTCTATAAAATGACCCCCGGAATGGGTGCGGGCGGGCGCGGGTCATAGCAGGGTGGGTTAGGGTCGAGTGCGGGTCAGGGAATCCCATCACTACTCTGAACCATGGGGTAACTGGGGGTGTGTTATTATAAAACTCAGTTTCTAAAAAAGACGGGACGCAGGGTAAAATGTAAGTAAAAAGAGAATGGGATATTTTACAAGTAATTTAAATACTATATGTAATTGCAAATAGTACAAAAACATACCAGATGTTAAAACTGAGAAATGTTATTGTTTTCTGAAAAATATAAGCTCATTTTGAACTTGATGCCATTTGACATGTCATCGATTAGCAACTGGTTAGTAACGTGTGGGTATAAAAACTGCATCCCAGAGGCAGGGTCTCTCAAAAGTAGAGATGGATAGGGGGTTAAAGTATGAACACAGTAATTGCTGAGAAGGAGACCACGGATCTATGAAACAGCACAAAACAAATAATGGATGGTTTTTGTTTTAAAAAAGAGAATTGAAACAAGCCTTTTGACAAATGAAGAAGGGGAAGGGAATTTTCTAAATTGTATTTGTGGCTTTAAAGGGCTTCAGCGTTAACCTGCCGTATGCGTATCAGCTCTAATTTAGTAACTACAACCACTTCTGTTACCTCAGAATTCATTAACCTCTGTTTGGCCTGGGAGCGAATTTATGGTTTTTTTTTTTGATCTTTTAAAAGTTACTAAGAGGAAACAAAGTAAACATATTAAATGTATAAGAACCGGTGAAGTTACAGTGTAAACCTAGCTGGCAGGTGGAACACTCACTATTTAGTGCAAGGCATTGTTATAATATCTATATCATGCATCACCTGTCCACTGCACATATCTAATGTTCCCTCAAAGCTGTGCTCTCATGCACACGCACAACATATGACACCAGCGCACAATCTAGCACTTGACAATCTTTCTCCAGAAAGCTCCCTGTATCATTATATGGGCAGTTGTTCTGCAATACTCTGAATATATACATGTTGGTGTGCATGTAAATTTAATGAACATTAAAGGGGTGGTTCAACTTTACATTAACTTTTAGGATTCTTACACACGGCAAGGGTCGGATTGGGCCCAGTGTGGGTAGTTGTTAGCTTGTAAAATGAAGCACACATGCGCACAATCGAACAAACTCGGCGGCTCGGCGGGGGGGGCGGTGTACACACATGCTTTGGCGTGCACACGCTCGGCAGCACGGCAGCGCACCCGAGGGGTCTGGAGGGGGCCCTGGACAACAGCCCCGGTGGGCCCCGGGCCCCCCAGTCTGACCCTGCACACGGCCGTTTTTACCTGCGCTCCCCTGCGTTGCACTTTCTTCCATTCAGCCACAGGAGTAGATGCACTCAATTATTTTGAAGGAGCTGTACTCCCACAGATGCATGTATGCGGCAAACGCAGGTTGGGATGCAGCATGTTGCATTTCACCTGCGTTTGGTGCTTCCATGTGTCTTTGTGAGTACAGCCCCTTTCAAAATAATTGTTAATGCCTTTAAAGGAGAAACAAACCCGTACTAGTAAAACCCCTACCCCCCTATCATGCGTAGACCAACCTCCCTCCTCCCCCACAGCCTAACTGCCCCCTCGGGCAAATCTGAGTAGAGTTTCGGTGCAAGCGCAGTTGGAGTAAATTTCTGGTCACAATTGACTGCACATGTGCCGTAAGTCGTGAAGTTTAGAAAATTTTCGTGTCTTTCGGCGCATGCGCAGGAAATTTCCTTTAAAGGAGAAGTAAACCCCTTATTAAAAAAACCTACCCCTCTACCCTACATAGAAGCCCCCCCTCGCCCCAGCCTAGCTGCTACCCCAGGCAAATGCCTCTAACTTTTTACTTACTCCTCGGTGCAGATTCACGGCATCGGAGTTAACGACAGCCATCTTCTTCTTCTTCGGTCTTCATCAGGTCTTCTTCTGGCACTTCGGCAATTTTCGTGACTTTCGGAGCATGCGCAGTTGACAAAAACCCGAAGACTGCTCTAACTGCGCATGCGCATATACGGAACTTACTTCCCGATGAAGACAGAAGAGAAGAAGATAGCTGTCGTGAACACCGATGCCGTGAATCTGCACTGAAGGGTTAGTAAAAAGTTAGGGGCATTTGCCTGGGGTAGCAGCTAGGCTGGGAGGGAAGAGGGTCTATGTAGGGTAGGGGGGGTAGGGTTTTTTTTTTTTAATAAGTGGTTTACTTCTCTTTTAAGAGTGACTTAGATGATTTTTGGGACAGACATAATATCCAAGGCTATTGTGATACTAAACTCTATAGTTAGTGTATGAGTATATATAGTTTATGTCACGGTATGAATTAGTCAGTGTGTGTGTGTGTGTATGTATGGATGCTGGGTTTCATTTGAAGGGGTTGAACTTGATGGACTTTGGTCTTTTTTCAACCCAATCTAACTATGTAACTCAAAAACCACAAATAATAAAAAAATGAAAACCAGTTGCAAATTGTCTCCCAATATTAATCTCTACAGCACACTAAAAGTTAAGGTGAACAACCACTATAAGCAAATTCTGGGGTTTTGTTTCCATACTTATATGGCAACACTGTTATAGTATAAAGTCGTAACTTCATTCACGTGTTCTGCCCTGCTTTACATTTAATAATGAATCAAATCTGTTGGTTCATCACAAACTGTAGTTTCTAAGATAAAAATAAGAATGTAACAGCTGAGCAATATTACTTTTTTACTATTTCTTACTAACTTTTCTCTTCTGCACTGTGCATTTCAGTAAAAAATATAAAAATAAATAAAAATAAGATGACACACGCACATACAATACAAAACACTTAGGCTGGTTTTTCATTTTATTAATTACTATTATTTATAGACCCACTATCATATCATAAACCTATAGCTAGCAGTCTGCATGTCTTACTATAAAATGGCCTGGTCATTAAAGAAGGAGAGGAAGGTATTTTCTCTCTTCAGTGTGTTATAAATATATTTCAACCTAAATACCATATACGTATGCAAAGCATAAGCACAGAAAAATTGTAACAGCTATTATTATTATTGATCTTTGACTGGAAATGATTCAGCCTTTTGTTTTACTTCTACTTTCACATTGGTTCACCTAAATGTTTGAATAAGATTAGTCACCGAACTTTCCAGAAATAAATATGATTGCTTTTTTCTGGTTTATTACTTAAAAAGATCAATCAGACAAGGTTATACCTGGATTCACTTGTGCCTGAATTCTGATAACTGTGCACACTTGATAGGTAATTTAATCAGCAGTGGTGTGGATATGCAAAGCCTGAACTGATCTCCTGAAAGGTTTAGCCTTCCTGGAGATAGCTGTGCCTTTCCACTCTCAGGCACCAAATGGCTGGCTAGAGGGGTCATTAAAAATTTACAAGGAGAAACAAAAGTGTGTTCCAGAGGCTCCTCTTACCCTTTCTACAGTTACTTCAGCAAACAAAGGGTATTAAACCTGCCTCATGAATAATATGTTATGTAATATACACAATGCATTTTTAATTCCACCAAGTAATAACATCAAGGAAGATATTTGCAATCTTCAAATGTCACAATGCTTGTAGTTCAGTAATTTGTTCTGATTCTGGACTACATTCAGCATGATTTCATAAAGTATTCTATAGAATTCAGATTTAAAAACAATAGGTTCAAAACTCATGCCGTAAAACAAATTATTCATGGAAGACAACATTACACACAGCAGTTACATACAGACCCCAAGCAGTAGAAACACTTTCCTGATTGTAAAATTGTTTAACAAACAGGCACATGTATCTTTGTCAAAGTGACACATTTATATGAAATAGAGTCCTGCGTGGAACCAATTTCTAAGACCGGAACCCGCAAACCACAGCCCGTGACCCAAACCGCAACCTGCATATTTGCCCACTTTGATCCGCTACAGACCTGGACCCACATTCCACCGACCACCATTAAACAGGAAGTGATGGTGATGCAAACCCGGAAGTAGGGTTGCCACCTGGCCGATATTTTGGTTGATCTCAATGTTCTTAATAGGGGAAAAAAGGTAAATATATAGGAAGGCCAGTATTTTTTTCCTGAAAAGGTAGCAACCCTACCAGGAAGTGATGTCATCAAAAGTGGGCGGGACAGACAAGTTTAGTAAAACTTTAAAAGGAGTAAAATATAGACAATATTACATAAGATAAGAAATTTAGATAAGACCCGCAACCCGACCAATGTCGCTTTTTGAAAGGACATCAAAGCTACATTGAACGCTGCTGGTGTCTGACATTAATGGCCTCCTTCACACCACTTTCAAACCTTTAGACTTCTCAGTCAAAAATGGTACTCAAAATGGTATGCACCAGGTGCGAGGGGGGGGCAGCCCCAGAAAAGCAACCTCAGAGTGGCAAGGACCCCCAAAACACCCCTGACTGTTTCAGCCCAATGGCTGTTATAGCCCCCATTTTATGTTCCAGATGATGGTGGGAAGCAAACAGCAAATAATCAGATCAGTATGTATACTTCAGTATTCAGGTTTTCCCACATCTTTGATGAATATTGCACAGTCCAAAAATGCCAGTTTGTTGTATTTTACATCTTCCCTTGTGAACTGGATGTTTTTGCCCACGTGAGTTTATGTTTTTAGCGAATGCTGGAACATCATTGACTTTAATTTTGACCCAGGTGTTGTCTACATATCCAATAACTTAGTGTTGTTATATTGAAAGTGTTCCCTTTTCGAAGTCTTTCATGTAAAGATTCGCTACAATAGGAGACACTGGTGAACCCATGACACAGCCATGTTTTAGACTGTGAAAAATAAACCCTTATGAAGTGTTGTTAAGACAAAGGTCCATCAAAGAGCAAACTTGTTCTGGGTTCACCTTTATTCTCTTTTATGTCCATTACATTAAATTCTGTTCTTGACTTTATGTTAGAAAATCATGCCATTTGTATTTAATACAAAACATATTCTGATGTTGATGATAAGTATAAAGATATGCAGATTTTTTCATCTTTGCTCCATTAAATTAGATAATCAATCTATGGCATGCCTTTATTGACGTTCATTAAAATGATCTGTAATTCATTGGTGCAAAGTTTATAGAACTGCAATTTCTGCTATAAAATCGTGCATATTTTGTTTTTGGAGTCAAAAATATACCGTTAGCTATTGAAAAAGACAACATTGATGGAATATTTTATATTAAATGGCAATAAATTGTATTAATGGAGTAATTATCAACAATCTCGCAATGTGAATTTTTGATTATCAGTTCTTTTAATTTCATAACCTATATTCATTATTATCAGTTCATTTGCTAATACAGGTATTGGACCTGTTATCCAGGATGCTCGGGACCTGGGGTTTTCTGGATAACCGATCTTTCTGTAATTGGGATCTTCATACCTTGTCTACTAAAATATCGTGTAAACATTAAATATACCTGATAGGCTGGTTTTGCCTCCAACAAGAATTAATTATATCTTAGTTCTGGTCAAGTAAAAGCTACTGTTTCATTATTAAAGAGAAAAAGGAAATCACTTTTAAAAATTTGAATTATTTGATTACAATGGAGTCTATGGGAGACGGCCTTTCCGTAATTCTGAACTTTCTAGATAACGGTTTTCAGGATAACGGATCCCATACATGTAATACATTTATATTTACCATTTTCAATAAAATCTTTCCATGCATTTGCAAGCAAGCTGTGAAATTGGGACTGGGGTAAAACCATGGAAAACAACTTGACTTGATAATGCTGAAGATATGCTTTCCATTGACTCTTATGGCATCTTGTTTGGTAGCGTGATCTTGATTTTCTTAATATTTAAAACAAATTACGTTTGGGTGGAAAAGTTGTGAAAATGTGCGTGAACAAGGTAACTATGAAAGCACAAGTTTACAAAGATCCATGGGATCATTAAGACAACACACTTTCCAAGTTCCCCACCAACTAGGCGAGCACAGTAAAATCTATTCAAGTTGTTCAAGTGCCTGCATGTTTCTGTTGCCTTTACTTAGCATGCCAGTTTAACTGCACGGGACATGGAGGACTTAAGGTGGCCATACACGGATAGATCCGCTCGTTTGGCGATGTCGCCAAACGAGCGGATCTCCCTCCAAAATGCCCACCTTGAGGTGGGCAATATCGGGCAGATCCGATCGTGGGCCCTAGGGCCCAACGATCGGATCCTAGCATTCACAAACGGACGGTGGGATCGCGGGACCGCATCAACGAACAGATGCGGCCGCGATCCGACGGGGTTTATAAACCCATCTGATCGAGATCTGGCCGACTTTCGGCCAGATCTCGATCGGTGAAGCCCGTCGGGGGCCCCCATACACAGGCCAATAAGCTGCCGACACGGTCTGTCGGCAGCTTTTATCGGCCCGTGTATGGCCACCTTTAGACTAGTCTCTTTAGGTTTTCGGTGACTAGATATTTAAAGGTATGTGATCAATAATTTTTCATTTACCATACATGTCAGTAAAAGAAGAAAAATGTTGTTTATTAATTTAAAACATTATTTTCACAATAAATAAGCATCATAAAACAGATAACACTCCAAAATGTTAGGTATTTACAAAGAACCTTACTAGAAAGAATAGGTTAATCTACATGATGTGGAAACATTTGTTTAAGGCAAAGATCATGAGGTAATTGTACAGATCATTACTTTATCATAGCAAAGCAAGAATAGTTGATAAAACATTAAAAAGCTGGTATCCTGTATGGCTGAACACATCGAATGGGGATGGGGCTTCCAGATCCACCAAATCATAATTGCCACCGCATTTATGATTTACAAGAAATTAATGGTTTGGTTCCAACTGAGGGACATGCTGTACAAGTCCATGTGCCATAAAAGAAATGGGGAATGAGACAAAATAACAAGCAACCAGCAGGAGTAAATATATAAATAAATATATATATATATATATATATATATATATATATATATAGTCACAAACAGATGCAAACTGTGGATAAGCAGTTAATCAACAAACATTAAGTAATGCTATATAGGTCTTTCTTAAAAAAGAAGCATCATAGAAATGCTACACATTATGTTTTAGGCTTATTCACAAGCCAAAAGTGATGGAGTTGCCTGAGCATGTGCAGTGCCACTCACACTGAAAAGATGGCCTAACAAGATCCAGGGTATGAATCATTAATGTTATAGAGCTACTGCACCTCTCTGCTGGTAAATAAGTTCTCTAATATAGGATTTCTAGCCATATTCATTTTAGGCTTTAGCTCTCCTTTAAGAGGTGTACTGTGTTTATCAGCTAACACAAGTGATTACATTTAAATGGAAACAGACAAACATTCTCATTTTCTTTGTGCTAATGACATGTACTTGGTTACCCAAGTGTATGCTATTCCCAAAAGTCCCTTCAGGTACAGGACAACTGACAAAAACACTCTTGCATTGCATGTAATTTGTGTACTCTGTAGGCCTGGCTAAATGCCTTTCTGATTAGCATTAAAAGGGAAAAATGGTTTAAAAAAAATAAACAAGACATATATAAAACAGTATGTCAGATGGCACTGTTCTATTACATGTTATGGAAATTGCCCCTATGGAAAAGTATTTGAATAAATTATGTTCTCCCCTTTATTGGTCAGAAAAGGCAAAAACAACCAATTTATGGAGAGAAAAGTGCAAACTAATTTTACAATCTTATGTTCTATTGCTGTTCTTGAAATCTGCATTACTGTCTTCCCTATAACACTGTACTTGCTAGAACTTCCCTTCAAGGAGAAGCTCTTATAACCTTATTATTATCTTAACTTTAATCTGGGAGCCGAGACATAGGTTCAAGGAAGCAAATTAGACGTTATCAGGGTGCTTCTACTTTCTCAACAGACACAGACAATTCACAAGTGCACATAACTGAAATAACCAGACTGGATCATTACCAAGCCCCCCCCCTTCCTTCATTCTGTTTCCTTTCCAGATCAACAGGGAAGATTGATATATTACTTTCACTATTACTTAAGACCACAGCGGGACAGGGGACTGACAAACTGCTGGAGAAGCATATGAAAGTTCTGTTTCCTGGATATACCATAGGTTGTCTGTCAAAGTCACTTGTGTCTGAGTAATAAAACTTTAGGCAGATATAGTAAATATAGTAAACATGTCATCTTTAAATAGTGGAAAATAACAATGTGAGAATAAATGGTCCTTGATGAAATGAATGTCAATTTCGCCAACTGCCCGTGATGAAATGCTGGTGTGTGTGTAAATGACATACACACATTATCATTGTTTTTGTCTCCTGAGCTACAGGTGGTAGCCCAGATTGCTTGTCTTTAGTTGTTACCGCATAAGGGTTTATTCCTCCATGCTGTCTGTGGTACTCTGTATAATACGTTTTCTTATCATCAGATGGAACTCTGTCACAGAAGACTTGCTGTTTCTGAAGGTCAGGAGTCTGATGGTACAATGTGGTGAATAAACTCAAAACTGAGATTTTTGCACATTCCACCATTGTTAGTGGTAATGAGTCAACACCACAGATTTTCGGTTAAGTTCATATAGTGTTCTCAGGCTGCTATATGTGCAGCTTTCCTTTGAGGAACCAGAGCAGAACTTTTGAGCCAGGTTCATTTAAGTCCATGTTGGGTCTCCCGATGCCTCCTCAAATCCACTTTTCTCTGAAAACCTTTTTCACACAGGTCACAGCCAAATGGCTTAAAACCAGTATGTTTGCGACTGTGGGTAATCAGGTTGGAACTCTGGCTGAACGCTTTGCCGCAAACTTGGCATTTATGTGGTTTTTCTCCTGCACAAAGAGAATTGTTGATATGTTTTAATGTTTGAAGGTTGTGCTTAGGGTTGCACTGCATTGAACAAATAAGTACAAATACAGAATATATCACATTAATATTCTGTGCATAACTCTAGATCACAGTGCTAATCTGTGGAGCCCCATGTAAAGTGGTGCTCAGTGCCAGTGTGGGCCAGCACCAGGTATGAGGCAGAGCCTGCAGCATTCATCAAAGACCATTTTGGTGACTCTTGCCTATAACACTACACTAGAGGTGCTAACAATATGCTGTAGAGGAACCAAATATACATACAAGCTAATTCCCTGTATTTGTCACTACAACGTTGTTATTGAATGACCATTGCCCCATGATATATTTTTGCTATATAGCTTGGTTCTGTTATTGCTGGATCTGAATATAATGGTTACCTTTCTCTGGGACACTAAAATAACCAGTCAACATGAAGTGAATGGAGCTGGGATGTGCTGCCATATAACACTTTCACTACAGAACATTATAGAACAATGCTTGTTGTGTCCTTACGGCACTGGAAGAGTTAATAAGTAGTGCCTTGCGTTATTATATTCTGTATTCACTGTAACGATAAGGTGGTGAATGGGAGGAGGTACTGTCCTCTGCATCTGTTGACTGAATTCACCTGCCGTTTTCATTGGCCTTTTAAATCAAGGCCACATCAACACAATAGCCTGCAAATCATCATATAGAATAGTCCTTCTGAACAAACAAAGGAAGGGCATAGTAACGCAACACTGATTGGATTACTACAATTCACTCAATAAATAAATGCAGCCAGGTTTCTCTCTACAAATATTGTTTGCACATAAAGCTTAATTCCGTGATGATGGATTTGAGGTCACCATTTGTAAAGCAACAACAGAATAACAGAACGCAGGACAAGCTTTAATACCTATTATTCAATGGCATAACTGATAAAAGAGTGTCTTAGATTATGTGAACTCATATACAGGTAAAGTGTATGCAGAGTACTCTATAGCTATCAATTACCTAACATAAGCATATAGCAGGAAGGCATTAAGAGAAAAGAAATAACTGTTTAATTATGCCATGGATGTTTTGTATCTTATCTCATCTTTTATGAGTTTTCTTCCATTTGACAATGCAACTGTTTGGCACATCACAATAACAACAACATCAACAACTACTGTATTTTCTGTATTGGGAGGTTCTTTGTTGTCCATATGCACTTTGATCTATGAATGGGAGGCCAATGTCCCAACTAGGAGCTAGTTAATGCAGTATGAAACAAAACTGTTTAATTCTGGTGGATTGGTTTACTGACAGCATAAAAGTGGCATTAAAGCTTAAAGCTTAAATTGTGTTTCTGTTGTACTAAATGACAGACCTCTTCTACTGAACCTGCACATATCCTAGAAAAGATCAGGGAAGCTTGTTTATTTTTAGTCTTCTTTTTCAAAGATGTCTGGGATGTGACTATTTTCATCTCTTATTAAAAAGAGACACTGACAGGTTTGTTCCTTAAACTTTTGACTACCTGCCTGACAATAAGTAGTAGATAAACTTATTTCAGCAACACTTTTCCCAAGTCCATTTACATATACCTTCAGGCACAATTATTATTTAAAGCATTGCCAGTATCTCTCTGAGGCCCCTTTAAATAATACATTTTTGGAAGGAATTTTCTTTTTCTGTTCTGCTGCACACGGTTTAATGCGTTGGTTTTCTTTTTTGTTTTTCTACACTGCCATTCTTAAATGAATCTGTTACCACACTAATCTTGGGACTAGATTTTTATTGAATCATTTTGTTGTACTCCTGACATTAAAACAACTGGCAGGGTTTTATGGTCTGTCACCCTAGCAACCAGAGAACATTTTAGATTTAAAAGTCTAAAACTGCTGAACAAAAAATGTAAAATTGTAACTGAATTGTACTTTCTCCATCATACTAAATCTTAAACGTAAGCTGAACTTCTGCTTTTACTCTGATTAGGCACAGTTTAGTAACTTGCCCACAATGAGCAGCAACCATGCAAGATCTCTTTTACTACCTGTCCTGGAGCAGGGTTCTCTTTATGATGAAACTGCACTGTTGCAGAGGTTTGTGTAAACAACTTATTGACCCTTTCTGGATCATAAACTATTACATTTAAAACTGAAAAAAAAGTCCATGAACTGCCATGCTTTGATGTGCCAAGATACTAACCTGTATGTATAAATGTATGCTTCTTCATGTCAGATTTCTGATGGAACCTTTTGCCGCAATACTGACATGGGTAGGGTCTGGTATCCGAATGGATTAGCAAGTGAGTGGACAGTGTTGATGACCTTTTAAAACTTTTGCCACATATTTTACAGTCAAAGCTTCTTTCCTGAATAGAGACAGGAAAACCTAAAACTCAATATTTATTCCATGCACACACAATATGAAATCCCATTATATAATTTGAAACCATGTTATTCGCATATAATGAACAGAAAAAGGAATCCTGTGTATATGTGCTGTAAAAGAAGCACATGGGTTTCTGTATAACACATGTGTTGCTCAAAGCATAGATTAAGTAACAGAGATGAAATGCATTCAGGGACTCCTTCTCAATGTTTTGATTCCTAGTCACAGAGAAAGGTCCATGTCTCAGAACAAACACTGACAATGTGGTTTGTTTAATGCACTGAAGTCCACTGAGTGTACTCCCTGACCTGTTAGGTTCTTTAGACATAAATATGGTTCATAAGAAAAATGAATAAATCTTGTTGTCACTCCAGTGTTTCTGTCAGTGCTACACAGTGATATAATTGGGTATATATATATCCTTGAGAAAGGTCCCAATAGGGACCGAAACGTTGGAATGCAACAGAAATAAAAACAGATATTTTTTTATATATGGGAGTGCTGCTTCTTCTTAAAATTTAAATACATATATTGTAACCGTGCACCCCAGCTGGATAAGCTACATTAGTGTGCCTTGGTGTGCAGATACTCATTGGATCGGTATATATATATATATACATATATGTATACATATATATATATATTCTTTTAAAGGGATAATACAAAACCAAGACAATCCATGCAGAATTAAAAAGTCAAATTAAACAAGGCCATAACAATTGCGAAATGGTGAAATAATACAAGATGGATATTGATGACAAATGATAAAAGTTTGTGGTGATAATGTTTAATTTATTTCCATATACAATTGCTGTTCACATTATTCTACATAACGTCATCTAAATATGGCATAACTAATTATCCGGGGGTCAAACTTCATTAAAATGATGATGTCACTAAAATAAATCTATCGAAAGTTGCAATGAAACATTAAAGCAACATGTTTGGAAACATACTATGAAAGATTTGCATGCAGCGCTATACACAATCCCAAATAATAGCAGCACTGCATCAACTATTTCAAAAGAGAAAAAACTGCTTTATAGTTTTAAGCCCATGTAACTGATTCTGTAACAATGAATGTTTTATAAAGAGCAATGTATCCTATAGAGAGCCTTAGTCATTGTATGTACATACCTGGGAATGTACTGCCTTATGTTGCTCTAAGCTGACCGCATGGCCAAAGGTTTTCCCGCACATTTCACAAGCAAATGGCCTTGTACCACTGTGAGACCTTCGTACATGGACTTCGAGTCCATGTGGTGTGGAGAAAACCTGAAAAGAAATTCAAAAACATTATTTTCAGATTGTCAGGTTAATTATCCAGATGAATTAAGGCAACCCAACCAACCAGGTTGATAGTAAATCAAAACCAGCTTCTTTATATGAGCATTGTGTTTTGTGAATTCTTGTGTAAACAGTATTTTGTTACAGTAGCTATTTATGCAAAACATGTTCAATGTAACACACTAATCAGTTAACATTTGTTGAATTTGCTGTATTTACCACTCTTACATTATTGTTGGTATAAATAGGTACTAGCTCTCCGTTTGAGCTGAGATATAAGTTTAAACGGGAACAACCAAGAGACAATTTACAACTAGTTGTTTTTGGGGTTTTTTACAACCAGTTCAGATTTACACATTTTTTCCCATTTCAATAATAATTTGTATTCAAATAAAAAAAAATATATATATATATATATATATATATATATATATATATATATATATATATATATATATATATATATAAATATATATTTCTAGTGATTTGGCAAGTCATCCATAGACTTTCATTGTGGTAAAAATAACAAATTGCTTGTGCAGGGACTTATCCAAGAAATTGGGTTTACAGTTTAACATTGCACCTGAAAGAAAAAACTGAATTTAAATATTGAAATACGCAAAGCTGTAAATTCTGTTTTGATGAACTGTTTAAAAAAAATCCAAACAGAAAGTGGAGTACATCAGGATTCCCTAGGTTGAAGTTTCTAAAAGGTACAATCATTGGTGGTGGCAAAATGTTAGGCTCCCTCCATGATGTTCCTATTTGCTGAAAACTGCACAGAACGTGGGGAACTAATGTAACAATGCTGCTATCATCTTCTTCCTTTTTATGGTCTGGCCCAGGTGTGCATGCTCAGTAGAGTGAAAAGTCAAACTTGGAAACAAAAAGTTAGTTTTCAATCTATAGTCACACCTGGACAATGTTACCTTGATGATCAAAGAAGCAGAATAAGACTGCAATGGGGTGCTCCTATCCTACAGTAGTATATTGGGTAGGAGCATTACATTTTTTTTAGCAAATAGGGGCACCTGTCAAGGGTATCAGAATCCCTGGGGGGGGTAACATTTAGCAACACCCAGTGATTATACTTTTCCTTTAATCTTTCTAAAGCATAGGTCTCAAAATGCTGTGCCATGAACTAATTGTTGGGCATAACCCATTCCTCATGTTAGCCGGAGCACTTGGGACTTGCTTGTGAGTAACTGCTAACTGTAGTATCCTTACATTATACACAAACAGGGCATCAGCCCCTTGAATCCACCACACGCATTAAGTTGTGTTGTCCATTTAAAGGCTATTTTAAGAGGGGCTGACCAAATATGCAGCGTATTTTTTAAAAAATAATCCATTATAACAGTTTTTGAGATGCTAATATTTGTATACAGAGTATTCCCCCTCAGCAACTTGTTCAACATATTAAAGGCTGGAGTGACTGGATGTGTAACATAATAGCCAGAACACTACTTCCTGCTTTTCAGCTCAATAACTCTGAGTTAGTCAGCGACTTGAAGGGGGGGCCACATCTGTTCAGTGAGTTTGCAATTGATCCTCAGCATTCAGCTCAGATTAAACAGCAACAGATATGACCCATGTGCCCCCCCCCCTCAAGTCTCTGATTGATTACTGCCTGGTAACCAGGGTAACCAGTCAGTGTAAACCAAGAGAGCTGAAAAGCAAGAAGTAGTGTTCTGGCTATTATGTTACACATCCAGTCACTTCAGCCTTTACAGATTAAATGTTTGCCTAACTAACTATATTATAAACATTTTTTTTATTTTGCACATTGTATCTATTTACCCAGTTTTTATTTTCACACTGAACAATTCCTGTAAGCACTTTGCTTTTCCAACAATTGTCTCTATTACACAGGACGGTAAGCCATAGGGTTCAATCTTTTTTCGTGTGATTCTGTGTATCTACTCCATGTCTATAAAATGAGCAGCTCCGCCCATTTGTCTTAATGTGTCACGTGGTGTAACTTGCCCTGTTTAAGTAATGATGGTAATGCAGGTGGTTATTTTACACAGTGCAGTCCTCAATTCCTACCTTGCTGCATTTAAGGCATTTGTATGAGCCATTGTTGAGTAGCAGCCGCGTGCAGAGCAGGTCGGACTCCATCTTAATGCTCTGAGCTTTATCCTCATACAGCGGAGTCTGGCTTCTGGGGTCTCCATAGCGACCTATGACCTGCCTGTAGTCTCCGTACAGTCCACGCAAGCCTCTGTCTGAGCTGTAGAGCGAAGTGGGAGTGGCCTGGGCTTCCCGCTCTCCGTATAGTGAGGGGCTTTTGTCCAGCGCTGCGGGTCGGTAACTGTGAACCAACTGGCGCAGCTCCGAGCGGGCAAGTACATCCCAGGCATATGGCTTCAAGGGCACAGAGTAGGACGGGGACTCATCCAGAGAGGGGCAGATGGACTTCTCTGAGGCTGTGGAGAAAATGAACAAATTAGCTGCGCTTAGTTATTTCCCATTTCATTTGACCGTATAAGCAGCAAATCACTGGCACATTCTGCCACAGGACATTGGGCACAGAGTAGCCAGCTTCAACCAAATGCCTCAACTTGTTGCTACAGAAAAAGCTCACACTTCTGAACTCTGTCCTCGTTATAAACTATATTTACTTATTTGGCTAAAAGCAGCGCAAAATGATGCATTTTAGGCATATTTTAGTACATTTCAAATGTCTTTGCTTTTTGTGCCCTCACACAAAAAATGGCATAATCACTCCCTCTGAGATCAAAAAATCCAATATACATTCATTGCCAATTTGCTAGTGCTTGAGCCTTATGCACAACTGACCCCCTTACATGTGGCAATCGTAAATGCAGTCAGGGACAGAAATAGAAAGTAGCAAATTGAAAGAAAAATGTTGCTTTTAACAGCAAATACATTTACAAAAAAATATCAATGTGATTGAAATGTATACATGGAAGCTGTTTAGCATTCGCTTTGCTTTCATTGTATACAATTAAATCTTTTTCTGGATTTGCTCTTTAAGGCCTTCTTCAGCAAAGGCTTTGACTTACTTGCAAATTCAACTGAAACAGTATCTGAACTAGAACAGTCAATTCTGTCATATGTTTCCATCCTGTTTGTGAGGGTATTTGATGGACTCTTTCTGTGTAAGGAAACCTTAGGGCAAGGCCAGACGTGGCATTTTTAAAAAAGAAACCTCAGGCGTAAATACGCCACTGAAACCACACACGACTGTCAACATGCGTTTTTTCATGCGTTTTTCAGCACGTAGGTTTCTTTTCCCAATTGTGGTTTCTCATTGTTCTCATTGAGACTTTGGACACCATATTTAAAATATGCTGCGTATTTACACAAAGTGTGGTTTCAAACATGCAGATCCCATAGAGTTTATTGATTTGGTAGTTTCTTGACGTATTGGCATTTCTGCTGAAAAACGCCAATACTGGCGTCCTGTGGTGGATTTCAGCTTGCAAGCGCCCTGTGTGAATTGCCATAGTGTGTTTTCCATTAGCTTCAGTCGTAGTGCAGTTGATGCGTATTTACGGCTGGCGGAGCTTTTTTTAAAAATGCAGCGTAAAAACGCCACATCTGGCCTTGCCCTTAGATCTGACAAAGAAGATTGATACAATGTAAGTATACTCCAACCCATTGGTTTACGTTTTTACTTGCAGTAGAACTCCCATTTTTACATTTTTCAGGTGACCAGAAAAAATGGTATAAAATCCAGGAAAGTGTAAAATCAGGGAAATGTATTATGCATTATGTATAGGTGGGACCACGAAACAACAATGTAAAATGAGGGCAAACTTAAAATCAGGGGGTTGTAAAATGGGGGTTCTACTGGTTGTACTGTAGTTCCATTCCTTCAGTGCAACACTCTTCCAAATATAAAACTGGATCCAAATCTTCGTTATCTATATTAAATTTGATAAAAATGCAGGGAACTAAACAGAGTATTTGAGCTGTATACTTTGACCCCTGGAAATATTAAAAGTGGTGTCCACCCAAAAACAGGTTTTGTGTAATCAAAGAAAATGTAGTGTTAAGCTTTTTTTTAAGTTTAACATTTTGAGTGATTTTTAATGTATTTGTACATGTAACTACTATTCTCTGCTGTATGGCTTCTAAAACAACGGACCTGGATGAGAACTTCTCCTTCAGTGTTTCAAGAAGCAAGATTTAGAGTAGTGATCCCCAACCAGTAGCTCTAGAGCAACATGTTGCTCATCAACCCCTTGGATGTTGCTCCTAGTAGAGCATAAAAAACAGGTGCACTGCCAAATAGAGCCTCTTGTATGCTCCCAGGCCACATAGGGGCCACCAAATAGCCAATCGCAGCCCTTATATGGCATCCCCAGGAACCGTTTGCATGCCTGTGTTGCTCCCCAACACTTTTTATTTTTGAATGTGGCTCACAGGAAATAAAAAAAAGTGGGGGACCTCTGATTTAGAGCATAAAATGTTATAAAAAAAAGTGCAATTCGTTTACAAATAAAAAAAAAGTTAGATCATTTTTTTAGAGGGAGACCATCCCCTTTTCCCCTTTGATGTATTATAAAATGGTTATCCAAATATAATACTAGAATTTCGTACTCCTAACCATAACATCAATATCTGCTGTAAAATATAACAAACCACAACGCAAATGTAAAGATGTAAAAGAAGTCTGAATATATATATAAATATATAATATTTTATGTTGTCCGTTTTTGTGCTCATTGGGATGTGTGTTTAAAGCCACAAATCGTACATATTTTCTAAATACTGAACGGAGATTGAAATTCTGTTATTTTGTGAGATTGTTTCAAGGGCACGCTTTTAGGATCCAATAATATAAATATTTAGAATATTGTACATTGGTAAGGGTGTGGATTTGAGCCACAGAGTGGTCACATAAATTAAATATTCAGGGAATGACAATGTGTGACTGCCTGATTTACCCTCTTCTTGTATATATATAATATGAACATGACTGGGTTTCTATCAGAAGAATGATTTGTTAAAGGAAAACTATACCCCCAAACAATGTAGGTCTCTATAAAAAGATACTGCATAAAACAGCTCATATGTTAAAAATCCTGCTTCATGTAAATAAACCATTTTCATAATAATATACTTTTCTAGTAGTATGTGCCATTGGGTAATCATAAATAGAAAATTGCCATTTTAAAAAATAAGGGCTGCCCCCTGGGATCGTAGGATTCACTGTACTGTATGTTAGGTCACATGAGCCAATTAACAGACAGAGTTGTGTATTTTGCTTCCACGCTTCTTTCTGTTACAGTTAAAGTTGAAGTATTTCTGGTCAGGTGATCTCTGAGGCAGCACACAGACCATCACAAAATGGTGGCTCAAGGCAAGAGATGTAAAAGGGCAATATTTACTTAAATATATATTCCAGTTTGGTAAGATTCTTTAATATGCCACCTAATATGATATGAACTATCTGTTGCTTAAGTGTTCATTTTGGGGGTTTAGTTTTCCTTTAAGGGCAAACATTCGTATCCTGAACACTGCCCTCAAACAGATTGAAGAATCAATGTATCTAATAGCACTTGTACATGATATGTTGCCTTTTGGAACGTTTAGAGAAGTGCAAGATTAGAGCCTTATTCCATGCCACAGCTTCTCCCCAATGCCCACTCAGTGCCAGTCCCTGGCAGCTTCAAAAGGCAGCAACCGTTGCAGCAGGTATATGAGGATTAGAGATGGCGCGAACTGTTCGCCGGCGAACTTGTTCGCGCGAACATCGGGTGTTCGCGCTCGCCGGAAGTTCGCGAACGTCGCGCGACGTTCGCCATTTTGGGTTCGCCATTGTTGGCGCTTTTTTTTGCCCTCTCACCCCAGACCAGCAGGTACATGGCAGCCAATCAGGAAGCTCTCCCCTGGACCACTCCCCTTCCCTATAAAAACCGAAGCCCTGCAGCGTTTTTTTCACTCTGCCTGTGTGTGCTGAAGAGATAGTGTAGGGAGAGAGCTGCTGCCTGTTAGTGATTTCAGGGACAGTTGAAAGTTTGCTGGCTAGTAATCGTTTTGATACTGCTCTGTTATTGGAGGGACAGAAGTCTGCAGGGGTTTGAGGGACATTTAAGCTTAGGTAGCTTTGCTGGCTAGTAATCTACCTTCTACTGCAGTGCTCTGTATGTAGCTGCAGTGGGCAGCTGTCCTGCTTCTGATCTCATCTGCTGACTGCTGCAATAACAGTAGTCCTTGTAAGGACTGCTTTTATTTATTTTTTTGTTGTTTTACTACTAATACTACTACTACTACTACTACTACTATAAGAGCCCAGTGCTATTAGTCTAGCAGTGTTGGGGAGTGGGACTGGTGTGCTAATCTGCTGCTCCTAGTAGTTCAGCAGCACCAACTTTAATTTTTTTTTTTTTAATATTCATTTTTTTTTTATTTTACTTTTTTTTATTTTACTACTGCTATAGTAGTGTATAAGTTGACCTTTTAGGCATTATTTGCCCTGTAGGCATTTTTTGCCCAGTGTGTTATTCAACCAACTGCCATCTAGCATCACTAACAGCTCTCCCCCTACACTATCTCTTCCAAGCACACACAGGCAGATTTTTCAGATACATTTTTGCCCTTGATCCCCCTCTGGCATGCCACTGTCCAGGTCGTTGCACCCTTTAAACAACTTTAAAATCATTTTTCTGGCCAGAAATGTCTTTTTTAGATGTTAAAGTTCGCCTTCCCATTGAAGTCTATGGGGTTCGCGAACCGTTCGCGAACCGCTCGCATTTTTGCGCAAGTTCGCGAATATGTTCGCGAACTTTTTTTCCGACGTTCGCTACATCCCTAATGAGGATGCATCAGCCGCAGGGAGTAGACCAAACAACCAGGAAGCAAGTATATTGCAATAAATTCCTTCCAGGATAACATGATTGTTTTAGGGCTATATTTGTGTGTTTATAAAGACGCATCATCCTTGTGTTGGTATCTACATGCATTTACGTGGCCAGACAATATAATATAATCTCCTGTTGCAAATACATTTCAGCAGCTGAGTGGTGGCTGGCTCTGTTTGCCATTGTGACATCAACTTCTGTTGTTTGAGCTAAGTTACACTTCCCCATCAAATGGAAGAGAACACGTAACTGTATTATATAATATTATATAAGACTTCCCGACCAGTCACTTTGGGAGTAAATATATCACTCCTTCCTAAACAGAGAAATATGGCTCTGACGAAGAGGGCGTGTGGTTCCCCAACTCTCCTCCTATACAGACAGTATATAATAAGCCTTTCCTATAGTTCTGTACTGACTGATCTTGGCACCTAGGGGTTTATCTGTTGCGACATTCACATCGTTTCAGAACAACGAAGTAACAGAAATAGGGAAAATGTAGTGAAGCAAAGAGTGAATATATAGATTACAAACATGGTGGGAATCACCTTGTGATATGAATCAGCCCAGTTGCCTTTATGACTTATAGGACAATGCCTTATCATTTGCTATCTGTTCTGTCTGGGCTTTCCAAGCTTTGCGCACGGCGCTGCTCATTACCTGGGGAGACAGACGGGGAAGGAGGTCTCCAGAAATCTTCACATTCAGAGGGGCTTGTCTCACACACGCTGCCCTCCCTGCTGCCAGGGGAATCCGATGATAAATCTGTGCCATCGCCCAGATTAGAGGAGACCGGAGAGAATCTGCATTGCATCGCAGGGATGACGCGGCTCTCTGTAAATTCCAGGGAGACAAACAAATTAATTATGGCCTCAGAACTTTCAATCTGCCTGAGCCCTACATATAATATAACCGGCCTATGCTTTCACTCACACACTTATTCGTACACACAGAACTCATGCCAGGGGCATAGGCTATAACTACTAGAAATACAAGCAACCAGAAATCGCGTTGCGATATTTTCATAATTAAATGTATTTTGCTGGCGTTTGCTCCTATGTTTTAATAAATGAAATCATCTCATAAACCAGGGTATATATAATATAATGTAAATGGGGCAGTTTGAGGTTATAACTTTGTAATAATAATAACAATCAAGACCGCAATACATAAGTCACAGCCAACCACAGTGACTCGATGCTTTGGAAAACATGACAGTTTTCCCCTTTGCTTTAAATTTCTTTCTTTGCTTAAAATTCTTTCTTTAGAAGGCGCCCATCCTTTATAAAATCACCGATGGAAATCCCAGGCTATTTGGCCTGACAGACGCGACAGAACTTGAGTCATTATTTTAGTTGCATGGAGATGTAGTAACGAGATTTACCCAAACAAAAATGAAACAATGCTAGGTTTGTTCACAATTCTATAAAAGATAACACTTTGTGGTATATTTAGGAGTAAATAATGGCACTTCTATCTCGTTCATCTATGGAAAAGGATGCTTTGTCGCAGCTACAAATTACAAGCAACATGAGAGGTGCCTTCAATTCTTCAACACTACTGACTTGGATAGAAAGTGCCGCAGTGACGATGGTGAATTGAGATAAATAGATGGGACATCCGTTTTCTGTGGGTGTTTGTAGGAGAATAGATCAGAAGGTAGGTAATGTGGAATGTTAGTAGAATGGTGTGTCAGGCTGCGGTCAGTTACACGGTACATACCTGCACAGGTAAAAGCCAGGACATTGCCCTGCTGCGTGCTGTAGTCGCCTTCGCTAGCCCTGGGCTGGTGGTAGCTGTGAGCCTTCTTGCTCTTCACTAGGAAAGATCTTGGCATGGCTGACCTGGCACACCAAGATAGGAGTTCTGTCTTCAGGGCTTTAAATCTTGGTATGGAACTGGTAAGAAATTGACAGGCTTTGGTTAGGGATATGCAGGGGTAGGCGGGGCGCCTACAGGGCGGGGCTTTGCTATAGATTACAGGTTATAATCTCCAGGTGCCATTCACACAGGTGCCTCCATATAGTATCCCCCGGGTTGTACAGTTGTTATTGCTGTACGGGGGAGGGTGGCCACTGTATTCACAGCTCTACTTTTACATTTACAACTGGCAGAACCATCTTTACCTCCTGCATCAGTTACTGTATCAGTGAATCAGTATGTTCCCAGTCTGTAACGCTCCCATTTTTTTGTACAGCGCTGCGGAATCTGTTGGCGCGTTATATATAAATATATATATTTATACATACTAACCCAAATCCTGTTACTCAATGGCACCAGCATATCTTTCATCAGAGGCTGGGACTGAGCAGTTTGCAGCAGGCTCTTGCGCAACTTGAGCCGGGAGACCTATAACCCCCGCTGCTTACATTATCTCTTGCCCCATTGTGCACAAGCCGACGTGAGGCAATCGCTTAACGACTTCTTCACAACTCCATCACATTAACCCTTGATCCGCCAACATACACACACACACACCAGTAAGTTAAATCGATTCCCTTTACTTGTACGAATGTATTCACTTTATTCCGCCCTACTCCGTGGAGAGCATGTTGTAGTTCCACTGCACCTACAGTTCTTCTCTAATGGTGCTGCTGTTAGCAAGGGTATAGTTCTAAGGAACATAAAACAATAATAACTGCCCAGTATATTGATACTGTGTCTCTGACCCATACAAGTTTCACACCAATGGCCTATAAACAGCCTATTCCTGATTTCTTGCCTGTAGTTCTATGGACCCATGTTAAGCAGACCCAGTGGCTGCTGCTGTCTTTCATAGCAGAGATGGGGCAGTTCAGAGAGGAAATTGGATGTGTCTGAAAGTTTGCACAGAGGAGCCAACCTACAGATAGCGATAGTTATCAGCTCATCTGCCTTTAACTTGCTGAATGAAGCGTCTTTACCTTAGCGTTAGCGCCACCAGGGCAGGTCTGTGCTGCTGATAGAGATGTTATTGCCGTCTGTATAAAATCATTTCATACCTCCCAACATTTTGGAAGTAAAATGAGGGACAAAATTTTTTTTTCAGCGCGAAGCGCAACAATTTTTTGACCACACCACTTTCTGTGGCCACACCCCCTAATTACCATGTTTGTTTTACAAAATTTGGCAGGTTATGAAAGTTTGAAAATATTTCTCCTTATCTAAACTGTGTTTTTGTGTCACAAAATTGTTACAAAGTATCTTATTTCACCTGTTAGCTGTTCTGGGCTCTCTGCTAAAAGTCAATTAAGTGAGAAACTTTGTTTCTTTTTCTGGCTGTTCAGTGCAGAGAAAAGAGGGACTTTCCAGTACAAATGAGGGACTGCGGGTTGAGCTGTCAAAAGAGGGACTGTCCCTCCGAAAAAGGAACAGTTGGGAGGTATGTAAAATCAGTAGCATCATGGCACAGACCAGAAACCTACTGTCTGACTGTTCAGTGCAAATAATCTGGCATTGTGTCATCTGAGTTGGTTCTCTATTGTGGTGTTGGAGGCTGCAGTTTCACTGGATAATAAGAGCAGAGTGCTGCACAATTGTGCTCCTGTAACACGAGCAGGTGAGGGCGGGAGGCGTGTGGCAGCTGTCTGATAGCCCTGTCTGTGCCTGGGGCTGCCAAACCTGCACTCATCGCTACCTGTCAATACAAGGAGGCATTACATATGATTCTGGAATAAATCAGATGTCATGCTGCACCTCGCTGCCTACCAACTGTTTGCGTTGCGTCATCTGACATGTCTGCTATTGGTCACTACACTGATTATAACTATATTGGGCGCAGCAGCTCCTTCAGGGTCCAGTGCACGCGCGCAAACACCTCGGCAAAAACCTACGAGCGCGCCTGTCTATCCTGTTATCATCAGCACAGGATTCATTCATTCCAGTGGTTTGGCACCCAACAACAGCGCCCTCTACGTCTGTGTGGGTGCTGCATGTTTTCTGCACCTGGCAAATGGATTCCATTAGGCTTGTACATAGAGACAAACACTTTTACCCAGTGTTAAGTAGAAAATCATCTGAGTTGCTGAAAAATCTGCAAATGATCACCAGAAATAATTACTTTTTCCAATGACTTTCTATTTTCTATGTGTCACTGTTTTTCTCATATTGAAGTGTAAAGTGTCATTTTCACCTTCTAAAGCAGCTCTGGGAGGGGGTCGCCGACCCTTTTAATTGTTCTAAATTGATACATTTCGTTGATATATTTCTTATTTTTGTCCCTGCTGAGCAGAATCCCTGGGTTTCATTACAGGCCGCTGTTAGACTTGATACAATAGTTGCTAATACTCCAGAGATGCTGCTGAGAAATGTATCAACTAATGTAGCAAAATTGTAACAGTTTAGAGTCTGCACCTGAATTACTGAGCTGTCAGACTTGAACATCAGAGACACGAACATTCAACTTTAAACAGTAAAAAATAAATAATGGAAAGTAATTGAAAAAAAAGTCTTTATTTCTGGGGAACAATCTGAAAACAACTGAACTGAAAAAAAGTGTTTGGAAGGTGAACAAGCCCTGTGTTAGATCTACTAGTGATGGTGGCACCCATGAGTGCTGGTAAGGGATCTAATTATTCAGTTCCTAACGAGCCCCACTGTTTCTTATTAATTCGGATTTCTGGTTCATCTCCTTAGATTTTTACTCTCCTTTTATTTCTCCTCTGGATTTAATAAGCAAATGTGCCTGCTGCTCACACAGCACTAATCCAGCCTTGGCGCAAAGTTTCGGAAATTTCTCCCTTCTTTATTCTAGCGCAGAAAATATTGATTACAAGTAAAATAATAAAATAATAATATGAATGGAATTTATTTATTAAAACCCCATAATAAAAACGAAAATAATTGCACAAACTTCAGCAATTGCAGTCCTATAAATACAGTTTTGAGTTTGGCAATCCATATGAATAATGCATTACTAGCTTGTTGGATTTGGATTTTTTAGTTTGTTGCTGAGCTACAGCTTCCCAGTAGCTGCCTGCACAACACACAACAGGATTCAGATCTCTGAACTGACTGCTGCGATGGGAGAATAGCACCTGTCTGGGTCTGGTATCCTTGAGAGAAGAAAGCAGTGTTAGCCAGGCAAGACAAAGAAATCAAAGTACTTTGATAAGTGTGTTAGCAGCAGCACTACTAGCAGCATGGGTTCCCCATCCCTATGAGCCCTGGGTGCTGAAAAACTGATTTCAATGGAACACTTTTGTGAGGTTAGGGTACAGGTGTTACTGTAAAATATGGCATGGGAGGGAGAGTCTGTGAAGCATTTCTTCAAGTGTTTGTTAGTTGGAAATGATCTCTTATTGGATTGATATTTCATATACTGATGTAACATGGGTACAGGGGTTTCCACCTTAACTAACGTTTGGTACAGTGTACACTGCACTTGTCAAGACAATTAACAATGGGACTTTATTTTTATATTGTCTGTTTTTGTTTTTAAATATATACATTTTTTTTCTTCCACTCTCAGCTTCCACCTTCTTTTTGGTTGCCAGGGCTCACTTGCCGTAGCAACCAACGAGCAGTTGGATCTGTTCTATAGAAGAGGACATGGAAAGTAAAATAAAGAATGTAAAGTAAGAATAAGAATTCCAAGTAACCCTGACAGTCTTTAGTGATCCCAGAAATCCTTGTCAATAGCTGAGGATAGGAGGAATAGAAATGCTTGTGATTAAAAAACGACATATGAGCTATTCAAGGCCAGTGGCTGTTTATTTACACAAGGTCCACGTAATATAAAAGTGAATATTCCCGGGAAGTCCTTCCATAGGACTCTGCAGAGTTCTCAAGACTGAATAAAGCGACTGCACATTGTAGTTAAAATGATAAATCCAGGATAGTCAAATTGGGCTGAATATGATATATGGAAAGGAACTGGAAAGGGTTGGGTGGGTTGGAGACTGATATATATATATACATATATAGTTGTGATAAGATGAAGGTGGAACAGAGCTAAACGTTGACATTGTGCGTAATTAGATCGCACGCGCCTTTCATTTTTCACGAATTATCTAGATGTTATTATCCGAAATTATGCGTATTATTTTCCTAATATCAGGCGTGTGCTTCTATTTGCTGCCCTTGCTCGCGCTTCTTCTGCCTTCAACACAATGTTTGTTATAATCTCGACTGTGTTTATAACCGGCTGGGAATTTTTCGCAAATCCAAGGCCAGTGTTTGCGATAAGACTGCGAGTTGTTCATGTGGGAAACGTGCCCTCCAGCCCACCTGGCTGACGCCTAAGCAAGTGCAACAGCTGGAAGGCACGGGGAGGACTCGGACAAAGAGCCGCACATTCATCTCATACACTTACACTCATCCCACCCTCCGCTTTTGTTCTGCGCTAAATGGACTGTTTCATCCACAAATGACTTATTATTAACTCCCGGCATGTGCTCAGCGCGCGCACTTATGGACTGAAGCTGCAGGTAGCGATACAATCAGATCAATGACAGCAGAAACATGTAACTTAATACAGTGTGTGTGTGGCTAGATACATAACCCCTGGCTACTGGCACAAAGCCCCTAAATCTCAGATCTGTGCAATGTCCAGCTGAGTTGTTTTTATATCTTTTCTATCCAAAAAACACACACACACTTACAGCTTTTTACTACAAATCCCTTCTATACAAAGTGAGTGCCTGGTCACTGTATGCAAATAATTATTGATAGAATTTCCATAATTTCAATACAATAACATTGATTGTTATTGGGTTTTTTTCTTTTTTAATTTGAAGGAAACTCCAATTTAGTGACACAGTCCTGCAAATGGTGAACTAATATAGGAATTCCCAGGTTCAAGCAGTGGAATTATAGGGTGGTGTTATTCCATTTGAAAGGAAAACCACTTACCTGGCAGGCACTGGTGGAATGCAGAGAAGCTTGATTAGATTTGGGCATAGTGAGCTGGAGGCAGGTACTTGAGCTATACATGAACTGAGACTTTGCTTTAAAGAGATGATGCTTTATTTTCGAAGATCTGCTCAGCCCCCTGACCACACAATCCACTTCCTGAGCAAAAAGAGTTTCAGAAAACCTGCCTGAGTTCAACTTGGAACCATCCTCCTTGGCAGATGGAGTCATAAAAGGTCCTTAGAGGTGGCACTGAGTGGTCTGAAACTATTGCTCACTGTTCCATCACTGAGCTGAGAGATAAACACATCTCTGCTACACCCCCACATCAACTTCTGTAATGACAAGTCACAGATTTAACACACACATTGACTCAGTAGCACTGCCGGTCACTGGGCTGAACAGAATAGACTGAAATGAGACTGCCAAGCTAATTTAACAGATATAACTGACATTGCTGGGGTGACCACCTTTCTTTGTATTTGCTGAAAATTTCTCTTTCCCTTAGAGCTTTGATATAATGCCTATAATTGAAACATCAGTTGTTTTTTTAATATTATACTAAGTGTTTTCACCTCTGTTGTTATTTTGGTCATTGGGATAAGATGTTTGCTTTCAAGCCGCAGGCCATTGCATTTGATCACTTGCTGTAGTTCACTTCAATAGTCATTTCAAAAATGCATGGCAAGCAGGCCTGGACTGGGAGTCAAAATAGGCCCTGCCATTCCACGTACACAGAGGCCCAAACAGCCCCCACCAGCCCAAATAGCCCCCTACCAGCCCACTATATGGTACTTTTCTATTGAACCATACAGCAGCCCCTCTGGCATTTGCCAGAACCCACAGATTGCCAGTCCGGGCCAGATGGCAAGTATGAAAACTGGCTGCAATTTGCTTTGCTTCAGTTGTAGCATTTCAGTTGTATTGGGATAGGGGTTCATTTTGGCACAGGGCAAAGATCCTGCAGGTTCTACACTTCAGCACCCAACAATTTTCATGCCAGAACTGCCGGCACCCTCCTTAACAAACACATACATTTGTGATGCTAATGCTTGAATAAGGTCTGTTTGTAGAAAATCCAGTCATGATAAATTAATAAACATTTAGGGGCCCATTTACTTAGTTCAAGTGAAGGAATAGAATAAAAAAAACTTTGAATTTCGAATGTTTTTTTTTGGCTACTTCGACCATCAAATTGGCTACTTTGACCTTCGACTACGAATTCGACTTCGAATCGAACTAAAAATCGTTTGACTTTTCGACCATTCAATAGTTGAAGTACTGTCTCTTTAAAAAAAACTTTGTCCCCCTACTTCGCCACCTAAAACCTACCGAGGTGCAATGTTAGCCTATGGGGAAGGTCCCCATAGGCTTCCTAGCAATTTTTTGGTCGAAGAAAAATCATTCGATCGATGGATTAAAATCCTTCGAATCGAACAAACGATTTTTCGTTCAATCATTAGATCGTACTATTTGCGGTAAATCCTTCGACTTCGATATCGAAGTCGAAGGATTTACATTCGGCAGTCGAATATCGAGGGTTAATTAACCCTCGATATTCGGCAATATGTAAATCTGCCCCTTAAAGTTCCTTATAACATCAATAGTTTTAAGTACTTTCTTTTATATTATGGATATAATCATTTTGTTTTTTAATTTGTTATGTTTCCTTAAAGGAAAACTATACCCCCCAAACAATGTAGGTCTCTATTAAAAGATACTGAGTAAAACAGCTCATGTGTAAAACTCTGCTTCATGTAAATGAACCATTATCATAATAATATACTTTTTTAGTAGTATGTGCCATTGGGTAATCACAAGTAGAAAATTGCCATTTTAAAAAATAAGGGCCGCCCCCTGAGATCGTAAGATTCACTGTGTACACATACATACCACATGTAAGGTCACATGAGCCAATTAACAGACAGATTTCTGCCTTTTGCTTCCTCACTTCTTCCTGTTACATTTAGTGTTGTAGTATTTCTGGTCAGGTGATCTCTGAGGCAGCACAGATAGAGTCACGAAATGGTGGTTCAAGGCAAGAGATGTAAAAGGGCAATATTTATGTAAGTATATATTCCAGTTTGGTAAGATTCTTTAATATGTCATTCAATTTGATATAAACTATCTGTTGCTTAAGTATTCATTTTGGGGGTATAGTTTTCCTTTAAAGGGAAACTATTGTGAAAATGAAAATGTAATATAAGCTTCATCATAACACGTTTTCTAAATATAATCAATAAAAAATTCTGTACCATTTCTGAAATAATTAAGTTTATGTTCACTATTCCTCTTTCAGCATCTCTCTCTTGATTCTTTCTTCATGCAGCAGTTTTGTGTCAGATAGTCACTGACAATTAGATCCAATATATCTTATAGGGGGGCTCCTTTTGCCTAGAAGATGTATTAGAGCTCACTCCATTAAAATCACCAGAAATCCTGTCTCTCTACATGCAGAATTTGTCCAAAAGGCAGTTGTTTTTGTTAGACTTTATTTGTACTAGAATCAGTTATTTGAGTGAGTTCTAATTCATCTGCTAGGGAAGGAATATTTCATTGATTGTATATACAAAGATTCTTATTTCAGTATGATGAATTTTATACTAAATTTTAATTTTCACATTAATTCCCCTATAACAGTGATCTCCAACCAGTAGCTCGCGAGCAACATGTTGCTCTCCAACCCCTTGGATGTTGCTCTCAGGGTCCTCAAAGGAGGTGCTTATTTTTGAATTCTGAGCTTGATAGCAAGTTTTAATTGCATAAAAACTAAGTATAGTGCCAAGTAAAGCCTCTTGTAGGCTGCCAGTCCACATAGGGGCTACCAAATAGCCAATCACAGCCCTTATTTGGCACCCAAGGGACTTTTTCATGCTTGTGTTGCTCCCAAACTCTTTTTGCATTTGAATGTGGCTCACAGGTAAAAAAAGGTTGGGGACCCCTGCCCTATAATAACAAAATAAAATCAAAGAAGTCAAGGTGTCCTGAGAATCACAATCTCCATTTCAGCCACATCCACTAACTGGGTACCTGTATGTATGGATAGAGCATAACTTAATTTATAAATCACTACTTGGATACATAACATTGTACAATTTTACAATGTACAAAAGTACACACAAGGAGAACAAGTAGTATAATAAATAAATAAGTATAAACACAGAGATTAAGTGCAAGGAGTGGAAAATTGCTCAAGCTCCATAACAAATATATAAGCAGCAAGGGGCTATGCTTGCTGCAACTGACATCACCAAGCACTAGGAATGTGTCTACAACTGCTGCAAGTTCTCTGCAAAAAGCACATAGTATATTCAGATTATTATGATCATTTATTTATACAGTGTCAGCAGGTTAGGTAGCACTTTTCATTAATTTATAACAATCCAGGGTCTTACAACAATTGAACAAACAAGAATAAAAATAGGATGAGTGTACTGCTTCTAATCTGAAGAGCTTCAGGTAAGGAAAGTAATTAAAAGGGACCTTTGTACTGTTTCCTTGTTGCAAGAGAGTATTGTCCGCTAGACTTGGGCACATAATTCTCTTACCAAGGAAAGAGAGCAACCCACAAACATCCTCAGCTTATGCTCAGTGCTGCAAAACAAGCCACCATAACCTCACACTGCAGCTCTGCCCTGGGCAGCACAGTTAAATAAAAATATACACCAAACAAGGCAGATTTTTTGGGGAAATTTGTTAAAATAGAAACTTTAAGGATAATAATAAATAAAAGGGAATTAAAAAGTATGATCAAGTTAATTAAAGTAAGCATTTCTGGGGCATATTTTATAGCAAGAGGGTTATTTTTGTGTATGGGGAGGCTAAAGGTAGACACATATGGGACAATAAAAGCTGACGACCTATGTGCAGATATTGACTGCGCAGGTTTGAAAACCCCTTTGGAGTAAGGACCACATTGGCTCGTTGATGCAGTACTTGCCCTGGCAACAGTCTGCATTCCCTTGTTGTGATTTTATCATTTCACCCAACTGGATCAGCTCAATATCGCCCATCTTAATGTGGGCTCATGAGCTAAAGAGTAAACATTAAACTTAAATTTTGGGAAAACTGTAAAAAATAAAAGATGGAATGCAATTAAGAAAAGTCTTTGTTTTTGGTGAACAATCTGAAAACAACTGAACTGGAAATTCCTTTAAAGGAATAGTTCAGTGTGAAAATAAAAACTGTGTAAATAGATAGGCTGTGCAAAATAAAAAAATGTTTCTAATATAGTTAGTTAGCCAAAAATGTAATGTATAAAGGCTGGAGTGAACAGATGTCTAATAAAACAGCCAGAATCCAACTTCCTGCTTTTCAGCTCTATAACTCTGAGTTAAGCTCCCCATAGACGCGACGATTCTTCTTGCCGAACGACCGATTTTAGGGAAGCCCGACCGATCCTTCGAAACTATTGTGCGGTTAGTGGGATTCGAATGATTGTACATCTTACGATTTTTCGGCCGACACCTGTCAGGAAATTGATCGGCCAGGTCAAAACATCTTTGTCGGTCCCAGTGCAATGTATCTATGTTTGCGGGGCCAAGCAGGCAGCTCCCCTTTGTTTTCCTGGCAAATTGGTCTCTTTAGTTGATGGTAAATTCGTACGATCTTACGATTGTTCTGAGAAGATCGTGGTCTCACGATCAGGATCTGATCTTTTAAAAATCTCAACATCTATGGCCAGCTTAAGTCAGCGACTTGGAGGGGGGCCACATGGGACATTTCTGTTCAGTGAGTTTGCAATTGATCCTCAGCATTCAGCTCAGATTCAAAAGCAACAGATATGACCCATGTGCCCCCCCCCTCAAGTCTCTGATTGGTTACTGCCTGGTAGCCAGGGTAACCAGTCAGTGTAAACCAAGAGAGCTGAAAAGCAGGAAGCAGTGATCTGAATGACATGTTATACTTCAAATCACTCCAGCCTTTATACATTACATTTTTGCCTAACTAACTATATTAGAAACATTTTTTATTTTACACAGCCTATCTATTTAACCAGTTTTTATTTTTACACTGAACAATTCCTTTAAAACATCTTTAAAATCCCCCAAAACTGATGGTGGCCCTACACAAATTCTTTTTATTTACACATTTTTTAGATACCCCGTACTGGGGCCAAAATGTTGTTTTTTTTATATTAGAAAGTATGCTTTAAACAAAGCCATAATCGCATGGTCACAGTAGCCATTTAGTGGCTAAACAGGTCTCAGCATAGAAAGGGGGGGGGTAACATATTGCAGATATCATCCATAAATGTGGTTTTCTGTGATATTTCTGTGTAATTTTACTGTTACAGTTGTTAATGCATACACATATAAACTGTAGATAATGGAGACCGCTCAAGCTCACCACTAACTTCTCCCTCTGCCAGGTGCTCAGTCTCCAGTGTCCCCACTGTATTACACACAAAAAACTAGAAATAGATGGCACTTTTGGGCTTGTTTTACTATAGCAGTCTATTTCTAATTTTTAATCTTTCTGTTCAGGCTCTTATTCAAATCAATGTATGGTTGCAGGGGTAAGTTGGACCCTAGCAACCACATAAAATATGCAATATGTAATAAGCAATATGTTGCTTTTATTTAAACTCTGTTAACAAAGGCACATGCATATATACACATTCCCTACAACTCATAATATATGGTCATGACCTGGAATTAACCCCTGCTGTGAAGAGGTGTTACTTTCTAGCTTCCCTTAGTGTGTTGCACCCACACACACAACTGACTTGTGTAATGAGTCAACTGTTAATGCCAAAATGCTACTGTATATTACAGCTCATTGGCAGTGACACATTCATACTAACAAAAAACTTACAAATGTATGGCCAAATTGGTACATTGAGCACAAGTTGTTGCACTCTGTATTGTGGCTACTTCCTGGAATATGTGTAATTTACACATTGTACTTGTGTTTAAAAATTGGTTATTGCATGGCTGAATTTGTAGGAAATTAATTTTCCTACAAAAAACTTGATGGGAGTTGTATATATGAAGTCGGCACTGCATTTTTCCTGTTGTGTTCTGGGGTTAATAATAGGGATGCACCGAATCCACGATTCGGTTCGGGATTCGGCCAAGATTCGGCCTTTTTCAGCAGGGTTTGGATTCAGCCGAATCCTTGTGCCTGGCCGAAGTGAATCCAAATCCTAATTTGCATATGCAAATTGTGGGGAGGGGCAGGATTTCACGTGACTTTTTGTTACAAAACAAGGAAGTAGACCAATTTTTTCCTCTTTTTCCTTTCCCGTCCCTAATTTGCATATGCAAATTAGGATTCAGATTCGGTTTGGTATTTGGCCAAATCTTCCAAGATGAATTTGGGGATTCGGCCGAATCCAAAATAGTGGATTCGGTGCATCCCTAGTTAATATACATAAAATTGACACTGTATTTATGTTGTATACTGCCACTGGATCAAGTTTTCCATGCATTCTATGTTGAATTGTTATTGTATGTATGCTGACATGTATTTGGGTGTGTGTAAAACTGCTCCTTTATTCATCTAGTCATGTGTTCTTGGGTATAATATATGAAACTGACACTATATTTATCCTGCCATATGTTCTGGCTTATTACATGTGAAACAGGGCATAGGATTAATTTAAATGAATATTTGTAGGAAATATCTTTAATTAGCCTCCCAAAATGGAGGAAACCCAGTCAGGGACCCTATGCTTGAGTGGGCCCCAAGAAAGTTGAAGGTTTGTTTCTTGGTCAGCAAATGGAGTGGAGCATATAGGGAATGAGAGGGAGTTTATGCAAGATGTAGGGATGTCTGGGTGTAATGGGGCATGGGAAGGGTGGACATGGCCAGGCATAGAAAATAGTTTTTTTAATCCCTTTATTTACTTTAGTTTCCCTTACAGTTAAATATACTATGCAGCTATGCAATGTAACCGCCACAAAATGCATGCATTTGAAAAGGAGATTGGAATTTGTATAGGAGAGGGCCGGAAAAGAAAGATGAGTTATAAAAAGTTGCGATAACAATACATTTGTGGCATTACAGAGCATTGGACCACTATTTGAAAGCTGGAAAGAGTTAGAACAAGCAGGCAAATAATTCAAAAAATATAAAAAAGAAAACATGAAGGCCAATTGAAAATGGCCTCATGAGGAAACATCAGGCGACTTCAGAAAACGAAGCGCCGCGTGTGCATTGACGCTGGCGATTTTCATTTTATCCGGCAGAGGGCAGGGGGAAGGCAGTTCTGGGAGATTGTTGCCCCAAAGAAGAGGCGATTTGTCACTGGGGCGACTAATCTCCCCAAATCTGCTTGTGTGGACTGACCCTAAATCATTGGTGTTCATTGGAACTTACTTACCTTTAATGTTTGGTCGGCAGTCTTCTTCCTTCGCTGCTACAGCAGCCTTTTCATTTACCTCTGTGGTTTTCTCTTACGTCACCAGTTGCTTCCCAGACTCCCCTTAAAACATAGTTCTGGGACACCTATGCCCCCTGTGCCCTCCCCCCCCCCCCGATGGCAGCCCTGTGTATAGCTTTTAACATTGTAGGTCTCAATAAAAATATATTGCATAAAACAGCTCTTATGTAAAACCATGCTTTATGTAAATAACAATTATCATAATAATATACTTTTTAATTGTATGTGCCATTGGGTAATTCTAAATAAAAAATAGTCATTTTAAGAATTAAAAGATTCCCCTGGGATCTTTAGATTCACAGTGCACACAAACAATTTAAAGAATATATTCATGTTAGGTCACATCAGCCAAATAAAGGACAGAGTTGTGTCTTTTACTCTTTCACACTTCTTACTGTTACAGAGTTACTGTTACAAAGTTGTAGTATTTCTGGTCAGGTAATGTCTGAAGCAGCACACAAAACATTCGCAAAAACGCAGTTTTAATTAACGCTTGCGATTTTCATTACATTCCCCCTTTAATATGATATAAACTATCTGTTGCTCAAGTATTTATTCTAGAGTTATAATATAAGTCCAAAGATCTTCCATGGAACCCTCCTGCTATTTCCTGCTGTTAATAAAGCTCCATCAACTCATGAAATGGTTTATGAGCACTGAGGGTATTTGGTAGATGGAGTATTCTGCATTTTATGAAAAAGCTCTAGAAATATTATCCATGCATCTGAGGCACCTGGATTGTCACCAGACAATCCTCAGTCATATAAGGTTTTGTAAATTACAGTTTGGCCACTAGAATAAATAATAATATACTCTCCAGCTGACCTCATTCACACACCATGCTTATTATGGTTTAGGGAAACCACTCCAAGAATCTCACCCTACCCGTCCTTCTGTCTCCTGATGTGCACAGTTTATTGCAGAGAAAATGTGAGTTCCCACTGAATTTATAGCAGCTTGTGTCTAATCAAGAATTTGGCCACCAGTACATGTGTAATGTATTGCTATCAAATTATTTAGCTGCTTTAAAGGGGATCTAAACCCAAAATATGAATTGATATACATTTACCCAGAGTGCTTCTCTGGGCACTTTTGCAGTTTGAATCGAGTTTATTTTCATTGACTAATACCAGCAACCCTAGTGCTAACCGAATACAGTGCTTAGAACGTGTAGATGCATTTAGGAATCCTTACAGCTATTGTGAAAGTTGAAAGTCTCAAAGTGGACTATGAGGCAGTGGGATGAATTTCACCAGTTTTTGTTTTGTTTTGGGAACTTGTGTGTTTCATGGAATGTTACATTACATTTTTGCACTGGGAAGTTTGCAGAGAGAATGATTTTACTTGTATCAAACAGTATAGGAAAATCTAATTGTGTCATGTTTACTGCAATTCCAAGTCTGTTAGAGACTGTGGGATTTTTAGTTCCAAGAAGCTTCTTGTTGCCACCCGAGCTAAATACTGTGACAACCTTATATAGCCAGGCAGACCTCCTGTGGGTGGCAGTTGCAACAAGATACCTCATGTGTTTGTTTTTTTCTACCCAGACAGATTGCTTTTGTTATTTTTGTAAATCCCAATGAAAAGTTTGCTCTTTGTTTTTTGGATGCAATAATAAAAATCACTAGTTATGTGAAGCACAGCAATGCCAGTACAAAAATAACCTTAGTGATTTCTGGCACACACTGCTACCTGAAAACAGACAATAAAAGTAGATGGTGACTGCTCATTTCCTTTGGATTTCAGATACTCTTAATTTGGGACTAGGTGGGCGAGGAGCCCTCTTCAGACTTTATCTAAAAAGGCATGGTTTTGTAAACTAATCCCAAACTATACTCTTACATCATCTGTCAGTCTATATTTACCCACAAAGAAAAGATTGGACTTAGCCACTGCTGTTTGTAAATGTTAAATTACTTAGCCTTGTCTATATTGCCTGTCTCTAGAAGTATCCAATGCAGAATAAAAACAAGCCATCTCTTTGTACCTGTAAGTAGAAAGCAACATTTTAGGGAATAGTTGCTTGTGTGCTCAGAATTTTCCTTGCCAGAATATTTGCATTTATATACATGACCAGGATTAGGCATACTGATATAGAAAAGCAGCAGCACTGAATGTCTTTATGTTAGGCTGTGAGAAGTACACAGGGGATCAGAGCAATAGTCTCACAAAATAATTAGTCTCACAAGACTACATCAATAAGTCTGTATCTGTAATACTCATTATTGGAATGATTGTCTGCCTATTAAAATCACTACATTCCCTTCTGCAAACAGTGCAGAGGCATCCGTAGAAGGTGGCAAATAGGGCGTCTGCCCTGGGCTCTGTATGGGGGTCCACACTGAATATCATGCCCTTTCCACTTCAACGTCATAGGTCTGTCATGCAAGCAGCATGCTCCACAGCCCATGTTAAAGAAAAACTATAAACCCCCAAACAATGTAGGTCTCTATAAAAAGATATTACATAAAACAGCTCATATGTAAAACCCTGCTTCATGTAAATAAACCATTTTCTTATAATATACTTTTTTAGTAGTATGTGCCATTGGGTAATCATAAATAGAAAATAGCCATTTTAAAAAATAAGGGCCGCCCGCTGGGATCATACGATTCACTTTGCACACAAACATGCCAACAAACCATAAACGTTAGGTCACATGAGCCAATTAACAGACAGAGTTCTGTCTTTTGTTTTAACACTTCTTCCTGTTACAGTTAAGAGTTGTAGTATTTCTGGTCAGGTGATCTCTGAGGCAGCACACAGACCATCACAAAATGTTGGTTCAAGGCAAGTGATATAAAAGGGCAATATTTACTTAAATATATATTCCAGTTTGGTAAGATTCTTTAATATGCCACTTAATATGATATAAACTATCTGTTGCTTAAGTATTGATTTTGGGGTATAGTTTTCCTTTAAAATGCCTCGTTTTGCATACAGATGTTGCTTATATTACGTTAATGACTAATCATAAAGATTTTTCTATGATTAATTGTTACACAGTTTGTGCAGAAATAAATTTCTTTCTCACTGCAATATGATTTTCAAAGAGGATTCTGTGGTTTGTGGATGTGTCAATACCCCTAAAATATTGCAGAGAAACATATTAAGTTCCCGGAAATATTCTCCAGCCTTGGTTAGAAAAGTAGCCTTTTACTAATTTGTGTAAAGTGGTCAGGGACTAAATAGCTAAAATGTTGTTCCTCTTTAGGTTTCATGTAACTCACAATGGATTGTATGCGTTCAGTGCAAACCTGTTGAGAGCTCTATGAGCTTTGCAAAAGTTCAAGAAACTGGCCCACTAGGACTCTAGAGATCTCCTAGTGGGTACATGACAGTGTGACTCCCTTTCTTGTTCCTGGAGCACAGCTACCATCAGAACACTAAGCTTTTGGCTCAAGTACAAAATGGACAACTTGAGACCCCTGTGATCTGACAGACAGATATGGCCCTTCTTTAGGACATTTAATGGCTCAAGGAATCAGTGAAAATCATCTGGGAAAGAAAGCATAGGGTAGAATACCCTCATTTTCAACATGGAGTTGTTTATTTGTACAGAGACCATTATCTTCATTCAAATTAACCAGTTTACAGAGGAATGGGGAGTTGCAAACAAAATACCATTGAAGCAAAAATAGAAAAATATTGCAAGGGGCTGAAGTAAACAAGTATAGGCACTACCACAGTCCAAATAGTAAAGTAAATAAAGGTGAGGGAAAGGTCTCATGGTTCAGCCCAGACTAAAGGTGCTTATTTATAGTCAAAATATAATGATGTGCGTTTTCCCAGGGTTATTTCCTATATGTCATTAGGTACCAAAGTAAAACATCATAAATATGAATTCCACAGAGCTTCTGAACAGATTGATTCCCAGTATGCATAGGATTACACATGTGGCCTGTAGAGGAACCAGAATGAATATATTGCACACACTTTGCAAAAAGTTTCACAGGTACAAACAAGCAATCAACAGCTATGCAGAAATGAACAAGAACCGTTTACATGCTATGAGATCACTTATTACACTTATTATTATGTTTGTATTTTCTATAAATTAAATAAAAAGCCTGTAAAAACAGAGGAGTCAGAGTTGGAGTCGGAAGTACCATAAACTGAGTAGTCAGAGTCGAAGGATTTATGTTCCACAGCCCTGGGAAAAGCTACAAGAATACAGCTGATACCATGAATATCAATGAATATAATGAAAGGATGATTCCTATAACATAAATATTTGCAGGACCTATCAACACCAGATCAATGATCACTTTTTTAAAGGACCAGTAACATCAATTTTTTTTTTAAATTCATTAGTATACAACGAAAAAAAAAAAACACAAAGACAAATTAAACTTTGGAATTGCTAAGCCTTTATTAAGAAATAACTTACCGAAACTCCACTTGCTCTCCTCTTCAGAAAAGGCGACAGGGCGAAGATCCATTATGCGGCGCTCTATTTCTCCTCCATCTCCTATAAGGAAGGCAGGGACGAGAAATCGAGTGCCGCATGATGGATTGCCTTTTCTGAATTTGCTATTTGAGTCAATGGGAGAGGTCCAGGGATCAATTTGGAGTTGTTTGCAGCCTTCCTGACATTTGAGTTTTTTCTGAGAAATAACTTGAATCGAGTTTTTTAAATTCAATTCAAATCGAATTAGAATTGAATTCGATTCGAGTTTTCGGGTTGATTCAATTAATTTGAGTTGTAAGAATTCGATTTTTTTAAATAAATTTGGATTGGTCGAATTTATGGGAGTTTTTTTAAAAACATGCATGAATTCGAAATTCAACCTTTGTTAAATGTGCCTCAAGTGTTATGTATTGGCTAAAAAAGGTAAGGGAAGCTCTATAATAGTAATAGCAAGCACAATGAGCAAGAGATAATCATTACGGTCTGGTCTGTGTACTTGTGTACATATATATAGAAACACAACCCTGAAGCAATTCTGAGTAACTCAGGAAATTGTAAAAGGTGTTAAAAGTTATATCAACTACATTTTCCATAAGATCATGTGCTTGTATCACCCAAAATGTATATATGCAAAACTTAGTATGGAGAGCTTCCTTTCAAAGCTATAGCCATTGTTTTGGCAGTTTGGTGACACGGTTCCAGGATAATTGCTTTATTATGTTGAGAATATTTTATAGTGTCATCAACATTTTTATTCTCAGAAACTAATGAATAAGTTATATTAACAATCCTGTATTAAATGTATAATAATTTTATAGAGGGGCAATCCAAGAAAGTGATGAGAGGAAGCCAGAAAACACTATAAATACATTTGAGTGATGTCACAAATAAAGTGAGGTTTACAGATCAACAGATTATCGGGGAGAATAGTGACCCACAGCCAAACATTACTTACAGTAACACTAAACAATTAAAGTGTATCAAATTAATTACAATATTATACTGTATACTGTTACCCTGCCCTGGTAAAAGTTCTTTGTTTGCTTCAGAAAGACTACTATAGTTTATATAAACAAGCTGCCGTGTAGTAATGGGGCAGCCATTGAAGCTGGAAAAAGGAGAAAAGGCACAGGTTAAACAGCAGATGACAGATAAGTCTGGTAAGACAGTATTCTATTCTACAGAGCTTAACTGTTATCTACTATGTATCCTGTGCCTTTTCTCCTTTTTTTCTAACTTGAATTTGCCGCTCCAATTGCTTCAGCGATGCACAATATGTTGGCGCTCTATAAATACTTGTTGAAAGTACTGTTAATAATACACAACAGCTTGTTTGTATAAGGTATAGAAGTGTTTCTGAAGCAAACACAGAACTTATACCAGGGCAGGGCAGCAGTACATTATATGGTAATTACTTTGATATACTTTCAGTTTTTAGTGTTACTGTTCCTTTAAGCTCCTTCTCTTGAAAGCTAGGCCTTCAGCTCTAAATTGTGTAGATCTGGGCGATAAATTGCGTTAAAGGAACAGTAACACCATAAAATTACAGTGTTTTAAAGTAATGAAAATATCATGTACTTTTGCCTTGCATTGGTCTGTTTGCTGATCTGTTTGCTTCAGAAACACTACTATAGTTCATATAAACAAGCTGCTGAATAGCAATGGCGGAAATTGAAAAAAGGCTATATGGCACAGGATAAATAGTGGATAACAGATAAAATTATGTTCTACAGAGCTTATCTGCTATCTGCTGTGTAACCTGAGCCTTTTCTCTTTTGAATGAATGCCCCCATTGCTACACAGAATCTTATTTATATAAACAATAGTAGTGTTTCTGAAGCAAACACACCAGTTTTATTAGTGCAGGCCAACAATTCATTATTGGCTTTAAAACACTTAATTTTTTGATGTTTCTTTAAGCAGTTGCAGGTATCTACCAAGGATCATCTTTAGCCATATTGTTTAACTGGACAAAACACAATGGTGCATAGTGGAACTATATGACGGTGCAAGGAGTGTGTTTGGATGGATGCAAGTACTGTTAATGAATGGCATCAATGAGTACAAGATATGCATTCATTTTGGTCAAAATAAAAGAGTAATAAACTCCCAATTTTCTGCGTTACGGAAGAATTTCGCATTTTGCAGTTGTGTGATTCAGTTTTACATAGATTGTCTTGTAGAATTGTAGCGGCAGTCAGGGGCGATTCGCCAATGAGGCGAGTTGAGGCTGTCACCTCAGTTGGCAGCGCCCCACTAGGTACCAGGGGCAGCAAAATTGCCGCTCCTGGTACTTTCCGATTTTCAAACTAACAACACCAAACATCAGGGTGCAACACTGCTGTATAAGAAAGAAAGAGAGAGAGAGATAGTAGAACAGGCACTGAAGAGAAATGACTGCAAGTGCAGCACAGCACCCTCTATCTTACTTCAGCGGGGAAGTCACAGACAAATACACTACAGGCATGGCTTCCTACAGGATTTTGAAAGTCAGATGGAGTTGAACGTTGAATTAGTATTTCCATCACAGTCAGAGAGCCATGTTCTTACAGTTCATGGCTAGTAGCCGAATGGCGAATGGTTAGGAACTGGAAGGGAGGGTCTTGTACAGTGATCCCCAACCAGTAGCTCGCGAGCAACATGTTGCTCTCCAACCCCTTGGATGTTGCTCTCAGGGTCCTCAAAGCAGGTGCTTATTTTTGAATTCCAAGCTTGAAATCAAGTTTTAATTGCATAAAAACTAAGTATAGTGCCAAAAAGAGCCTCCTGTAGGCTGCCAGTCCTCATAGGGGCTACCAAATAGCCATTCACAGCCCTTATTTGGCACCCAAGGGACTTTTTCATGCTTGTGTTGCTCCCCAACTCTTTTTACATTTGAATGTGGTTCACAGGTAAAACAGGTTGGGGACCCCTGGTCTTGTATATACAAATCATATTACAGTACATACTGTATTTTAAATAAACTATTCTGAATACAAGGGAGAGAGAGGGTGCCTACTAAGGGTAAATATAAAGCAACGATCTGGTTGTGATCTATAACAGAAAATAAAGCATGTAGGGTTTTTTTGTTTTTTAAAGGAGAACTAAAGGTAAAAACAGTGGGGTGATTTTAGTTGCTTACCTGATACCAAGAGCTGGTACTCCTGTTAAGAGTATTTCCGGATATTTCTGTAGTGTAGAAGCTCCTCGTTGGCATCTTCTTTTTGTTCCTGTCCACACAGGCATATGTGTAGTAGAATGAAAGCCAGCATTACTAATGATGGGCGTAATTTTTCCGTCAGAGGTCCGTTGAACCATTTGAAGATGTTTATAGCCTTCCTGACATTCAAGTTTTTTTTCTGAGGAAAACTCGATTCGACTTGAATTTGATTCCTATTTTCAGGTCGTTCCTTTGAGATCGAATGCTAGACATTCAAGGTCTTTCTTTAATAACCTCCCATTTGAGTCGTGAGTCCATTCAAACTTATTAGAGTTAAAATCAAATCACATAACCCCCAGCATGTCTATTTATTGTGCTTCTGTTGAAGGAAGGTGTATATACAGTATATGTGCGTACTAATGTTCAGCATGGAGGCTCCAGCTGTTAAACAAGCAGCATTTCCTCCCCGGCTTTTCTGAAGAAGGTAATTGTTGGTATATAGTAATGGGAAATATTCAGTATATAATATGGATCTGGGGACAGCTTCATTTGACATGACTTCTTTTTTTTTTTTCTCTTTTATTTCGCCTTAATTCTCACAATCAAGACTAAAGGCTGCAACTTCCTGTTTTGCAAAAAAAAAAAAAAATGATGTAAATGATTGTGTTACCACAGATTTCCTATGAATTCCTAATAAGTCTGTTTTAGATGTGAGCCTAGCAACAAACACGGTGTTTGCTCTTTAGCTGCGCATCTCTTGCCTGCTGAGATTTGTATTTATTTGTAATGCTTGTGATGTGATAGAAGACAATATGAAGTCGAATTTCAGCTGTAATGTCATTTAATGGCGCTTGGCTTTTTCTACTGACAAATAATTTCCTTTAATTGTAACCAATATGGAACCATAAGGACAATGACACACAGTGCTATCTGTGTCCTGTTTGCAAGTGAAGTGTTGAAAGCTCCAGAAATTTTTAAAGGTGGCCATAGTCGCACAGATAATATCGTACGAAACAAATTTTTTTGGTGTGTGTATGGTGAGAAAAGAGCCGACCGATATCGGCAGAAGACTTGGATATCGGTCGGCTCGTAGATCGGGATGGTCGGAAAAATTTTGATTGGGCGCCTTTGAAGGCATCTGAACATCGGCCATTGTTAGTGCTGAATCTTCAGATACAGGTAGAATACTATCGTTTCTACCTGTATATCTGACTATTCAGCTCTACACGTGTGTATCGAAACGAACAATCTTTGTTGGAAAGATAATTTCCAAGAAAGCTCATAATTGTTACGTCTATGGCCACCTTAAGAATCTGTATAGATCCCCTTTATTTATGTACATCTCACATCCACATCCAGACCATCCAGTGGAAAGAGGTTTGAGCATATTGCCCAAGAGACAGAACTGAGCCAGAAAAAAAATTATCTACCTGAACTCAACTACTACTTTATGACCCACACCAGGTCTGGACTGGGAGTCAAAAGAGGCCCTGGCATTTCCAGTACTCAGAGGCCCAGCCAGTCCCCCACCAGCCCACTCCACAGTAACTGTCTATGGCATTTGCCAAAACTCAAAGATTGCCAGTCTCGGCCTGACCCACACCCAGCCTCTCATGACATGGGTGGGACCAGCCTCTATAGGGGAGATATCAACATTTTTACATCACCAAAGGGGAGGGCCCTGCTTCATATAACATATACCAGCAATCCAATGTAATTGCCCTCACTTAACATCCATAACATAGAACATTAGCTTTTTCAAGGTGTTGTAAACTCAACAACAGAATCTTGTTCTAAAGAGAAAATGTAATACTGAGCATTTCTCCAAACAATATATAATTGTGTTTTAAATGTTATTTTTAAATGTATATGCAATGTAATGTACAGAAGTGTTTGTTGGTCCTTACCTGCACTGCTCATTCTGACAACAATACAGTAGAGGAATCTTTTCTCCAGCAATGACTTTTTGGAGAAAGAAGCTGTGCAACTCCCTGCATCTTTCTGTACACTAAGATTCATTTTTGAGCAGTTGAAAGCTGTTCACACAAGTCAAGATTTGGTCAGACAGTTGGGGCAATTTCCCCATACTTCCCTACTACTTGGGAATACACGTCAGTTCTGACAAGCCATTCCCCTGTGATTCTGATTGTCTGGGTTGTTGGTCCAATCAAATGGAGCACTGTGGCCGTCCAAATGTATAGCCAGTCCAAATGAACGGTTATACTTGGTTGTTGGTAGAAACTATGATACGCTACATACAGTATATATCAGAAGAACTTTATTATTGTAGGTGGCTGCTGTTAGCAATATTTCTACAAAATAAACATGGATATACTGTATGCCAACATTGCTTTATTTCAATAGTGTGCTAGTGGCTCACAAACCCATAAATGTGCTATGTAGCCTTGCTTGGCAAAGTTGCTAAACAGCTAAAGGCTAAAGGCCACACATACCCACTTATTTGGCTAATCAGACTGATCCCATCATTTGACACACTGCTGTCCTCACCTAATGGCATTTGAATAACTTGCCCCATAAATATGTCACTGCTTTTTGGCCAGATGGCAGGTCATCAGTAGGGCCCCATATATAGGATATTGGTACGGAAGGGCTGAGTTGTCAGCTGCCATTGATCCAAGCATAAAGCACCTTTATGGGCAGATTTATCAAGGATCGAATTGAAAATTCGAATTTAAAATTCAAATTCTTGAGTTTTTTTATGGCCAAAACTGTCAAATTCAACTAGGGATTTGTTAAAATTCGATTCAAGTTTTTTGAAAAATTCTAATTTGATTTTCGAGATTTATCATACTCTGGACCTTTAAGAATTTGACTATTTGCCACCTAAAACCTGCCAAATTGCTGTTTTAGTCAACGAGAGATGTCCTGGGATAAATTTGGAGTTGTTTGCAGCCCTCCTGATATTTGAGGTTTTTTTTGGAGAAAAAGCTCAAATTTAATTCGATTCCAGTTTTCAGGACGATCCTATTCACCCGAGTGGTTTTTTTTTTATACATTCTTTAAATAAATTTCAATTGGTCGAATTTCAAGTTCATGGGAGTTTATGGGAGTTTTAAAAAACTTAGTGTCTCCAACACAAAGACATTACACTTGTTAAATAACTTGTGAGGGGACATTAATCCTCCATCCCTCTGTTTAAGTTTGGCACCTCAGTCTTGTACAACACAGAGATAAGGAATGCTGCTGATTGTACATAGATAGCAGTGCTGATTGTACACACTAAATAGCATAAGTGTAAAGTGCAGAATAAGCACCTATTGCTACTGAAAAGCATTTAGATATGGGAGATTCATATCATCCAGCAGATATCTCAGGCTTGTCTGGGCTCTAATAGACACAAGATAACTGGCCATATGCTCAGCAACGCTTTAGGGCTATTCCACACGGGGAGATAGCGACGCGTTTGCGGTCGCGGCGACAAAGCGCCGCGACAGTCGCCGTGACCGGCGCAGGCGACAGTTTTGTATGGGCGCCTATGTAAAAACGCCTGTGCTAACCACACGAGGCGATGCGCTTTTCAACAGTCGCCTGAAAAAGCCTGGCGAGGCATTTTCAGGCGACTGTTGAAAAGCGCATCGCCTCGTGTGGTTAGCACAGGCGTTTTTACATAGGCGCCCATACAAAACTGTCGCCTGCGCCGGTCGCGGCGACCGCAAACGCGTCGCTATCTCCCCGTGTGGACTAGCCCTTACATGTAAGTGCAGCCGGGACAAAGCTTTGCATATAAATGGGATGCATTCTGATGTCCAGTCCATTGGCTGGTACTACAGTTACAAATTAAACCAGCACCTTGTCTTTCCTCACCCTTCTCTCGTCATCTCGGAGGGAAGAAATTGTCTGTCAACCTTATATTGGGTGCTAAAGCCCCTTTGCTCGGTCGTGCTTGCTGGGAACAATGTGTAGCTTTCCACAAGTAATATTTGCTAGCAACTGAGAAACACTTAGCTGGCCATAGACACAAAGATCTGATCGTTCGAATCCTCGAACGATCGGACTTCCCCATCTCCTGACCTGCCACTAACCTCAGCCGATGTTCTGCCCCTACAGCAATCGTACAAAAGTTTAGGTCTGACAAAGCTGATACCAGTCTCCCACTGATATGCAGAGAAAATTCACTTTGTTCCTTTACTCATGCACTGTCTTTTGTAACTTATACTGTACCATACCCCATCAAATATATAGTGAATAAAGTACCCCCTCTTGTAAAATATAAGGATATTATAAGTTACTGAGGAGTTTCATGACCATATAAAAACACGAGGCCGACGGCCGAGTGTTTTTATACAGGTCATGAAACTCCGAGGTAACTTCTAATATCCTCATATTTTACAACTGGGGGTACTTTATTTATTATAATACACAAATTTCAATGAGTCATGTGACAGAAATGACATCAGAACTCACCATTTATAACTGATGACATCAGAACTCACCGTTTATAAGGATATAATTTACAGGATATTCATGGCTTTTGTGTATTATATGCAAATAAACTCTAATATACAGAGGGATAGTGTGCCTTTCAGCAGATGTGTATAATCAGTGTCAGTATCCAGTCAATACCTGCATAATAATAAGAAATATAACCGATGGCGGATTGAGAGAACACTGGATCAGCACTACCTTCTAACTCTTTTGTGTACTAAGGGAAGATACACTGTTGAATGATGTGTTCATCTCCTGCATACAGGAATGAATGGTAGAATATGTCTGTATATTGGTCTGTGAGTATAGTTGTGCTCAGAATAATAGCAGTGTGTTTAAAAAAGTAACTACAGCTTAAAATCCTTATAACTTTTATTTCCATATACACAAATGCATTGGGAACACTGCACATTCTATTCCAAATAAAAACATGAGGAAAAAATGTATCAAATCTTTGTTATTCCTTTACAGAAAGTGAAGAAATGGGAATATTAGGCTGTTCCAAAAAGTAGCAGTGTCTGCATTCTTCTCTACAAACTCATTCACTGTATAAACTGCAAAATGTTTCAAGATTTTGCTTTCCTTTGAATTTACTGAACCAATATTTAGTTGTATATTCTGAGAACTGCTGCACATCTGTGTTACATGGGTTCCACCAACTTCTGGCACCTGTTACATTCCACAATTCTTCTGCATTTCTTGGTTTTGCCTCAGAAACAGCATTTTTGATGTCACCCACAAGTTTTCTATTGGATTAAGGCAGCATGACCTCTTCAAGTATTTTGATGTATTGAAACTGATCCATGATCCCTGGTATGTGATAAATAGGCCCAACGCCATAGTATGAGAAACATCCCCATATCATGATACTTGTGCCACCATGTTTCACTGTCTTCACACTGTACTGTGACTTGAATTCAGTGTTTGGGGTCGTCTGACAAACTGTGACCCCTAGACCCAAAAAGAACAATCTTGCTTTCATCAGTCCACAAAATATTGCACCATTTCTCTTTAGGCCAGTCAATAGGGCTCATTTATCAACATGAGGCAAATTTGCCCAATGGGCATAAACCCATAGCAAATTGGAACCTCTTCACATGTCTCTAATTTTCAACAATGGGACTTTGCTGGGGCTTCTTGCCGATAGCTTGGCTTCACAGAAACTGCGTTTAATCAGGTTTGTGATGTCAGACTGCTATTATTCTGATCACAACTGTATATTTTACTAATAAATGGGTCATGTGTATGACAGGCAATGTTGTTAATGTGGCATTCATACATGGGGAAAGTAAGCAGTGTTAAGGTGGCCATAGACGCACAGATATCATACGAAATTAATTTTCGTACGATATTCATTGCGTGTATGGGAAAAGAGCCGACCGATAGAAAAAGACTTAGCTATCTGTCGGCTTGTTGATTGGGCTGGACTGAAACAAACATCGGCCATTGTTAGTGCTCAATTGTCAGATACAGGTAGAATTCTATTGTAACTACCTGTATATCGGACCATTCAGCTCTACACGTGTATATTGGAAAGATCGTTTTCTAGATTGTAATTGTTACGCCTATGGCGTCCCGGCACTATGGATTTGTGTGTGCAGTTGATCAGTCACTAAGGGGCCGATTCACGAAGGGTCGACTATCGAGGGTTAATTAACCCTCGATATTCGACTAGGAACTAAAATCGTTCGACTTCGAATATCGAAGTCGAACGATTTTGCGCAAATCCTGCGATCGATCGATCGAAGGATTTTTCATTCGATCGAACGATTAAATCCATCGAATCGAACGATTCGAAGGATTTAAATCCAACGATCGAAGGAAAATCCTTCGATCAAAAAATCACAGGCAAGCCTATGGGGACCTTCCCCATAGGCTAACATTGACTTCGGTAGCTTTTAGCTGCCGAAGTAGGGGGTCGAAGTTTTTTTTAAAGAGACAGTACTTCGACTATCGAATGGTCGAATAGTCGAACGATTTTTAGTTCGAATCGTTCCATTTTCTTAGTCGAAGGTCGAAGTAGCCCATTCGATGGTCGAAGTAGCCCAAAAAAACTTTGAAATTCGAATTTTTTTCAATTCGAACCCTTCACTCGAATTCAGTGAATCGGCCCCTTAGAGTAGCCCAGTTAGCGGGAGTGGCAATATACCTCCTTTGGTAACTTTAAGAGCCAAATTTCTGTTTTAAAAATGGAAATGTGGCTCTTGTAGTAAACCATCCCTGCCTCCCAGTGACTGCAAACTAAACAAGTACCAAGGAGCGACCCTCTACTCCTGCTTCTTCAAATCACAGGGCTGACATGCTGAGCAGTGTGAAAAAGCTTTTTTGTTAGGCTCTTCACATACTACTGCGCATGTGCACCTGCAAAATGAAAGAAAAAAGAACAAGGACTGCTCTGTGGTGTTAGCACAGACTACCCTGCGGGGGGGGGTCGCACCTTTTGGCACCATTGGTTATAGAGCTTTTCCTCCCCTTAAAACATTTAGCAGCTTGGTCTCTGATTTCAGCTAAAGTTAAAGGAACTGCAACACTAATAAATTTTTAGTAAAAAAGCTATTCTACCCTGCACTAATATAAGCTCTATCCTGCACAAAGTTTACTATTTGAAAATGACAGTTTATTACAGAAGAAGAAAAAATACAGTGATATAACGGAGCTTTTGGTCTATTGAAATAAGGCGATGGGGCGACATTCACGTAACATCTTCTCCTAGCCAACGTCTGCTTAAACCGGAAGTTCATTGTTACTGCTGTACTGTTTTCAGCTGCCTTGTAATATATCTCGGTCTTCATTTAATTTAGGTACTGGGAGATGGTGCATGTGGGCAGTGTTTCTCCTTCTGTAATTTACTTTTGTAAGAGAAGCAAAACTGTACTGACCTGCGTGCTACAGAGATAAATCTGCCGCATGAAATTGGGCAGCTGTAAAATCCTCTGTACAATTGACATCAGGTTTGAGCAGAGTGCAGGCGAGGAGGAGATGTTTAGTTCCGCATGTTGGATCTGCAGAGTGAATGTGGCCCCAGCGCCTTATTTCAGTAGACCAGAAGCAGATTTATAGCACGGTATATTTAATAAAGCATTGTAAATAGTAAACTTTGTGCAGGACAGAGCTTATCATAGTGCAGGGTGGTATAGATTTTTTACAAAAACTTTTTAGTGTTACAGTTCCGTTAAAGATGGTTTCACACAGGAAATTAGTGTGAAAATGAAAGAAGGGAGGACAAAGTGCTTGGCCAGCAAATTGAATAATCAAGCAAGAGTGTGTCCTACCTAGGCCCCTCAAAAGCATCTCCCATCCACTAAAGCCCCTGGGGGGGGGGAGTTCAAACAGTTAAGTGCCACCTGATAAAGGGCACCGATTAAACCTTTCCGGCTGGACAAAGCCTGGAAGTGCATCCTGTTGTTGCACAACATTTACTATGTTTAGCAATAAACATGATATGGTGCAAGAAGGTCTAATCAAAGCTACGATATTCAAGGGAAGAGGATATTGAGTTGGGCAACAGGGTAGACACTATAGAAACAAATGGTTCTTGTCTGGTTCAGCTGAGACACTGGGTTAGCGGAAGACATTTCATTTATGGAAAATGTCAGTTCTGTAAAACATCAATCACTGCTACATTGGTTTGTTGTACAATCCATTTTTTTAAAGATACACATCCCCACCCTCCACTTCCAATATTTATATCCTGTACAGTCTTCACAGCAAACATGGTGGCCGCTAACTCCACTATGCTGCTCTGCTTGCTGATCAGGTACAAGGGTTTTATAATGATTTTATTTGAATGAGGACTTTTGCTTTACTTTTGGTGCAGCTGAGTGTGAAGAGGGGTGGGTTAGATTTTCTTTCTTTAAGGCTAAAACCTTGGCTGCTACCACTGGCTGTTTTGCTAAGCAAAGTGGCTTTCCTGCAGTATATAAATGGCAATAACCCAGCGTGTTCCAATGCTAAATGAAAAGAGGGAGGTATGAGAGCATTTGCTTTAGCTCTGCAAGTGCAACAGGGTTCGTTCATAAAAATAATTTGTGAGCAAGTTTAATTCATGAAAAAGATTTATTTTAGTTACATATATATAATATATATAATGTTAAAAGCTTTTCATCAATAGTATTTCTCCCAAGCATTTGTTAAAGTGATGAAAATCTGGTCCTTAGTGTATTTCACATGGAAACAGTTAAGTGTTTTGCTTTATGGCTGGAAACCAATATCTGCTCCAGGGTCAGGCATCTTTCAGCACTCCCTCTGGTGTTGCACAAGTACAACTCCCACCAGTGACACAGGCAGGTGCATGCTGGGAACAGGAGTGCATAATGCTGTACAAAACACACACAACTGCTTTTGCTGTTAGGATGCAAATTATTCTACAATTATATATTAACATTTACATTCCAATAAAAAAAAAAAAGACGATTTGTAATGTACACCTTCTGAATGAAAGATATGTATACTTATGTACAAAATAGATCATAACACAAGAATTGACCTTTTTAGTTCGTAACTTGGACTCAAACATAAAACAAATAAAACAAGCAATCCCAGCAAAAGGTGCACTTTAAAATAGGGAGAGTGTTTGAGAACTTTTGTTTGGATTCTGCAGCCTGACACTGCTTTAGTGTGACACAGTTATCAGCTATTCATTACACAAACCCATAATAATGATTTAAAAATGATTCGGAGAATGTATCTGGCCCACTGGGCCTTATTACGTTTAATCTTACAGGGCAGATGTACTGACTGGAAATCCTTCCAAATGGTTGACCTGGCAACGGGGGCACACAGTGGGTTCCCCAGCAATCATTATGCAGGATCCAAAGCCCCCCCCCAATGATAAAATCACTCCCACAAATGGACCTGTCCTATTAAATGATCCTGACACTGTAAATCTGGCACAGACCATTTAAATCCATTGGAGACTTGCTGTGATGAATCAATCATTGACACTGGTCAATATTATCAACTATAGGTTGAGCAGATGACTGGAGTGTTCCCTGTACTGCTAAATCTCCATTCAACCTATTGGTTCACCTTTCAGCATTAATGTCCACGACAGCTTAGAAACAACCACAGAACGTCTCCTTAAATAGTTTTTCATTCTTTTAGGCCCCTTCAGCTTTACTCACTAAAATGTGACCAGTAAGGTTCCCTTTTCCAGTCATCTGAACAAGAAATTAGCAGTAACTTTCTTATTCACGTATTGATCAGCATACAGCAGTGTTAACGGTCACATGACCCAAATTTTTTAGGCAGGTATTACAAGACTTTCTAGCTTTTGCTAGCAGGAGCACCAAACCTTTATATTATTGGAGTGTTATGGGAAGTTCTCAAATAAGTGATTAGTGTTAAGGGGTCCCTAAAAAAAACACAAACATTCTAATTAAATGTTGAACCCACTGTTTTTGCCTGAGAGGCACCTGACTTGATTAAGCATCACAAATCCTAAGACCCATGACGTTTGTTCAGAGAGGCCTTCAATATTGCACAGAATTGATGGTTACAGTTGCAAGATATCCGGGGATGTGACCAAATGCACAATTCCTTTCTTCCTTTTCACTTTGTGTAAAGCTACGTCCATTGAAGAATCAAAGCGATTGTGGTAATACTGCAACAACAAATACGTCCAGCCTTGTGTATGGCAGACTGGGATGATTTGGCAAAATGTGAAGGCAGTTAAAAGTTCTGTATAAATGCTGGATCAGCCACTTTCAAAGGCCATGTAAGAATTCTGTACAGAGGAATTACTAGAGATGACAATGGAATCCATGGGGCTTGATGGAGACATGACCACAGTGAAGATCAAACAGTCGTGGAATAAGATTCCGTCCTTTTCCCAGTTTGATTTAGAACCATTCCATTAGAATCTGTGACTATGGAAAGAACCTCTGTGTCGCTGTCGCTGCTATCTGAACCTGAAGGGGCCAGTGCCATCTTGTCATGTCTTCTGTGCAGATGAAACTGAACATTGCCCTCCTGCAACCTGCCTCCAGCGTATTCTTCATCAGAGGAATGGAAAGACTCATCATCACCACCAATGATATGGTTGACAATATGGATCCCGTCAAAAGTGGGTTGGTCTGGGAGGCCCTTCTGGCTGTTTAGGCATTTTATCTGGCAAAAACACAACAAAATAAGGCATAAGAATAGGAAGAGATAAATGGCCACACTACACTTGGAAAGAGGAGCTGCAAATTGTCTAGGGGTAGTGGCAGACAGGGAGATTAGTCGCCCAGGGACAATTTCAGGTGACTACACTCCCCAAATGCCTTCCCAGCTGTCAAGAATACGAATCGCCGGCGGGATAAAGTCATCCGAAGTTTCCTTGTGAGGCAACTTTGGGGGTGACTTCTGGAATGTATGCCATCCAGGCAGTGATTCGTATTCTTGCCTGCGGGAAGCCATTTGGGAAGATTAATTGCCTGAAATAGGGGAGAGTTGTCGCTGGGCAACCAATCTCCCGTCTGCCATTGCCCTAAAACACTTTGCACTTTCAAAATGAATTTGGATTGCTACGGCCATTAACCATATCAGCCAATTAGTGGTATAAAAATAAAGAAAAAAAGGCAGGGAGGAGATTTGTATTTAATAATGCCAATCAGAATCATCATCAGATTCAGATCATTCCACAGCTCAGTCAGTCACATACCTCAAACCAGACTAAGTACAGATGTGTGAATATTTTCTTACCATATAAAAACACATGAGATCAAACTAGATTCTGACTAAATTGGTTCTGGTTATTGGTACAACAAATGAGAGATTTTAGATTCCTTGTACAAATGAAGCCTGACGCACATGTTACTATACTGCAGAACTGTTATTTGAGGGCAGTGAATTTTGTGGGGATGAGTGAGATCCTATTTGCTAAACAAGAGCAAGCACACAGTTGTCATGCCTAGGACTCTTTTACTCATATTCTCATTGTGTAAACAGCATGGGCAGGCAGCCTATAATGACAGTTTTTATTGGAAATACGGAGTGATGGTTGTGGCAACCTTTGTCACATGCACTGGAATGAGAGACTGGAAAACAAACCAATGGATGAAAAGTAATGACCCAAACCAGCCAACAAACAGCAATGTCCTTCACCTTACCTGTAACAGGCTGGTCCATCGAGTCAAGCTTGTGTAAAAACAGGCAATATTTAAGAGACCACTTTTTCAAGTAATTAAAGAGAAAAGTGACTGCTACATGATGAAGGGGAGAGGGGGCTGTACAGTGATCCAAATGAGGGTAAATAGAAGTTTTCCAAATGGGAAAGTAGGGCAGGGGAGGGAAAGCACTGAAAGCAGAAAAGATGGAATAATATCTGATGGAAGAGAAACACTACAGTTTCAAGATGAAACTTTCTTAAACACGTTCTTAAATAAGCAGACTTGGATGTGGCATACAAGAAAAAATAGGAAGAGATGCAACAGAATGTTGAATGAAGGCAAATGAGGGATGGAGGTGACTGATAAGGGGTGAAGTGAGGAATTGAAGAGAAGGTGGAGGCCAGATGGAGGCAGCGCAAGAGAAGAAGAGAAAGGGAGACAGTACAAATACAGAGCAATGATGTACAGATGGAGAGAAAAAGTGGGAGATGGCTATTCAATAGAAGGATGGGCATTGGTAGAACTGCAGAATGCTTTAGGCAACAAAATAAAAAAACAACCCAAAAGCTGTAATTTTGATAATATCCAGACCACATGGACGGTTGAGAAAAAAAAAGAAATCAATGTTCAATAGGAAAAGGTGGCAAGAAGATAATGCTGTGTTCAGTCACTAGAATGCCTATTACCCCCACTCTTGAGAATTGAAGTAGTTTTGTACTGCATGTCTTACATTGGGCTCTTTGGCTTCTTTTAGCCACTCACCCTAACCAGGTTGTCTTATCTGTCAATAGTACAGTGAGGCACAGAACCAATTATAATTAATAGCTTGGGACTGTGTTATGTAGGGAATAATGCACCCTCTATCTTAATAAAATATACACAGTCATATAAAGTAACACTGCAATGTAAGTATTGTATAATGCAACTTAAGTATGTGCTTCACTCCAGTATCCTCCAACCTCTCAGGTTGATACACCAGCTGACTAAGCAGAAGCACTTTACCTAATTTGACTAACAAGGGGCAAAATAACTCAGCCATTGGATTACTATACTCATTTCCTAACATAAAATAGAAAAGTGGAAACATGAAGTCTAGCATTTTAGTGATGGGCTGCAGTTTACACCTAAGAAACACAATGCAGATGTTAGGGAATAATCCAAAGACCGGAGATCATTGAGGTAGAAGGTTGAGGAAGTTTATTAATTATATAATAAACATACACGAGCGTCGTGGGTTCTGTACAGAGTATAACACAGAACTCCAGAACAAAGAAAAGACCACACATTATATACCCTTCGAGAGAGGAACTTCAATGGGGATGGTCTCTCTAAGGAGGATAGGGAGTATTGACAGGTATCTGTCATAGTGTTTCAGGGTGCAATTATCTAGCGTTAGCTAGTTATGTGAACGAGAAGGGTGTAGCACTGCGGGAGAGCTTCAAGGCCAGGGCACCTGGTAGAAGCAAAAGGATAACATAACAGACTACTGATAAGAACCTTCTCGGATGGCACACTGTCTCCTGGGTAGTCTTGAAACAGTTCCTAGAAGGGCCCCATGGGCACTTTCAAACTGCTCAGTCCACCATGGAGGGGGGCTTAGGAATGTGAGGGTCCATACAGGGCCTGCAAGACTTTTCCTTCCACACAGGGGTTAAGGGGAAATCACTTTTGCCAAAGCAACCATGTCCTGGATGCAGACATACCCATTTCCCAGTCTATACCTTCAGAGAGGCCTTGTTTGAAGCTTTAAGGAGGGCATCATCTTCTTTATAAGATGAACTCAAATAGCTTTGCCTAAAGCCTAGTGATGAACTTGTGGGTTCTGAGGAGTTCATTCAAAGTCAGGACAAGCAATCCATGCTTTCTAAGGTGTTAAAATACCTGGGATGCGAAATTAGGATGTGAGAGGTCTGGGTTGAACCATGACAATAAACTGTCATACCTGCCACATTGAAAATAGAACGTCTATCCAAAATGTTACCTTATTAGACGTATCAGTTTTAATAGGGTGGAGATTGCTCTGAAGAAAACCACTAAGGTGCCTCTGTGAACAATAAATCTAGAAGAATATAATGTAAAGCCAGACAATCCCTACTAAAGAAAGCAGTTGGAGAGACACTAGCTAAGTGGACATGCACATTTAGATTACCAAGACTTTACTGTTATTTTATGGAAAAAGTGATTTTCACCACTCTGTGCCAGTTCATTGTACAATAAGCTGCAGTTACTGATAAAGGTGCTTCATTGGTCCTATCATTTGATCACACAGACTAAACCAGTATAATAATTACTGAATTTAGGGTCACTCACCAGAGTACTTTGGAAATGCTCCACTACCAAGACTTCCATATTGGCGCAATCTACTGAGATATTGGTGAAAAGTGTATGAAGGTTCATATTAGTGGTTCTGTTTGGCATAAAGCCGGATTGATTGGTGTGCTGATGACTTACTTTAGTCTTGTAGCGAACAGTGTAAAGTAAACAAATATGTTGTTAGGAACCACAGATTAACAGATCTTTCCCTTCCTTATTAATAAGCACTATGACTGCAGCATTAAAAGAAAGGGGAAGTTGGATCCGGTAAAGGGAGTCTCTCATAGTAGACTCTCATGGAGCCTCCCCAGTGACGCCATTGTATTAGTTCGGTGGGAAACTCTCAGCCAGGGGTTTGTATAGGATGGGAGATATGACTTAATGTGGTCAAGAGCTTTTACAGTGTTTAGATAACAGTATCACAAAACTGACAGTTGTTGCACAGTATCTTGAAGAAACATAAGAAGGTGCCAGTTATAATATATACATCAGCAGCATTAAGGGCTTGATTTGAGATGAAACATGGCAAGATGCCGAAAGCATCTGACACCTATGCAAAAGCCTCTTGAAAGCCCTCTAACTAAGCAGGTGTGATTTATGTACAGCTAGTCTGGTATCTCTTTACTTGTGTCAAACACAAGTCTCTTGTATATCCAATACATTATCTAAAGTCACTCCATCATCGAGACAGAACTGGAGTAGTTTACCATTTTGTTTTATTGCTGGGTGATTGTCTGCTACAATTAAGGGTAGAGGCAGAGAAAGGAACAAAATATGCCCAACATCTGCCATCTCACCCACCTTAATAGGAGAGCTTGGCAGGTATAATTTCCAAAACAAGAACTGACTCCTGTTAACATTAAAGCAGTAGGTTTTAGACTTTTTTTTTTTTTTTTTTTTTTAAAAACTCAACCCACACCGACCCTAACCTGCTGCTCCTCCACCCGCACCAAACCCTAACCCGATGCACTACCCACTTTATATACCCGTGCCCACCCCACGGTGACTTCACGAAAGGGACAGGGCCTGCACAAGTATATAAAAAACCATAATAATTTACTCCACTTTCAACAAAAAAAGATAACAGTGGTATGTCTTTCATTTCCCAGGAACAGGTACTGGGGTGTTTTCTGAACAAAGGTTTTTAGTGAAGCAGTATTCAGTTGTATGTAATTAAATCAAATGTGAATAACTGGCTGTGCAAATATTTGGGTACCCTTGTAATTTTGCGAATATGAATGCATGTAACTGCTCAATACTGATTACTGGCAACACCAAATTGGTTGAATTAGCTTGTTAAGCCTTGATGAAAGGTATTTAAGGTGGCCTATTGCAAGTTGTGCTTCAGTTTGACAGCATGGGATCCTCAAAGCAACTCTCAAAAGATCTGAAAACTAAGGGTAGGGGCACACGGCGCGATTTCGCCGCGATTCTGCGCTGGGCGAGTTGCGAGTCGCTGCGTTTTTTAAGCCGAAATAGCTTTGTTAACTTTGGCGCTGGCGTCAATGCAAATCGCGGCGAAATCGCTGCGCTAATTCACACGCGGCGATTCGTTTTCTATTGTCGCCCGAAGTTGCCTCGCTGGGCGTTTCCGGGCGACAGTAGAAAACGAATCGCCGCTTGTGAATTAGCGCAGCGATTTCGCCGCGATTTGCATTGACGCCAGCGCCAAAGTTAACAAAGCTATTTCGGCTTAAAAAACAGAGCGACTCGCAACTCGCCCAGCGCAGAATCGCGGCGAAATCGCGCCGTGTGCCCCTACTTTAAGATTGTTCAGTATCATGGTTTAAGGGAAGGCTACAAAAAGGGATTTATGCAGAGAGAGAAGTACAATATAATGGAATTGCCGTCACAGTCACTTGAATATCATGAAAAATCTATGGGATGATTTGAAGCAGGTTGTCCATGCTCGGCAGCCATCACATTTAACTGAACTGGAGAGATTCTGTATGGATGAATGGTCAAAAATACCACCATCCAGAATCCAGACACTCATCAAAGGCTATAGGGGGAGTCTAGAGGCTGTTACATTTGCAAAAGGAGGCTCAACTAAGTATTGATGTAATATCTCTGTTGGGGTGCCCAAATTTATGCACCTGTTTAATTTTGGTATGATGCATATTGCATATTTTCTGTTAATCCAATAAACTTTATGTCCCTGCTGAAATACTACTGTTTCCATAAGGTATGTTATATATTAAAAGGAAGTTGCTACTTCAGCCAATGATAAACAAAAATCCAAAGAATTAAGAGGGTTTCCCTAACTTTTTTACACGACTGTATACATACAGTATGTAATACTTTGCCTTTTTCTTCTGCCACTTTTCAGTTTTCAAATGGAAGTCACTGGCAAAAAAATAGCTAGAGGCTACAATTTTATTGTTACTTTTAATTACTCATTTTTCAATTCAGTCCCACTCCTATTCATTATTAAACCTGTCATTCACAGCAGGCTTATATGCTGTATGCATAGTGTTGCTATCGTATACAGGCCTGTTCATTCTACACTGATTTACTGATCGACATGCATTGAGTATTTTTCTAATTCCTATATGACAGTTTTACAAACGTATGATATAATGAGCTCTAATCAATGAATCAGGAGTTCCATGCCTCCAGCCCAGACCTAGGAGACACCAAAGAGATCGGTGAGAAGGGGACATTTCTGTACTAGAATACAAATGAACAAATGGCTCAGGTGATTCTGGTCACATGAGCCATCACAAGACTGGAGACTATGAGGAATTCTCTGGAATCAAAATAATTGCTGCAACCATTCAGGTTTCAATCTTTAGACTGAGCTTGATTGTGATTAAGCTACTCAAGATATTTTTTTTTAACATGAATGGATTTGAGGAAACTTGTGATTACTTTAGTGATCAGTAAAACGGAGATGACTAGTGATTAAATGAGATAATTCAACTAACAAGCTCCTTGGCTGAAGGAAGAGAACTTACTGCTGTCTGTAACATATTTCAAGACCAATTTTAATATTTGAAGTACATTTCTGGTGATGTTATACTGGAATGTCGCTTGAAATTAAATTTCCTTCATCATTTGAAAATAGTTTTACTTTTTCATTGTCGAGTGGAGTTCCCCTTAAAACAGAGTGGGTTCTGGTACACTGAATGCTCTGCTGAGGCTAAAGGAAATACATAAATAAAGTAGAATGACACATTGCCCCTGGGGTGAAATCAGTGTGAAAAACGCCTTCTTGCCTGGTTTAACCGAGCATCTCCCAGAAACGAGTGTGCCCTTCCTTATTATGACAAGAGAAGCAGTCTGAAGCCCATGTTGCACAATCCTGACCTGCTCTGGAAAACTCATCTGCCCAAACAGGGTCCATTTTACATTTACATTGGCAGCAAATAATGGATTGGGATGTAACAAGGCTGACTTACAACCCCCACCTAACAATATGTACTGGCTAAAGCAACACTGATAGAAGTGAGAAACCATTACATATATTACAGAGCTTCTATTTCCCTTATACAAGGAGGACAGGGACCACACTAAAAAATGCACTTATATAGGCTGCATGGATTCTGTTATTGTAGCCCTGCCAGCTAGACTATGTAGAAATGTCATTGATCTTTTATTGTACAAAGCACAGCACGGAAGAACATTACTTCTAGTCACTCCATCTAGCCCATCTCATACTAAAATAAATAATTCACAAAGCCAGCACATTGAGCAGAAACATGTAGTGCCTTCATGTAACCTGATCACTGTTTTTAGTAAAAATTATATTTCTACATGGCAAATAATTTACTAGTAGGTGCATTAGAATAATAGAAAACCAACAGACCTATCAGTCATGACATGCATGCTGCTGAAATTGCAAACTGGAGACAGCTAAATAAAAAGCTAAATAACTCAAAAACCACAAATAATTTGTGACTTTCGACGCATACGCAGTAGATCCAACCGGCAAATGCCTCCTACTGCGAGTCCGCCGCCAAATACAGGAAGAAGAGCGGTCAGACGAAGATGGCTACCGTAAACACAGTAAAAGAGAAGGGATGACTAACAAGTTAGGGGCATTTGCCCAGCGGGGAGGGGGGAGGAGGGCCTACGAGGGGAGGGGTTTTGCGCTGAAAGGGTTTCCCTCTCCTTTAAGGAAGGAAGGCAGCAAACGTTGTGCATGCTGGTTATAGTGCTGGGCAGTGCACTGTTCACAAAGCATTTGCATGTTTGGAAATAAAAGCTATAAAATTGAGTCAGGAGAGAGTGGTCAACATGAAGTATGCAGACAGGAGGAAGACACTGTCTTGTGGTATATTATGATGTAATGCCTTTACACCGATTTTCATAATTTGAAATTATTTGCTGTGGTGATTTTGCATGTTTCACTGATTAATTGCTATGCAATACACACACACACACACATTACATATATATATATATATATATATAAATAAATAAAGCGCTCACAGCAGTGATGAATTTGGTTATATAGAGTAAATCGGTAAAAAAAAAAAAAAAAAAAAAAAAAATTATATATATATATATATATATATATATATATATATATATATATATATATATATATATATACACACATATATACACACACATACACGTATATTATAAATTAATAAATAAATACACCCAATAGGAGGTCCAAGAGAGTCCTGCATTACCGCCTGCCTATACTGCCACTATGATATTTAAGCAGAGTGCTGCAATTGCTCTGGGTACAAGTGCTATTGAACTACCATCTAGTGCAGTGTTAAAAGAAGAGAGAAAACCTACACATGAAAACAATGCTGCAAAAGCATGGTTTATTAACTTATTTCAGACCTTCATTCAACTCATAATAACTATATTAAAATGCATGCATTGGTGCAATGGCATCAGTAGTGTGACTCATTCGCTTACAAGAAGTTTTCACACTGAAGTCACACCAGCGTCTGCTCTATACTGTGCATACATCCAGCACAAAGCTGCAACTTCATGAAACATGTGTAACCGAGTGTTATGGCTCTTGCTGGGTTTGTGAAGCTGTGAAATTGAAGCAGAACAAGCGGCTATTTTTGTCACCTCATTCGCTATGGAGTGCTGAAGTTAATAAGTGGGGAGAGTCCCAACAGCAAACCAATCATTCGCTAGAGAACTGTATCCTTCACCGAGTTTCACGTCAAGTGTTGCCTTTTCTTCTAAATTCTAAACACTGATGAGAAGGCAGGAACACATGATCAACTATTAACTCTTTGTGCTGGCAGGCCATACCAGCCATTAGTCCTTAGTGAAATCACACACTGTCACAAGAACAAATCTCAAGTTGAAGCAAAGAAATTGAAGCCTCATGCAAAGCTCTGGATTAAGTTGCCGAAGCAGCTTTGTGGTTGCCCAGTATCCATGTGGGCAGCCATATGCCTTGTCATCTCTTGCAATCTAGGTAGCACACAGCAGCCTTGCAACATCCAACAGTAAACACTTACCAACAAGGCCCATAAAAACAGGATGGCGGCTCACATGCTGATAAATCATAGAGTTTCAATGGTTTGCTCTCTAGAGGAAAAGAAAAGGCTCGACGAGAGTGATTTATGACCATTGCAAAATTAGCTGTTATTTTTCTTACAGAAAGCAACTTTTCTTCAGAGATACAGGAAGGAGCAGGCTGAATTGTGCAATCAATTGAATTTATGAGGAGTACCAGCAGCCTCCTCCATTATAATCATACATGAGAGTCAATACACAAGGTGTAAAACCTACTCTTGTTTAACAGACTTATGTGTCGACATACAGTACAACTGTAGCCATTTTCTCAAGTAACTGTGTAGGTGATATACAGGCTGGAGACTCACACACTGCACCACTGCATATGCCATGAAGGAATACGGACAAGATGCTGATGCAGCAGAAGGCCCAATATTAACTGGGCAGGAGACAAACAGTACAATGTGCAAGAAAATCAGTTATACGGATGAAACATAATAGGGCAAGAGAGATTTGAGACTCATTTTCCTTGAATTTCACTGCCTGCATCACTTTGGACCTAGCAACAAAAAGGCTATTATTCTGGCTTTTGCTAATGGGTGTGCTATAGCACTGTAGTCTGCCTTAAAAACCAACCAGTGGTGTAACTAGATGTTACTGGGCACCACAGCTTATAAATTTTAGGGCCCCCAACATATCCAGAGGTTGTCCTGCTTTACCAATATATGTTGATCTTTATTTGGGCCTCATGGAGCCCCCTATTCCTCCCAGCCCCCCCTGCAACCGCATGGTCGGCTTCCTCTGTATTTACACCCCTGAGTATGACCACTCACAAGCAGTACATAGAAATAGGATATGTAAAGCACTGAACAATGGCCATTATGTTTTCCTGAATATTTTCAATGCATTCCATCCCCATGCATTTGCTGTGCTTTCCTTTGTATAGTGCAGGGGAGAAGGTTTATGGTGCCGGCTACATATATCTCCCTGCCTAAACCATTAACAAACAGGGGTTGTCAGTCTTTCCTATAACTTATCTCTTCCATTACCAGTTCCTTTCATTCTAGCTTCCAACCCCCAATAATAAAAGTCCACACGACTACCTGAGAAGCCACAAACCTAAATTGTTCCATTGCGACGGGTGATTTTACACCACGACTGTTTCTTCACTCTGTGCTTGGGAATCAACATAATAATAAAGTTAAAGGGATACGGTCATAGGAAAAATGTTTTTTTTTTTTTCCAAAACGCATCAGTTAATAGTGGTGCTCCAGCAAAATTTTGCACTGAAATCTGTTTTTCAAAAGAGCAAACAGATTTTGTTATATTTAATTTTGAAATGACATGGGACTAGACATATTTCAGTTTCCCAGCTGCCCCCAGTCATGTGAATTGTGCTCTGATAAACTTCAGTCACTCTTTACTGCTGTACTGCAATCACCCCCTTCCCTTTCCCCCCAGCAGCCTAATAACAAAATAATGGGAAGGTAACAAGATAGCTTTTCCCTGATACAAGATACCAGCGCCTGGTGGATCTGAGAACAGCACTCAATAGTAAAAATCCATGTCCCACTGAGACACATTCTGTTACATTAAGAGTAAGAGAAACAGCCTGCCAGAAAGCAGTTCCATCCTAAAGTGCTGGCTCTTTGTGAAAGCACATGAACAGGCAAAATGACCTGAAATGGCTGCCTACACACCAACATTATAAAATTTTACAAATACACTTGTTGGTTTAGGAATGAAATTTTATATGGTAGAGTGAATTATTTGCATTGTAAACAGTGTAATTTAGAAATAAAAAACTCCATAAAAATCGTGACAGAATCCCTTTAACAGTTGGTTGAATGTAAGTGCCACAGGTATCATCCCAGTTACCACTTTGTGGACTTTGCAATAGCAATATCATTATACATTGTAGCATATAGTAGTGGCTTACTCAGTGCTTACTCTGATGCTATTACCACATCACAATCAAAGTCATTTCTAAATCATTTACTAATATTTTTTTGTGCATCACATGCCCCATTCTGTGCACAAGAGTCCCTATTCATGAACATGATGATAAAGCTTATGGCGCCTACTGCACATTTTGAGAGTAGTTATTTGCCTCCTAATTCTGAAGACATAATATCTAGGTCAGTGAATGCAGCTATCTCAGAAGAAGAAAAACAGTGAAGAAAAATCTGCTGAAATCTGTTGACCCCAAATTTGTGTGTAGTTCCAAGGTTTTCTAACGGTCGTCGAAAGCAGCTGCCAGCAGAACGGTACAGAATGAGCAGCTGTTCCCTCCCTTATATGTAGAGCACAGGTACTGAGAAACAGCAAATCAAACAGAAACCAGCAATCATAGATGAAAACACAGCTTATTACATAGAGATACTGCTGCACCAACATTATCATGCCAGGGAATACAATCCCAACAAGCAGGGGGTACAAAAGAATACCTTTAACCCAGGAGAATTAAAAGGTTTATTGGCAAAGCAACCTTCTGCTCTAATACCTTTACTTAATTAAACAAGGCTACTGACACTTTGGGCTTATGGCCTACTATTACATATGGAGGAGAGAGCTGAAGAATAAATTAGAAAATTTTTTTTTTTGCACAAACTCCTTGTATTTTTTTTTTTTTGTTTTTTCACCTTACATGGCAAGCTTGGGGTAGCTTCATAACATGTTCCAGTAACCCCAGATAGCTATGAGAACTGACAAACTCTTGCATCAATAATTTGAATATGTTTTCACATTGGAGCTGGGGTGCTAATCACACAGAGCTATCAGCGGTGACACCCTACTGTTCTGCATTGTGATCAGCAAACTTGTTCTTTATTTAGTGCTGTTCCTTCTCAGCAGGGGGGTTACCCTCAATAACAAAAGGTTTTCAAGTGCTCTTCAGATAGCCATACATGTGCAGTACCACTCGTTTGGTGAGCCAAACTTGAGTAGGTGATATCAGGCTGATCCAATTGTGAACACTAGGGCCCAACAATCAGATCACAACAAAGGCAATGCAGGAGGTCCATGCTAGGACTACATCATAAATACAATGAGGTCCTTAATCAAACAGGATTTTCGAATATGCCAATTCGACATCTGGCAACTTTTTTTTTTTTCTCGGGGAAGCTCATTGAAGGGCCCCCATACACCGGCCAATAAGCCACCAACTTGGTCCGTCGACAGCTTTTATCAGCCTGTGTATGGTCTTTGATTTAATTTTGAAATCTGACATGGGGCTAGACATACTGATAGTTTCCCAGCTGGCCCCAGTCATGTGACTTGTGCTCTGATAAAACTTCAGTCACTCTTTACTGCTGTACTGCAAGTTGGCGTGAAATCCCCCCCCCCCCCCCTTCCACCCCCCAGCAGCCTAACAACAGAACAATGGGAAGGTAACCAGATAGCAGCTCCCTAACACAAGAACAGCTGCCTGGTAGATTTAAGAATAGCACTCAATAGCAAAATCCAGGTCCCACAACGACACATTCACTTACATTGTGTAGGAGAAACATCAGCCTGCCAGAAAGCAGTTCCATCCTAAAATGCTGGCTCTTTCTGAAAGCACATTACCAGGCAAAATGACCTGAGATGGCACCTACACACCAATATTACAAATAAAAAAAATATATATATACTTGCTAATTCAAGCATGAAATTTAAAAAGATTTTATTAAATTTTTATTTTTTTTCAAATGAAATTTTATATGGTAGAGTGAATTATTTGCAGTGTAAACCGTGTAATTTAGAAATAAAAATGACATCCTAAAAATCATGACAGAATCCCTTTAAAGGAGAAGGAAAGCTCCAAGACAGTTTATTGCCAATAGAATAGCCACAATAGTGCAAGCTAGAACGCTATATTTATTCTGCAGAATGCTTTACCATACCTGAGTAAACAGCTCTAGACACTGTCTCTGTTTGTTTAGGATAGAAGCTGCCATATATGCTTGGTGTGACATCACTTCCTGCCTGAGTCTCTCCCTGCTTACTAACAGCTCTGAGCTCAGATTACAGTAGGGATGGGAGGAGGGAGGGGGAGAGGAGCAAACTGAGCATGCTCAAGGCCGTGCCCTGGAGGTTTAAGCTGAAGGCAGGAAGTCTGATACAGAAGCCCATGTGTACACAATAAAAGCAAAGAAATGTGGTGTTTCTTTTGACAGAGGACTCAGAGCAGCATTACTTTGAGGGTTTACTGGTGTATTTATATAGACCTTTCTGATAAAGCTTACTTAATTTTAGCCTTTCCTTCTCCTTTAAGCATACTAAAAATGCTAGGGGCTTTTGATTGCATGAGTAGAATGCCATGATGAACCTGTAACCCACCAGCTGAAGTACAACTCCAGGTCTCCCCATTATTACTATCTCAACAACAGTTAGCGGGTCAGAAAGTGGTCATTCCTCATCTCAGAAAAACAATGTGAGGCTTAAGAACCCCAGAGGATATCGGGCAAAATGCCACATTAATGGGCCAAAACGTTCTCAACTTTTTTTTTTTATCCAAGGTGGCTGGCAAAAAAATCAACTTTTATATGGCCAGTTTATTTATCTGATAAACAGTTTGTGTATCAGATAAATAATTTTATAATATTTTTAAATTTTTGAAAGAGTTCACCATCTCCATTTACATAAACTCTCCTGAAGCACCTTGTAATTGATATATTGTGCACAAGAACAACTAGAAACATGCACTATGAAGTACTAAGAAGTTACTAAGGGGATTCTATCACATAAAGGTGCCCAAGTGGGTTTTTATTTTAAGTCACAGTTTTTAAATAAAATAAAAAATCGATTATAGATATAAGTCCCGGCATAGGCAAGTGTTGGATGTACATCTGCTAACTGCACGAGAACTGGAGCCATGCATAAATGTTTTAAAGTCTGCAAAAGTAAAAATAATCTCCAAGTGCCAGGTGGCCAATATCATATAAAACTGGCAGACGGCATTTCTCCACTGTGTATATATAATATATAAATTGCCCACTCTGTCAAAAAGAAATTACATATAGATGTTTTTATATGCAATGGACCTAAATGAGAAACATCCAGGCCTCTCTATAGTATGCACGGTCTCCCCCTATTAATACACTTGTCTAGTCCATGTATTGTTGTACAGAAAACTATTCAGGCCATGCTAGTCACAATGCTTAAGTGTTTTGCTCAGTTTGCAAGAAGTAACTGACAATAAGCAAGTATCCTCTTTTTGCAATCTCGGCCCTACCAACAAACAAGCTGATTTTTCCCCACAACGGCAAGACCACAAATCAGCACATGTGCTTCAAGCACACACACACACAGACCCTCTCACAAACAGGCACACACACAGACACTCTAAGTCTGTTCATTAGAGGCACAGGGATTGGAGTCGCTGTTAAGTGAAATGAACAACAGAGACCATTATTGGGTTTTATTATAGAAATATGGAAGCTGGATAGGAATCTATGGAATATATAAACAGTACATGTGAACACGCTGAAGAGGGTTATATATATATATATTAGTCCAAATGGAACGCACACAACAAGCGAAATCCAAGATCTATATCTATCTATCTATCTATCTATCTATCTATCTATCTATCTATCTATCTATCTACATACACACATATGGTACGTGTTATCCAGAATGCTTGGGACCTGGGGTTTTCTGGATAACCGATCTTTCCGTAATTTGGATCTTCATATTTTAAGTGTACTAGAAAATCATGTAAAAATTAAACAAACCCAAGGCTGTGAGGCGGCAGTTAGCGGTCAGTTACAATGGGCGGCAAAAATCTGTTGTCTGGAAAATGGGTTTCCAGACAACAGATCCCATACCTGTAGTAGTATATAGTAGAATAGAGTATATAGAGAATTGGATTATTGTATAAAGATGGAAGAATGGAAAAAGAGGGGAAAAAAGCAGCGTCAGAGACACATTTCTTTATTGACTTACCTCGTGTTTCAGCTCTGCAATCTGATCTTTTAACTCTCTGATATATTGGCTGGAGTCGCAGTTATTCAGTTGCCCTTGTATTTTCCCTTCTTCTTTCTGTAAGAAAGCAAAACCACTGTGACACACGATAATTCATGTTGAGCCTTTACTCAAACATAAAGCAACCCACCAAGCATTACTAATAAAGTTATTAAGTTCTCAATCTGATGTCACATAACTGCCCTTGAAAGGGGAAATATACATTATGAGGGGTATTTTCCTACATGCAGTCACCTAACTACAATGTAGAAATGGCAAAGCTCTGTCTGACATTACACTTAGGGGCAGATTTTTTAAGGGGTGCAAAAAACAGTGGAATATTACCCCACACATCACCAGGCATCATCACTGTGTAATAAATGGCATATTTTTATTTTACAAAGGTCTGCAGAAGTGTAAAATAACGGCAGCTAATCTGTCGTTCACATGAAGTAAAATAAAAAAAAAAACACACCTTCATAAAGTCGCCATTTATATTAGACAGCTTTTTACACCTTTTTTGAGCTGATTATAATAAGGAGTCTGCTTGCTGCCACTACCCAGTGATGACACACAATCTTTTAAAATACCCATCAAGAGTTTTGGTTAGTTTGGTTTTTCCTTTCTTTTTAGTATGGTTGTATTCTGATTGATATCAGTATATTTGCATTTATCTCTAAAGATACAACTTATGCACCACCAAAACATACAACAGAAAAGAACAATGACAAAAAATGTACAATTATTTGCAATGTTTTGAAATGATTGTGATTTATTGTTAAATACATAAAAAGAGAGAAGTTAAAAAATATACCCATCAAGGGATGCAATCAATATAAAATATCACAATTATTTATTTAAACAAAACGACAGTTTCCCAAAATATCTGAGGGAAGAAGGCACTCGCAAGCCATTTTCCTAGAAGCCATATGTGAATGAGGTTTTTATCTGAGAGTCAGTTAACAGACTTCCTTTAGAAAACAGGTGCACAAACATGAAATCAAGGGACTCCGGTAGGTAAGTCTGAGCAATAGGCTCACTCATATGCTCCACTGAGCTCAATACCACCAACGACATGTGGGGAGAGAATGCAATATCAATATAAAAAATAAACACAATCTCAAGGATAAAATAAATGACACTGACATAAAAACAAAGTATTTGTACTGAAGGAACATTTTAATCTGAGATGCTTGGTAAAAAAAAAACTAATTATCACTCTTATTTAATCAGATTGTATAGAGGTGTAATAACTAATCACAATTTATCCAAAGAAAGTAGTAACCCCACACTATCTGAATATTTTATTTAACCAGAATTGATTTAAAACATTAAATTGCCATTAAGGTGCATCAATTAGTGAAAGTGCTCAGTGCTTCTTGTACTGTACAATGATATATAATGAACTCAGTGCTAACACACAAATCAATTCATCTTTTAATATAAATATTTCATTTATGAATTCATTTGAACCATTTAAGAACTTATTTTAACCATCAACTCTAGTTATCAATTCATTAATTAAAGGGCCAGTGCTTACATATAATACCAATTAATTTATGAATTCTTTTTAACACTTAATTGATTAGTGCTAGTAGAAGTATCAAAGTTGTTTTTATAAAAGAGAATATCAAATTGCTACAGTGACGGAACTAGGTGGGGGCTGGCCCTGGTGCGGGCCATGCAGCCGGGCCCCACCCTCGTCCGTGGAGCGCTGCAGCCGACTCCAGCCAGCATGACTGCCGGGGGGCCCGGGCCCTGGCCCAATTGCAACCCCTGCTCCCCCGGGAGTTACGCCACTGAATAGCTAGCAATTCATAAATGAAAGATTGAAAGTGAAAATAGAATAGAGATGGAGTTGTCCCAAAATCTAATAAATGAGGCTTGTTTCTAGGCCCTGGGACACAACATGGGAAGAAAGGCAAGACGCTGGGGACTGCGGTCTCAAATATTAATCTATTCAAGAACTATCTAAAAAACCGCAAACCCCCAATGCCTTAGAGTAAAAGAGATTCGGAGAATGAAGTGCTGCTTAGAATTCTTTGTGCAGGCGCTGCAATAGGTACGGAAGGCTTTTAAAATTGTTTCTAAAATTAAAGAGCGGAGGCTTGTCGACACGTGTTTCGCGTTAGCTTTCTCGAGGCAAAATTTGAAGCTTGCAGCATAGCAGTAAATAGTGAAGTTTATCAGAGCACAAGTCACATGACTGGGGGCAGCTGGGAAACTGACAATATGCCTAGCCCCATGTCAGATTTCAAAATTAAATATAAAAAAATGTAGAGAAATGGATTTCAGTGCAGATTTCTGCTGGAGTAGCACTATTAACTGATGTGTTTTGAAAAAACATTTTTTCCCATGACAGGATCCTTTCAGCACCCAGAGTGCAACATTTGGAGTAAAAACAATTTTTTTATTTTGACCAACACCCATATGTAACAAGAGGCACTAAAAGTACAATAACTCATAGCCACAATTAATATGTTTGCTTTTAATCAGGTGGCAAGTTGCAGCAAAACTCCTCTGTGCAAATGTAATTCGGAAAAGGCAAGAATACCTCAGTCAAAAATGTGCAAGTTTGCATTTAAGTACGTTTTTTGTGCTGAACAGAGCTCTAGAATCAGAGTTTCAAACACTCAAATTTGAATTCACAATGTTTTGCTGTAAAAAAAAAGCCAAACTCAAATATTGACAAAACTAATAGTGACAAACATGCCCATTGGTGTGTGCTTCAAACATTTTTGGAGAAGTCCATATTAATTTTTGAGTTGTCCATAATGCAATGCTAATAAATTGTATAGGCCCACAGGGAAAGGGATTTAGGGTTAAATTAAAAAAAATAAAAGCTCAATAATGCACCAGAGCACTTACCCATCACAAAGAACCAACTCTTTGCTTTAATTCTGTAAACTATAGAAGGCTGATCATGAACAGTTTGTGTTGGGGGAACCAATGCTCTATGTATATTATATAAAGGGGCTATTTAGCAATAGGTACAACAAGCAAATGTAGAGCCTCCTGGGTTTACAGCATTAAGAGCAATGTTAGATGCCTGGTACAACAGCACAAGCAACCAAACAAAAATCTATTATATGCAGACTGCTGGTTCAGGGGAAGAGTTGGGCACATGCTGTGGTGTAAATCTTGCAACTGCTAAGCTAAAAGGTTAGAAAGATTTCTTAAGAGGAGTATAAATTTGCATCCTGTTTGACTTGTGTGTAGATCTCAGCTGGCAACACATGAAAAGGGAGCATAGTTTCCTTTGCTATTAATTTTTTAAGGGAATACAGATGTTCAGAGGGGCGAAGCCACCAAATGAATACCGCATTTACCAATTACAGTGAAATATTGAAGAACATGCAACTAGTGTGACAGGTGCATAGAAAATACAGAGAGCGAGTGATTGAAGGTACATTTGTTCTGCTGACAGTGAAAGTGTATTTACCATCAATCACTGTGGGAATACAGATAATATTCGCATGATTTAGTTTAAGGGTTTAACCAATGGAGTAAATTACTGAAATTACAGAAATCATGTGCAATATATGTTGCTGTAAAAATAAAGGATAATGAGTTTGTTACCTTATTCATTATTACTGAGCAATTTGCATTGTTCTGGTTAAAGCTCTCTCTGTAGCACAACAAAGCCTGTGGTGGCCTGTTTGGAGCAAGCACTCAATGAAGACAAACTTCCTCCATGCAATTGGTTCAAAGTGAAAAGAGTTCATAGCCTATGTAGTGTTGCCTAGCCGGTAAAATACCTGCCAAGGCCGGTATTACAAATTTACCGGTAATGTAGCTGCCGGTAAATTTGTAATACGATTAAAAGGAGCCCTCGGCCTGCCCCCAATCCCCTGGAACTTACCTTTTCTCTTACTTCTTCTATCGTCCGTGGTGTCCGTGTCGTGGCCCCACCCCCTTTGACGTCACGGCCCGCCCCCCAGCAGCCGGTAAAAGATTTTTAAAAAGGTGGAAACCCTAAGCCTATGATTCAGTGTTTATGACATGAAAAGCGCAAAGCTGTGGAAACAAACTCTCTTAAAAGGTGAACTACCCCATTAAATTCTCAGAGTTAGTTTTATTTGTCCTTATAATTTTTAAGATATAAATGATTTATGCTTTCTCAACATAACCTTTTCTCCAACTGGAAACAACACAAGCATGCTTTTTATCAGTGGTGCTCTGCAAATCATGGACCTATTCTGCAATCAGCCAGTCAAAGCAGGTAAAATCTGACAGCGAATCCAATCTCAGCATGAGTGTGAGGCTGCAGCCAGAATAAAAAAGTTGGAGAATAAACCATTATATAATCAACTTTAATAATACACACACAATAGTTGGTGGGTTTTTGTCAAGAAGTGATGGTTTGCCACTGCTAAAAGTAGGAAGAAGGTATTGAGAGTTGGCAGACAAATAGATCTTGGTGGCATACTAGCATGTCCTGGTGACAATCTCAATCATTAGTTGCAAGTGCTGAGTGCACAGTTACCTCACTACAGAATTTCAGATATGTTTGTGGTCGCTTAAGATGGAGACCAGATTTTCAGAAAATGATTTGTATCGGAGAGGGCATATAAATGTGGTGAGGTGTCCTCTTGTTGACTTTGTGGTGACTCATTTGAGTAACATAAAAAATGAAATAATGCACTAGGGCTGATCTGAAAAAAAATGTATTTCCTGTAAAGCAGCAGATGGAAACTAAACCTTTCTGAGCTTGAGGTTTTGGTCTTTACAAGAGAATAACTTAGTATCTAAGAAGAGATTAGTACTAACTTAAGGACACTGATTTTAGATGGAAAACAAATATTCTACCAGGATGGACATACAAAAATATGGTGCAAATTACTGCAAACTCCAACTACAGCTTTCTAATACAGACAAGTAAACCCCAAGAATAACAACTTGTTCCCTAGATTGACAGCAATAAAAAAAAGGTCACGCTTGTATAAAAAAATATCCACATAATCAATATAAATTCTAGCTGATACACAGTTGTGTTCAGAATAACAGCTTTCGCCTAGTGTTTAAAAAGTGAATAAAGCTCAAAATCCTTATAATAGCTTTTATTTCTATACCCACAAATGCTTTGGGAACACTGCACTTTCGATTTCAAATCAAAACATGAAGAAAAATGTATCCAATCTGTGTTATTCCTTTACAGAAAGTGAAGAAAAGGGAATATTAGGGGGTTCCAAAAAATAGCAGTGTCTGCATCCATTTTTACTATTGCACACATTCACTGTATAAACTGAAAAATGTTTCAAGATTTTACTTTCCTTTGAATCACTGAACTAATATTTAGTTGTATAATCAATGTTTCTGAGAACTACTGCACATCTGTGTTACATGGAGTCCACCAACTTCTGGCATCTGTTACATTCCACAATTCTTCTGCATTTCTTGGTTTTGCCTCAGAAACAGGATTTTTTATGTCACCCCACAAGTTTTCTATTGGATTAAGGTCCGGGGATTGGGCTGGCCACTCTATAATCTCAGTCTTGTTGGTCTGGAACCAAGATGTTGCTCATTTACTGGTGTGTTTAGGGTCGTTGTCTTGTTGAAACTCCAATTTCAAGGCAACATGACCTCTTCAAGTATCAATTAATGATTCAGTTACACATAATCAGCAGCAAGCATGTCATGACTGTTTTCTATTATTCTACTACACCTACTCGAAAATGATTTGCCATGTAGACATATAATTTCTAACAAAAACAGTGATTGGTCAGAGTGATGTTGGTTTACTATTATTCTGAACACAACTGTACAAATATATTTTATAACTGCCAACTGTTCAGGTCTAGAGTCCTACTGGGTGGATCAGGGCAAAATTCAAAATTCCAGTTTTTTCTGGATGGAGCTTTTCCCATAGACAGCAACAAAAACATTATGTTTATTAATGGGTGCAAGTGTAAGATAGAAAATAATGAAACCATGTTCATCACATACTGTCGGAAGTATGACAGTAGAAGAAGGAATAGTGGCTAAATACAAAATAAATACAGGAATTCGTATATTATTTGAATTCTTTGCAGACTCTGGCAAGCAGAATTCTTCCCACTCCTTGTTTTGGCATAACAGATTTTACCTTCAGGAAAGTAGTTGTGCCAAGCAAAATTGCTTCACCAAGCCAGTAGGTATTAATACTATTATAAAGTCATTCCCAGTATCTCTGCTGCTATAGAGAAAGGCTAGCAATAAACATTTATTTCCACAAAATGTCCTATTTTTGTCTTATTAGTAATGCCAGATAGAAATAATAATGCTCTAATGCTCTGCAATTGGGTTGTAGTCCTTCCCAAAGCTTCACACCGTGAATTATGCTTTTCTAAATGTAGGAATTGTAAAACAGAGAGCAGATTAAGGGGCCGATTCACGAAGGGGCGAATATCCGACTTGATCGATATTCGACTGGGAACTAAAATCGTACGACTTCGAATATCGAAGTCGAACGATTTTGCGCAAATCCTGCGACCGATCGATCAAAGGATTTTTCGTTCGATTGAACAATTAAATCCTTCGAATCGAACGATTCGAAGGATTTTAATCCAACGATCGAACGAAAATCCTTCGATCAAAAAATCACAGGCAAGGCTATGGGGACCTTCCCCATAGGCTAACATTGACTTCGGTAGCTTTTAGCTGCCGAAGTAGGGGGTCGAAGTTTTTCTTAAAGGGACAGTACTTCGACTATCGAATGGTCGAATAGTCGAACGATTTTTAATGCTAATCGTTCGAATTCGATCGAATTTAACCAATTCGATGGTCGAAGTACCCAAAAAATACTTCGAAATTCGAAATTTTTTTTATTCGAACCCTTCACCAGAAATTCGTGAATCGGCCCCCAAGTTATTTGGGCACAATGCATAATTCTATATTTCACAGTTCTTTTTTTCTGCCACAATCTTCTATTTTTGAACAGTAAAAATGTGGTAATGCAGGTTCTTTGGCAAAACCATGGGCAGTGCCAGGGAGGTATGCACCACATTTCTCCGTCACCCAGTGTGTTATTAGGCTAGTGAAGAGATGCAAGCAAAAGAAGCAGCCAAGCAAATGATCACAGCTTTTTATGTGGCTGATTTAGCAGGGACAAGTTATTTATAGTGGAACTGAAGTGATGCGGTTTGATAAATTAAAGGCCCGAGCTGTAGGGAGTACAAAGGTCAACTTTAGGTGTCATTTTCACTTCTACGCTTAGGAGCCCTGAGCAAGTAAGAGAGGAAGACTTTCATGTAGAGAAACAAACCCCAAACACATTTTTATATACTCTTCAAACCACACCGACTCATCTTTGGGACTTATAATATGTTTGTGTCATTTACCTATACGTTGTTCCTCCAAAAAGCCTTAAAATCATCAGCATATCCTCCCCTCTCTTTTTCTCCAATTTAATAAGGAATGTCTTTGTTAAAAGGTGAACAGACAGGGGAACCATCTGTTTAAAACTCGTTAATAGAATCCAGGCATATAGGGACCAAATAATCATACAAAAGCGGAAGAATGCTTAGTTTTTTCACATTAATGGTATGGGACCTGTTTGGGGTTTTCCGGATAATGAATCTTTCTGTAATTTGGATCTTCATGCCTTAAGTCTACTAGAAAACCATGTAAACATTAAATATACCCAATAGGCTGCTTTTGTGTCCAATAAGGATTAATTATATCTTAGTTGGGATCAAGTACAAGATACAGTTTTATTATTACATTTTTTAAAATGTGAATCATTTGGATAAAATATGTCTATGGGAGAAGGCCTTTCCATAATTCGGAGCTTTCTGGATAATGTGTCTCCGGATAAGGGATCCCATACCTTTGTTAAATCTGAGAGCAGCAACTCACCAAAAATGACTGAATGCTGGCTTTCTATCCCCTATAGCAAGTTTTAATTCAAGATTATGTTTCCTAAGAAAAAAAATGATGAACAGAAAATGTTCTCTTGCCGTTGTGTCTGTAACCTACAAATAATTGAACACACAGATTTACAAGCAGAGCAGTAATATCTGTAGCAATGTGGGAGTTGCAATTGAGACAGACAAGTCAGAACTGACTGTTCTCTGAACTGATGACAGTGTGGCCTGCAATTACACCCAAGTGTTCTTATTAAATACGTGTTTACAGCAACTTAATGAATAAAATGTCTCTCCTCTCATTTACCTCTAAGAATTTAAGTTATTGTGAAGTTGCTAAAAAGCAGCCCTGTAGCCCAAAGGCTAAAGAAACTTTGGTTTTTCAGACAATTTATCCAGAGTGCAGTGGTTTTAGGCAGATACTGGATAGCATAACTAAGTACATAGTTTAAAGAGTCGTGTTGAACTTGCTTCCATAATGCATAGGTCCTGCATTGGTGGGAATGAATATCTTCACACCAAGGAAAATAAAAAAAGCTCATGATGTTCTGTTGGTATACAGAACCTAAGCCTTTCATCAGGAGAACATGTACAACAAGCATAAAACTTTTAACAACTTTTGAACCTCTTGAGCTCTGCATAAGCATTTGTGCTTATAGATACAGTTAGTATAACTAGGGATGCACCGAATCCAGGACTCGGTTCCGGTTTCGGCCTTTTTCAGCAGGATTCAAATTAATGCTGAATACTTCTGCCTGGCCGAACTCGAGTCCTAATTTGCATATGCAAATAAGGGGCAGGGAGGGAAATTGCATGACTTTTTGTCACAAAACAAGGAAGTAAACAATGCTTTTCCCTTCCCACCCCTAATTTGCATTTGCAAATTAGGATCCGATTCGGTTCAGTATTTTGCGAAGGATTCGCTAAGTATAACCAATTTGAAGTGAAGGGGGGGGGAAAAGGAAAACATAATACCACAGGCTGGGGAGTTGAAACAAGAATAGATCATAATCTCTGCTATAAACCTTCATAAAACAAAATGTTTTACAGGTATTGGGATTGGGATCTGGAAACCTGTTATTTAGAAAGCTCAAAATTAGGGGAAGACAATCTCCCACAGACTCAATTTTAATCAAATCATTCTAATTTTTAAACAGTATTTCAAGACAATCCTATTGGGTTTAAATAATGGTTAAATTATTTTTTTTAGTAGACTAAAAATCCAAATTACCGAAAGATCCCTTATCTGGAAAAAAAATTCCCAAGCATTCTGGATAGCAGGACCCATACCTGTATATTCTAATGTAAAAGAGCAAAATGGCTCAGAAGAACTGGTCAAGATTTTTTGCCTGTTAACAATATCGCAATGCTGGAAACAACGTACATTACTAGCACATACTGAAGGTGTAAATCGGCATGTGTATTATTATATCAGAGACTATTTATGGAATACCCAAGAGCAAGCAAGGTTTATGAAACATGGATGAAACAAAGATTTCCCTTTATACATTATCATACAAGGCTCTGTTATTGACTAAAGAATTCTGGCTTTGTATGACAAGAATAGTAAAACAAACCACAGGTTTAATACATTGTGCCTAAATTGTCCACAGAACATTGTGATGAAATATAAATGTCCCATTTGGGAATACTTCCCTCACTGTCCCCATTGAATTTCTTTATAATGCAATCTGTACCTGTCTTATGGCCCGTGTGTGCTTTGGCTTCCTCAAAACCAAACCCACTGATGCCCATTTTATGCAGTTCCTCTGAGAATTTGCAGTGTTGCAACATCATTTGATTAAGGCTGAGCACTCGAGGAGCCAATGGTCTTCATAAAGTTATAGGTTCAGTTATATGTAAAACAGAGTGCAATCAAGAAATACCCTGGGTAATGCATGAGCAAAGAAGGCTTCTAAGTGCTGCAGCTTCGATGCATATTACTAGTGATGGGCAAATTTGCCAAAAAATTTGCGAATTTCGCGCAAAATTCACGAAACGGCAAAAAATTTGCGAAACGACGCTGGCGACTCTGTTTTGACGCCGGCGTCAGTTTTTTCGAAAAAATTTTCACAGGCGTTTCGCAAATTTATTCGCTGGCGGCGAATCGCGCAAATTCGCCCACCACTATATATTACTTCAGTGTAATGTACTGTAACCAATCAAAGCATGATAAATACTGAACTGTATTGTCAGTCCAAACCATGGTTTAGAAAGCACAGTCATCAACCTATTAATGCTACGTTCCACAGCCTGGACCACCAATGGAGCTTTTTTTTATCATTCAATCTTTCCCCCAAACAAATTCAATGGTCTCTACTTCGTCTATCAACTAAATACACAGGTCTTTCATCACAACTTTCACCAAATATTTCAGCCTCTGCATCTCCCTTCCACCAGCAACAGGCATTTCTTCTCTCATTTGCATGTGTCATCTCAGCATTTAGTTACACAGTTACATAGTTAAGTTGGGTTGAAAAAAAAAACCCATCAAGTTCAACCATCCAAATGAAACCCAGCATCCATACAAACACTCACATTCTTTTATATATTCAAAATGTAGAGATCGCTAATATGATAAGATGATGCACTAGCAAGAATTAGGGGGTTATGCAATAAAATACACTAATTGTGCTAAGGAGCAGTAACCCATAGCAACCAATCAGCAGTTAGGATTTGCTGGTAAGCTGTTTAAAAGCAGACATCGTAATGGTTGCTATGGGTTACTGCTCCTGGGCAAACTTATTGCCTTTATTACATATGGGGATTGGAGTGCTAACATGTCACAGCTCAATTCAAACCAGCAAATGGATGGCATACATTATAGAAAATTGTATGAAGCAGTTCATAACTGCATATTCTCATTTGTAACTAATTACTCCACTGACTAATGCTAACCCTATAAGTCAATATACATTTAATATAATGTATCTACATTCAGAATAATAGCAGTGTGTTTAAAAAAAGTGGCTAAAGCTCAAAATCCTTATAATGGCTTTTATTTCCATACACGCAAATGCATTGGGAACACTGCACTTTCAATTTCAAATCAAAACATGACGAGAAGTGTATCAAATGTGTGTTATTCCTTTACAGGACGAAAGAAAAGTGAATATTAGGCTGTTCAAAAAAAATAGCAGTGTCTGCATTCTTCTTTACAAACCCAAACGTTCACTATATAAACAATGAAATGTTTCAAGATTTTGCTTTCTTTTGAATCGCTGAACTAATATTTAGTTGTATAACGAGTGTTTGAGAACTGCTTCACATCTGTGTTACATGGAGTCCATCAACTTCTGGCACCTGTTACATTCCACAATTCTTTTGCATTTCTTGGTTTTGCCTCATAAACACCCCACAAGTTTTCTATTGGATTAAGGTCCGGGGATTGGGCTGACCACTCCATAAACATCAGTCTTGTTGGTCTGGAACCAAGATGTTGCTCATTTACTGGTGTGTTTGGGGTTGCTGTCTTGTTGAAACTCCCATTTCAAGGGCATTTCCTTTTCAGCATTTTGATGTATTGAAACTGATCCATGATCCCTGGTATGTCATAAGTAGGCCTAACACCATAGTAGGAGAAACATCCCCATATCATGATGCTTGTGCCACCATGTTTCACTGTCTTCACTCTGTACTGTGATTTGAATTCAGTGTTTGGGGTCGTCTGACAAACTGTCTGCAGCCCATAGACCCAAAAAGAACAATCTTGCTTTCATAAGTCCACAAAATGTTGCACCATTTCTCTTTAGGCCAGTCAATGTGTTCTTTGGCAAATTGTAACCTCTTCAGCATGTCTTTCTTTCAACAATCGGACTTTGAGCGGGCTTCTTGCCAATAGCTTGGCTTCACATAGGCGTCTTCTAATTGTCACAGTACCAACAGATAACTTTAGACCTTTGATCTTCCTGGAGCTGATCATTGGCTTTGCCATTTCAGCGATTCTTCTATCCATTCGAATGGTAGTTTTCTGGTTTCTTCCACCTCTCATGTTTTCGTTGCCATTTTAAAGCATTTGAGGTCATTTCATTCTATCATTTTCTGCACTTCTTTATAGGTTTTCCTCTTTCCAATCTAATTTTTAATCAAAGTACACGGTTCTAATGAACAATGTCCGAAACGACCAATTTTACTAATATTTTCAGAGAGAATAGCACTATATGTACAACATTTGCTGCTGTAATTGACACCTGTTTTTTTCCCCAAAATGAATGACCTCACTAATTGAACTCCACACTGCTATTTGGAACAAGCTATTATTTTGAACATTGCTATTATTTGGAACAAACCTCAATAAATGAATCAGCAGCATACATGTCATAACTGTTGGTTTTCTATTACTCTACTACAGCTACTAGTAAATTATTTGTCATGTAGAAATATAATTTCTACCACAAACAGTGATCAGGTTAGTGATGTCGACCTGCTATTATTCTGAACACAGCTGTACATATAAATATATACACATATTACATATAAACTACAACTTCCTAGTTGAACAAAAACAGTAATGTATACCAAACATAAGCTTTTACATAACTTACCAGTAACCCATTGATTTAAGTTAAACCTAAAACAATAATGTCTCAGATTTGTTTCATTTTCAGAGCTCAGAAAGTGAGAAAGTTCAGAGGAGAGAGTTTCCTGTAATGGGTTAGACTTGTAAAATCTCACATTTTACAGGGGCTTCAAAAATAAACATCACAGTTAGCTGGTATGAGGCCTAAGACATTGAATGCAATGAAAATGGATTTCTGAGCAAGTACCTAATAAACGTGCCTAATTACCAAACCAACAGATATCCATACCAATACATGCAAAGATGTTCATACTTAATTTCTACATGTATGATCAACTAAACCTACCAAAGGATGCTATTCATAGGTGATTTGCTTGGTATAAGTCAATAACAAAAACTACATTTAAGCAGGAAAGGCATTATATGGTTCACATACAATATCATTGCTAAGTCTTGCAGTGACACTGGCTCCTATAGATATTTAGGCATTTGGCACATTTGGCTGTCATCAAATCTAAGTGAAAAAATAACTGTATAAATCTCTGGAAGGCACTAGTTCCAGGACATTTTATATTATGCAAGAAGGTATTGGAAATGGTCTAAGCAATAATGTATATTTTACTGGGCATTAATTACTCAGATTTAGGTCCAATTTTTGTTACCTGTATCTCGAGCTCTGCTATATGTTGCTGAAGCTCAGCCACGGCCGCAATACTGTCTGCTTCTCGAAGCCGAACAGCCATCACATCCTCCTTGTTCTGCAAAAGAAAGAGAGAACATCAGAAAGGAAGATTGCTTAGATATTATTAATACATGTATGTACGACCTACTAGCAAACATAGCAGCTGAAGGTTTAGCTCAATCAATCAGAAAATCTGCAGCCAGCTTTAATTAAATGGCTGATTTTAAAATTTTTCGATACATAGCAACACCTTAGAAAGGAAAGCTAATACAGGTATGGGACCTGTTATCCGGAATGCTTGGGACCTGGGTTTTTACAGATAATGGATCATTCTTTAATTTGGATCATCATATCTTAAGTCTACTAGAAAATCATGTAAACATTAAATAAACCCAATACTCTGGTATTGCTTCTAATAAGGATTAATTATATCTTAATTTGGATCTAGTACAATCTAAAGTTTTATTATTAAAGAGAAAAAGGAAATCATTTTTAAAAACATGGATTATTTGATTATAATGGAGTCTATGGGGGACAACCTTTCCGTAATTTGGAGCTTTCTGGATAATGTCTTTCTGGATAACGGATCCCATACCTGTATACCAAAACTACTACATCTCTTGTTGCTGAAAGATACTTGCCTATGCCTGACAGAATAGTCTGTGTTGGATGATATTTTATATTTATTCCAAATATATTTAATATGTCTATTTTGAGTACAATATAAACTAGCCAATATGACAACATGGATGATAGGTGGCAGAAACAGAGATTTTACCAACAGAGAAAATGGCAGATTTAAAAGAAAAATTCTTCCTAAAACTTCTGCCAATTATCGAAAGTTTGGGATAATCTTAAAAATGTATGATTTAAGGGAGTTTTAAAAAATGTGTAAATAAAAAAAGAATAATGACAGTGTTCCATTCTCATTCTATTAGAGATGAATTCACTTTTGTGTGGCTGCATCATGTCGTATATCATGTCAGTGCAATTAGGTATTAGCTACACACATGCATTTACAAGCCTAAGTGAAAAACAAAATATAGTACAGAACACTATATAAGGTTAGGATAACAGCTCTGCAGAAATCAAGCAATATTCCATATTATGTCTTGTGTTCCCCCACCCCATGAAAAGCAGACGTAGCATATACAATATTTGCCAAATTATTGTGAGATTCAAAGTCTGATTGTAGTACAAGTCCTATATGATGTCAACTTTCCACTTCACAGATAAGAAATGATGTATTTTACAGTCAGTAGGACTGGCTCTCCAAAGTGAATCATTTGTCTCCTTCTACTTTTAAGTTTTGCCTTCAGTTCTCTGGTTATTAAGTGAGCTCACTAACAGTCCTTTTCTCCTTACCCGCCTCAACCACTTTCATCTAGCTACTTCTGCCTGTAAGCCTACTTTATGGCACCACAATGGGAAAACAAGAATATTTATGTGTATGTTATATTTTAATTAATTAGATATTGTAGGAAGCTGTAGATGTCCTTAACATTTTATGGGGCTGTTCACCTTTGAGTTAACTTTTGAGGGGTTATGTAATATATGGTGCAAAGTTTGCTACACTTCTCATTACCTATAGGAACCAATCAGTAGCATTTCCTGGTCACCTGTTTAAAAACAAGTATCTGAGTGGTTGCTATGGGTTACTGCTCCTGGGCAAACGTTATGCCATTTATTACATATGGGGCGAAGTATGTAAAGAGTGAAAATCGGAGACTCTTTTCAGTTGGTTTTCATTTGTGTTTTGGGAGTTTTTTTGCTTTTTATTCAGCAGCTCTCAAGTGTACAATCTGAACAATATGGTTACTAGGGTCCAAATTACACTAGCAACCATGTATTTATGAATATGACGTAGCCTTAATAGAAAGAGGAGAAATAAAACGTAGCAACAATTATACACTTGTAACCATACGAAGCATTTGTTTTTTTAGATGTGGTCAGTGACCCCCATTTGAAAAATGGAAGGAGTCCGATAAAAAGGGCAAAAATTAAAAACTATAAAAAAAAATATGAAGACCACTTGAAAAGTTGCTTAGAATTAGCCATTATTTAACATACTAAAAGTTAACTTAAAGGTGAACCACCCCTTGAACACAATTAAAGATCCCTGTTTACCATTAATTTAATCCTAAATAAGTTTCAAGCTACCCCTATCCCAGACACTGCTACTTGACCCCCCTTCCCCAGTACAAAACAGAGGGTGACTGATTGTATGGGCCAGTATCCGCTCCAGAACCCAAGACAATCAGAGGAATAGGTTTACCTTGCACTCAATCTCAGCTTGTTTGCGTTTTGCTTCACTCAGTTGAGCTTGTAGACCTTTATTTTGAGCTGTGAGGTACTGCACCTTTGACTGCAGGCTGCTGACCTCTTGTTCTGCTCTTCGGAGCTGGTTGCTATTTATTTGATTCTGAAATAAAGACAACACAATGAAAAGTCATATACTGGCTCCTGAAAGCACTGCATACATTCACCCACAGGTCTTTACATGTAATGGGAGTGTTATCATTTGTATTGCTTATGACATGCCTGAGACACTGCACAATGGTCAATGAGGCAGCATTGTATTTCACATGAAAACAGGTAAAAGTAGGGTCTGATATTTTGAGCAACTATGCAGTGTACATTAAATATACATTTTCAGTGGTTATGTTATTTGAAAATGTTATTACTATTAAAAGCAATATATGTCTGACTGTTAACATTTTCTGCACTCTTGGATCTGACTCCTGAAACTAATGTTGCAAGTCAGCAAATTAAAACAGATCAAAAAAGATCTGCAAACAATAAACATTGTTTAATAGTTGGAACAGAAGGGGATAAACATTGCTTTCAATAGCGATCACATTTACAAAGTTTAAATACCAATTAGAATTTTAAAGGGGAACTCCACACAAACATAACTTAAGCTTTTTGAAAAGTAAATATAATTGCAAGCAACTTTGCAATAAAGATCAATTAAAATATATGCAGACTTTTCATGATTTTTATTGGTTTCTGACAGTTCCCTAAGCCTAGCCCCCTGTTCTCCTGCTGATTTCTCTGACTACTTTGCTGAGCTGGCTGACTACTGTTACTTTGGGGCATGTTTACTAACATTGGAGATAAATATCTGGAGAGATTTCTGGAGATGTTGCCCATGACAACCAATCAGCAATTAGATTTAAACAGCCACCTATAAGTTAGAAAACAAAAGCAAAGAACTGATTGGTTGCTATGGACAACATCTCCAGAAATCTCTCTAGATATTTATCTCCAATTTTAGTAAACATGCCCCTTTGTATCAACAGCCAGCTGTCCCTAGCCTGCATCCTCCAAACCCCACAATTCTCTGCACACGTGATTTCAATAAGGAACAGAACATCACAGTGCAATGCATTGTGGGTTATGTAGTTCCTGCATGCTGTCTGTAAGCTGTGGAGTAGTTGTTACAATGTGTAACATCAGTGTTTAGTCTCTCCTTCCCTGCAAGGATTTCAAATGATGCAGAAAGAGAAGAACTTATAAACAGCTGGATTTCAGTATAGAAAATGGCATTTTATTCATACTTTTTGAAAACACAGGTAACTATGATGGGTTTATAAGGGGTTACTGTGTTATGTAGGCCTCTTTATCAAATGTTGGTTTGGAAGCTGGAGCTCCCCTTTAATGAATGTATATTGGATAGTGCATGGAGAATATTTATTAAGCCACTGAAGCTAAATTTTAGCAAGTTGCCTACTTGTTCTCTACTTAGAGCTCTGGACTTCGTAACAAGCATCTCTGTACAAGAACAGTGATCTGACTGCTGCTAGTTAATTTCATCAGTAGTTAGGTCCTGTCTATGCTTAAACATTGCCCTCCCTACTTAAAATACGTAGTAACAAGGAGGAAAAAAACAACACAATGGGCCCCTCGTTTTCCATTTGCCCTGGACAAAGTGCAAGAGCTCCATGGGTTGCAAATAGCACCCCTTAGGGTCCAGGCACAAACCCTTTGTACCCATAGAAATGTGTGCATCTGACAGATAAGCAAACTGGTTTGACAGGGGATGCCTTTGTCCCTCCGATATATATTCAAGACCAGCAAAACTCAACTCCTTGTACTCATAGGGATTTATTTATTAACACTGGAGACAAATCATCAGTGATATTTGTTTCCTATGTTAATACATATGCCCCTTAGGGTAGTGGCAAACATAGTTATTAGTTGCCCATGGTTAATCTCATCTACCATGGACAACTAATGTCTGGCAATATAAAATGCTAGTGGGAAAACATAAGTGTTACTTCGAATTCCTGAAGTAGACACTTTCGGCTAAAGTACCATAAAAGTAATCAATTAAGGCGGTTGGTTCTACAGGTGGTGAACATACCTCCTTGAGAAGGTGACTATAATTGTATATATTACTTCAGAAAGAAATAATGTGGATTGACAGGCTAAATACCATGGCCCCAATGGGACTTCATGAAGATTTTAATTATTCATTCTTTTTCTGAGATAGTGATGTCTTTTTATATATGTAATTCGGATATATAGTGACTTGCATTGACCCCTAGTGGTGAAAATTCAGTAAACATTCTTTGTTTTTATTTTATGTTTATTTCACAGTTAGAAGAAAAGTCTCGCTAGTGTGTGTGTGTGTGTGTGTGTATATATATATATATATTATATACACACATACATATATACATATATACACATACACACATACATACACAATTCACCTTTATTATTACTGTTTGGACACAAGTAATAAGCACTTCACGTCACTATACAGGTATTACAATGGTATATTAATAGACAATGTATCACAGTCTTATTGTTTGTTTGTATATGCACTTTGTGATGTCACTTAATTAAGGGGAGGGGTGCCTCCTCTGCACTCATATACCTGTTAAAGGAAAACTATACCCCCCAAACAATGTAGGTCTCTATTAAAAGATACTAAGTAAAACAGCTCATGTGTAAAACCCTGCTTCATGTAAATGAATCATTATCATAATAATATACTTTTTTAGTAGTATGTGCCATTGGGTAATCATAAATAGAAAATTGCCATTTTAAAAAATAAGGGCCGCCCCCTGAGATCGTAAGATTCACTGTGCACACATACAAACCACATGTAAGGTCACATGAGCCAATTAACAGACAGAGTTCTGCCTTTTGCTTCCTCACTTCTTCCTGTTACAGTTAGAGTTGTAGTATTTCTAGTCAGGTGATCTCTGAGGCAGCACAGATAGAGTCACGAAATGGTGGTTCAAGGCAAGAGATATAAAAGGGCAATATTTATGTAAATATATATCCCAGTTTGGTAAGATTCTTGAATATGTCATTCAATTTGATATAAACTATCTGTTGCTTAAGTATTCATTTTGGGGGTATAGTTTTCCTTTAACTAGGTTAGATTTTTTCTACATTCCAGGAATTCCTGAAGTAGCTCGAAGTTGCCTCGCAAGGAGGGATTGTACTTAATGGACTGATTTTTTTCCCAACCCAAATGTAACTATATATACACACACATAAACATCTAGTAAAAAAAGATATGCTAAAGATTACAAAACACTCCATGCATTTGCCCAACACTGTGGAGCTCTAAATCTTCTCCCACATACGTTTGCAACTCTCAGATGTGATAACGTAAGTCCACAACTTCTTTCCAACAACCAGCAAGTTAGAAGTTTTCACTGGATGACACTCGCATACTACAATTCAGGGCTGCACCAATTTACCAGCTCTAAACAAGCAGGCACACTTTCTCAGCAAAAAATAGTGAGAGTGGAGAGATTACACAATGTTTAAAAAGAGCAGCTTCATCTGTGAGTATGATCCATCCTCATGGAAAATGTGCCTTTTTTATTGCACTTTAGACTTTCACTAAATGGTGAAATCTCAGGTGTTTGCAACAAGACATTGTAGTTTTTCCAACGTAGCTGCAGGAACATGCCCAAGATGGTCCATGGGCTCAAAGTAAAGGCTAATGGAACAACCACTAGGGATGTAGAACAAGGATTGGATTTTTTTTGTTGCCTTTGTAGATATATCAATAGAAACTTAATTGGCAGTAAGAGGCCAGGAAAATGTAAGACCGACTAGCAGCTGAAAGTTTAGCTCAATGAAACAGCAAATCTGCAGCCAGCTTTAATTAAATGGCTGATTTAAAATTTTTTTTTACAATATACAGATCAGTCTTGGCATAACAAACACCTTAGAAAGGAAAGCCTATACAGAAAATAGAAAATCCTGTAAACATTACATAAACCCAATAGGCTGGTTTTGCGTCCAATAAAGATTAAGTATATCTTAGCTTGGATCAAGTACAAAAGTACTGTTTTAATACTACAGAGATAAGGGAAATCAATTTTAAAAATTTGGACTATGGATAAAATGGAGTCTATGAAAGACAGCCTTTCAGTAACTTGCAGCATTCTGGATAACGGGTTTCCAGATAATGGATTCTATACCTGTATTGGCAAAGGTCAATTATGTTACAATCAAACCGCACAACGCAATGGGTTGGTACAAAATAAAATAGGTGCCTTACTCTATATACAACCATTAAAATGTGCTTTTGCAGTACCTGTGTTTCCATCTCCAGCATTCTCTGCCTGATTTCCCGTAGCTCAGCGTGCCTTTCTGCTTCTCTCAGTCGGACATTCATCAGCTCATCCTGCAGCTCATTTACGGTGTTCTTCTTGGGTGGATCTTTCCACCGGCCCGCAGTGCGTGCTAGATGGCGCTATAAGGCAGAAAAATAAACCAACACTCATATAAAATGCTTTGTGAGCTTTCCCTTATCTGCACAAAACTAGAATTTGGACACAAATAACGCAAGTACACTAAAAAGCATTGTATAAGGAGCCTGAAGACAAACAATATGGCAACCGTGCATTTATATTGACTACAGCAAGAAGTAAATGCCTGGGAAAAGAGGATGCAGAGGGAGCTCCAACATATTTGGCAATCTTCCTACCTGCCAGTGCTCATCCAAATCCTTTATTTGCTGCTTCATCTCCTTAAGGGCCATTACTGCTTCGGCCTCCCGCAACTTTACAGCAATCAATTCCTCCTGGAGCCTCACAATGTTGTTTTCATCAGGTAGGGAAGTGTTCCTCTGTAACAAAACAGCAATCAAAGCTAAAAGAGCAACTCAGCTTTTTACTTAGAAGTGGCTACACACAACATAATGCCTATGGCCAGTAGGGTACCTTTATTTTATTTGTATGGAAACAAACATTTTTATTATTTTCTGCATTTGGTGCAACTAACACTTTTATAATCTTATACATGAATTTAATAGGTGACAAGTGGCACACAAGCTTCACATAGATATATACACCAGTGAGAAGCAAGGCTAGTGAAGGCTAAGCAAGCAGAACCCATAATGCACATGGCAATATACAGACATGTTGTGACAGTTTTGATAGCATGTAGCCAATCACTTGTCCCAGTCCTTGCACGCCTGGAGCAAGGAGAATTATTCTCAGAATAATCAGCACAGAAAATGTGGTTGTGCACTGTTAAGAATAAGAAAGCCTCAAGAGACAAGTTGTGGGTTGCAATATTAAAGTGAGATTTTGTACAGGCTTGTTTTCGTTTAAAATGCTATTATAAAAAAAAAGGACATGTATTAGGGGGTTAAAAAAGGAAGGGAAATAAGCAGAAGCACAGTAAATATAGTACCAAATACACATCATACAGTGATACAGGAACTGATTCCATAAAACTTATTGATTACCCATAAGATCTTTGTCATAATCATGTATCAGGTAGGTCAACTTACATGCAGATTTCAATTTATATGCAGGTACTGCTTCAACGGATTAGTGGCAGGGAGCCGACTTATCTTTCCTGTGAAACTCCAAACTGAATTTAAGTCTAAAGCTGGCCATACAGCTGCAGACAGAACGAGTTGGCAGCTTATTGGGCCCTGTATGGGGCCCTCCGATGGGCTTCCCTGATTGATATCTGGCCGAAAGTCAGGCAGATGTCAATCGGGCAAGGTTAAAAATCCTGTTGGATCGCGGCCGCATCTTTTCTTTGCGGGGATCGGAACGCCTGCATTCCATACATAATGATCACAATCGGATCGGCTCAATATGACCCACCTGAATTTGGCGAAATTGCCAAACGAGCAGATCTCTATGTGTATGGCCACCTTTACACAATAATGAAACACAGACAAATGATCGTATGGGCCTGAGATTGTTGATTGTACCATGGGTTTGGGGAAAGAAATATATGAAGAATATGGTTCATGTTGAAGCTATGCTCCAAGCATTCAGTCATGAAAACAAAAAGCGGAGAAATTACTGCACCCCCCGCTAAAGGCCTCACTACTAGTTCTTTCTCTTACTTTCCCTGCAATCAGTGTTACCTTCTTAATTTCCAGGATCTTGTCTTGCATATCCTTCATTGCACATTGAGATTCTGCTTCTTTAAGCCTTGCATGAACCAACTCCTTTTCCAGCTGGAGCACAAATTCCTCACTGTACCGAGGGTTACATTTATGCTGTTAAAAAAGGACAAATTGGTTTAATGTAGCACCATAAACAATGGGTAAATGGAATATACCTCTAGAGCAGAATTGCTGAAATGCCTAATTCTAAAGACATCTACAGCATTGTATTCTTTATACAACATATTCATACTTGAAAGATAATGTCATTGATATATCCATGGTACAGAATAGCCTAAATTGTGGTACCGGAAGTTTGGTTACATTTTCCCCTCTAAAGCTATACAATATTTGCTTGCATGGAAATCAAGACCAGAAATAATGCAATAATGGGAAGTGGAACTAGCAAGGGTTTATTTATCAAACAATTGCTGCTTCTGCTGAAACTATTTTTAAAGCATGAGCATATTTCTCTGTGTGGCTGATAATTTCTCAGCCAGTAGCATCATGTTTATTCCACCGGGACTTCTTTACTGCACTCCTATACCCGCCATGCTGTCAATACCCTGTATACCCCTGAGTTCTGGGCTTGGATGCTGTACGGATGCTTTTCCGGCTATTCCCCCTATTAAATGCAGGCAACTCTGTTAAACCATCTGATAGTCTCTGTATCCACAGAAACAGTATTTGCTAATCACATCTAATAAATCTTTTATTATACATTATGGCATGGTAACATTGCTCTTTTACACCCAGGAGGGGCTATTAATGTAATGATACACCAACATGGGGAACTTTTTGAAGAGGCAAGAAAAGTAAGCATGACGGAAAACAAAGAGGCGTCACATATATAAGTCTGCAGGATTCTAGAAAGCACCATACTTGTATCAACAGAGGAATCTCATGCTTTCCACATGGCTCCTCATGAACTTGCGTTACTAAATACCAATGTCTTGGTAAGCATTTTGGCCCTTTTCTGAAAGGGATACTGTCATGGAAAAACGTTTTTTCCAAAACACAGTTATTAGTGCTGCTCCAGCAGAATTCTGCACTGAAATCCATTTCTCCAAAGAGCAAACAGATTTTTTTTATATTCAATTTTGAAATCTGACATGAGGCTTGACATTTTGTCAGTTCCCCAGCTGCCCCAGTCATGTGACTTGTGCCTGTACTAGGATGGAATTACTTTCTGGCAGGCTCCTACTTAATGTAACTGAATCAGTCTCAGTGAGACTTGGCTTTTACTATTTAGTGCTGTTCTTAGATCTTCCAGGCAGCTGTTAGCTTGTGTTAGGGAGCTGCTATCTCATTACCTTCCCATTGTTCTGTGGTTAGGCTGCTGGGGGGGGGTGATATCACTCCAACTTGCATTACAGCAGTAAAGAGTGATTGAAGTTTATCAGCGCACAGGTCACATGACTGGAGGCAGCTGGGAAATTGACAATATGTCCAGCCCCATGTCAGATTTCAGAATTAAATAAAACAAAATCTGTTTGCTCTTTTGAAAAATGGATTTCAGTGCAGAATTCTGCTGGAGCTGCACTATTAACTGATGCATTTTGAATAAAACATGTTTTCCCTTACAGTCAATGGGATTCACTTCACAAAATGGTTTTTACTATATATACACACTATAAAAAGACAGTAAATAATAAATTTTCCTGCAACTTTCTATCAATGTTAATGTTTCATGAAAGAGCCCTTGCAATGGTGTCATTGGCCATCTATGATACTATAGATAAGATATTTGTATTAGTTTTGGTATTAGTAATAGAGGGAAAATCAAAACATAACTATTGCTTAATTTACTTGTCCCATAATCAAATTCCTTTTCTCTGTTTTCAGACTATATTATTTTTTACAGGGTGGGACTGAATGCCCTTTGTTGACACTGATGTTGTCATTTGGGGATCATGCCATTTGTAAATTATTGGGTTTGTGTTCACTTTGAGAAATGTTTGTACTGGTTACTTGCGTTTATTTCATTATACATTATTAACAAGGAATATGCATATATGTTTATTAAGGTTACAACAGTTACATGGACAAAAGGTTTTAATGCTTCTTTATGGAAGGCACATATAGATTTTAAAGGAAAACTATACCACCAAAACAATGTAGGTCTCTATAAAAAGATACTGCATAAAACAGCTCATATGTAAAACTCTGCTAAATAAACAATTTTCAAAATAATATACTTTTCTACTAGAATGTGCCATTGGATAATCATAAATAGAAAATTGCCATTTTAAAAAATAAGGGAACGTACGATTCACTGTGCACACAAACATACCAACAAACCATACATGTTAGGTTACATGAGCCAATTAACAGACAGAGTTATGTCTTTTGCTTCCACACTTCTTCCTGTTACAGTTAAGGTGGCCATAGACACACAGATCCTATTGTACGAATCGAGGATTCGTACGATTTTTGGATCGTGTGTGGCGGAGATCGGTCGTTTGGTCAGGGTTGATTTTGACCCGACCAATCCCACTGGAGCCCATTGCGCATCGTAATCGGATCGTTCGGCCATACGGCCAAACAATCAGATTACCCCTGATATAGCCATGCTCATTAATGAGATCCGCTTGTTTTGGCGATGTTGTCAAACGAGCGGATCTTTGAGTCTATGGCCACCTTTCGAGCTGTAGTATTTCTGGTCATGTGATCTCTGAGGAAGCACAGAGACCATCACAAAATGGTGGTTCAAGGCAAGAGATGTAAAAGGGCAATATTTACTTAAATATATAAACCAGTTTGCTAATATTCTTTAATATGTCACTTAAAGGAAAACTATACCCCCCAAACAATGAAGGTCTCTATAAAAAGATATTGCATAAAACAGCTCATATGTAAAACCCTGCTTCATGTAAATAAACCATTTTCATAATAATATACTTTTCTAGTAGTATGTGCCATTGGGTAATCATAAATAGAAACTTGCCATTTTAAAAAATAAGGGCCGCCCCCTGGGATCATAGGATTCACTGTACTCACAAACATACCAACAAACCATACATGTTAGGTCACATGAGCCAATTAACAGACAGAGTGGTGTCTTTTGCTTCCACACTTCTTCCTGTTACAGTTAAGAGTTGAAGTATTTCTGGTCAGGTGATCTCTGAGGCAGCACACAGACCATCACGAAATGGTGGCTCAAGGCAAGAGATGTAAAAGGGCAATATTTACTTAAATATATATTCCAGTTTGGTGAGATTCTTTAATATGCCACTTAATATGATATGAACTATCTGTTGCTTAAGTATTCATTTGGGGGGTATAGTTTTCCTTTAATATGATGTAAACTATCTGTTGCTTAAGTGTTCATTTTGGGGGTATAATTTTCCTTTAAGGGCAAAGATAAGTGGTAGTTATTGACCAAAAGAAACTGGCCTGTGTTTCTGCTCAGTGAGCATGGTCCTGCTTATCTCCACTGCATTCCGCCCAACATTTGAAAAACAGAAAGAGGGACACTTTATGGCCAAACCTCCTAATTACCATGTCCATTTTACAAAATTTGACAGGTTATGAAAGTTTGAACACATTTCTGGGAATTTTAGTGCAATGTTTTGTGTGTTATAACAGTTTTGCTAATGAAGCTGAAATTGCCCTTTAAAGGGGTTGTTCACATTTGGTTAACTTTTAGTATGACGTGGAGAGTGATATTCTGATACAATTTGCAATTGGTTTTCAATTATTTATTTTGAGCTATTTAGCAGCTCTCCAGATTGCAAATTCCACAATCTGGTTGCTAGTGTCCAAATTACCATAGCAACTATGCATTGTTTTAAATAAGAGACTGGAATATGAATAGGAGAGGCCTGAAAAAAAAAAAAGTAGCACTAGAGATTGTATATATTTGTAACCTTATAGAGCATTTGTTTGTAGATGGGGTCAGTGACCATTTGAAGGATGGTAAGAGTCAGAAGAAGAATGCAAATAATTAAAAAACTATAAAAAATAAATAATGACTAGGCTAGACCTGTTTTGTTTCGCCAAAAATTTGCCGCCGGCGAAATGTCGCAGATGCCCATTAAAGTCTATGGGCGTCAAAAAAATTTGACATGCAGCAAAATATTTTTTACACACTTTTTTTTTTTGACGCTCAATGCCATACAAGTCATTTCCTCGGCGAAACAAGGCGAAAAAATTCGCCCATCCCTATTAATGACCAATTGGAAAGTTGCTTAGAATTGGTCATTGTATAAAAATACTAAAAGTTAACTTACAGGTGAACCACCCCTTTAAGTTGTGAGTCAGTTTCACCAAGAGACCTGCTTATCTAAAATAGTTACAATTGTATCTTTGCTTATCTTAAATTGTTACAAATGTATCTAAGAGCAGGTGTTTAGTTTTCTGGGCTCTCTGGTAAAAAGCCTCTAATTTTAATAATGTTTCAGAAACTTTGTATCTTTTTCTGGCGTCAGAGATCAAAGAGAAATTCGGGACATTTCAGTAAGAAAGTCAGGACTGTGGGCGGACAGTTGGGAGGTAAGCCACTGCCTCACAGTTCTGCAGTTTGGGTGCAGGTATGGGGGACGAGTTAACACGGAACAGATGGAGTGATATAGTTGGGCAGGTGCAGGGAGGACTGTGCACTGGGTAACTGTTTAAAGTCAAGGGACATGGGTGGTTTTAGTCCCCCATTCAAATGCCCTAAAAGGATTTTGAAATATTTGGGGAGACTAACTCCAGTAGAACCAATCGCACACAGCAAAAACAAAGGTTGTACCTCAAAACATATAATAAACATCCAGGAGAAAAATAATGATGTCAGGTCAACTTAACAGTTTCATTGTTGCGGTTACTGGTGCATGGACAATGGGAAGGAAGCAGCATTTTATGCATGGTATAGATATGTACAGCTAATGTAACTACACACTGAATGAACTCATCTTGCTGCATCACCCTGTGTAAACGAATCTGGCCATGTATAATTGATGTGAATCTAGCATTACACACTATAAGCACACGCATATGAAACGTAACCAAAAGGAGAGATTTCACTGCACCAAAATCTGTCACATCGCTACACAGCACCCCCATAATGCATTGCCTAGTCATTCTTAAAGGCTGAAAACCCCAAAAGGTAGATGGGGATCTACCAGTAGACCTTTAGATGGTGATCAGCAGATCTCTGTCAACAAACAGCTTGTCTAAATCATCCTCATTCATTCAGATAATTATTATGCTATGGTCACAAAATAAATAGAGGTCTATTAAATATAGCAATATATATTTTCCCATTAATTAGTATTTAAGTAATATTTTCCATGGAAGAGAATGATAATGCATTGATGGATGCAGATCACAATGGGAGAACCCCACTAAAAGTAGACCTCGCATTAGTAAAGTATGGGCACTTCTCCCTTAACGGTTTTATAATGCCATCAACAGACAATATCTGGTACCTTTTAGGTCTATAACCTCCATATTCTTCCTCTATTGGAGCTGAGGGTATGACAGCCTGTTGTCCAGGTGGTGTGAATATACCAATGATGGCAGGAAAGTGATCAGGCAAGAATTTTCAAAATCGCTCATACTGAGACACTGAGAAATGATACTCTGCTATGCAGTCAGATCTTGTGTTTTGAAGGCATATGTGGGGCTAGGGTTGCCACCTGTTTCATTTTTACCTGGAGAGCCCAGTTTTCGGTTTTCCATATTAGGAAAGCCAGAAAGGACTTTAAAATGAATGGCAATCCACCAATCAGGGACCACCATTTCTTAGCTATGCCCTGTCATCATGGACATACCTCCAGACTGGCACCAAGCCTGTCCTTGACATCATACTCCTGCCCCCGATGTCACAGGACCCGCCCCCTGTCCAGTCTTCCTGGTTGCAGAAGGCGGCAACCCATGTGGGGCAGGCACAAGCATATAGCCCCCTAAATGTCCCAGATTGACTGTCACATAGATGAGTCATTAAAGGGATAAGTGTATGGACCAGCCCCAAATCTAACTGATCATATCAAAAAATGGTGACACTGCAGGGCATTGCAGTTGGCAGCAGCTGCAGGTAAAAAGCCAGCCTGGTTGCACCTCTGCCAGCTGCAGAGTGGGCTGCTTGAGACCAAAGTTGTCCAGATTGGCAATCTGTGGATTATGGCAAATGCCGGAAGGGCTACTGTAAGATGCAATAGACACTCACTATTTATGGTGGGGGGGCTGTTTAGGCCTCGGTGTACCTGAAATGTCAACTATTTTGAATCCTAGTCCAGACCTGGGTGCAGCGGGGAAAGTGTGTGTTACTACCATTTAAATCAGAATGCATAACGTACTTTTAAGGATCCAAGTTCTCTGATCTCAACACCACATCTAACCTTTGTTTTCTTTTAAAATGTATTACTAAGGATTAACACTTGTCTCTTCCAAATGTCCAAGACAACTTATTGAAACATATGTGATATTTTAAAATAATCTAAGTATCAGTATTCCATCAGTTTCAGGTTGCAACATGAAGACAATGCAACAGGGTAACAAAACTACATTTAAATAGAAAGAAAATGATTAGACCTGTTCATTTCTTTCTTCCTTTAGTGTAGTTGTACAATACTACACAGTAATTCTAAATCTCAGGTATAAAACAAAAGCAATTCTAAGGCATAACATTGGATTTCTAATGTAAAAGGATACACCCCAGCTTTGTATTCAAGTGTGTATTATGGGCAGCTCTAAAATTTTTGTATTTTTGTTTTATCCAGTGTTAAGGGAGAAGGAAAGGCTAAAATTAAGTAAGCTTTATCAGAAAAGTCTATATAAATACACCAGTAAACCCTCAAAGTAATGCTGCTCTGAGTCCTGTCAAAAGAAACACCACATTTCTTTCCTTCTGTTGTGTACACATGGGCTTCTGTATCAGACTTCCTGATTTCAGCATAAACCTCCAGGGCATGGCATAAGCATGCTCAGTCTGCTCCTCTCCCCCTCCCTGCTGTAATCTGAGCCCAGAGCTATGAGTGATCGGGGTGAGACTCAGGCAGGAAGTGATGTCACACCAAGCTAATATGGCAGCTGCTATCCTAAACAAAGAGAGAGAGCTTCTAGAGCTGTTTACACTGGTATGGTAAAGCATTCTAGCTTGCACTATTGTAGCCAACATATTGGCAATAAACTGCCTCAGTAGCATTCCTTCTTCTTTAAGTACATACTGCAGCCTTACAGCACTGAGAGATCACTAATGAGACCAAATAAACATTTATGAAAATGGAAAGCAATACAAATCAGCATACAATCAAGTCAAACACAAAGCTATTAATCATCCAAATACATTTATTAAAGAGATACTGACACCAGCAATTAAACTCTTTTTTTACATCTATCATCATACTGGCTTTGAAAGCAACTTATAACTTTACCATAAAGTATTTGCACAATGCTGTTACATTACCTGTCTGATGCCCCATGTTCCTGTATGAGGGGGCTGCCATATTTGTGCAGCAGTAGTCCATTAGCATTAGAATCTCTAACTCACAGTTAGATGGGACAGTCAGGTTGGCAAAACAGTCAGGTTTATAAACTTCAACTAACTATTACTTACAAAAACAAACCTCTCAGCAAACCTTTAATGTACAATCATATTTTAAAAAGTCTTTTTTTTTCAAGTTTTTTAGTGTCAGTATCACTTTAAGGCATATCCAAGCTCATGTTGGTTTTTTTTATATAAATAAAATATTAAGCTCCCATAGCTGTTCAGGTAAATGATGGTAGGCACTAGCATTACAAAAAAAAAAAAAAAAAAAAAAAAAAGGATAGCAGATCTAAAAGTCATTAAAACAGATGAGAAAGTGGTGCCAGGCATCTTACCAATTGTCGCTGATGCTGGAGCTCGTTGATTGTATGATGAGCCTGCTCCAGCTTAGTACTGGCCGCATCACTTTGCTGTTTCATGGTGGCCAGCTCCCGTTTTATAAGGTAGTTTTCCTCTGCCTCCTGGGCCCTTGTCACTTGTCCCTTCGGACATAATTTTATAGTTTTGAGCAATCCAAGTCAGATGCAAAGAAAGCTTCCTTTCCAGTGTTTAACTGTGAACTCCCCAGGAGCTTTCACATTTACAATTATGAATGAGAACCGTATTACTGGAAATTGGACTGGGGGAAATTAAAAAGGAGCAAGCAGAATGAAGGTTTGTGGTCGGATTAGGATTTAGTACATGCACAATGACGAAGATGGATCATGCGATTGTTGTTAGTTTCGAATGTTGGTAAGAAAAACATTAATTCAACTTAAAGGGGTTGTACACCTTCCAAACACTTTTTTTCAGTTCTGTTTTCAGATTGTTCTCCAGAAATAAAGATCTTTTATTTTTTACTGTTTTCCCAAAGTTTTAAAGAATAATGTTCCTGTATCTGGTGTCTGAGTCTGGCAACTGTGATGCAGGAGCATCTGAACTGTTACAATTTGCTACATTTAGTTGATACAATCAGTTGATACATTTCTCAGCAGCATCTATGGAATATTAACAACTATTGTATCAATTCTAACAGCTGCCTGTAACGAAACTCGGGGATTCTGCTCAGCAGGGACAAATATAACAAATGTATCAACTAAATGTATCAATTTAAAACAGTACATTCTAAAGCAGCTCTGAAAGGGTGGGTCGCCGATTATTTAAAGCTGGCCATAGATGCACACATCCAATCGTACAAATCCTTGATTCATACGATTTTCAGATCAGGTGTGGAGAGTCCCAACATTTTTCTGCCCAGGGAGATTGGTCGGTTCAGTTGATCAGACAGGTTAAAAGATTTCTGTCAGCTGCCGATAATATCTCTGCATGTATTACCGATCGGACAGTAAGAGACTGTCACTAACTTTATTTGACATAACTGTCGTACGCTTGCTGTCAGGGGTAGAACATCGGCTGATCTGTTCTTTTACTACTTTATTTAAACTGAAGGTTAGCGGCAGGTCGGAAAGTCCGATGAAAATTCGATGATTCGAATGATCATTGCGTCTATGGCCAGCTTTAAATAGTCGACGACCCACCCTTTCAGAGCTGCTTTGGAAGGTGAAAAATTAAACTTTACACTTCAATATTAGAAAAACTGTCACAATTCGAAAATATAAAGTGAAAGACTTTATTTCTGGAGAACAATCTAGAACCAACTGAACTGGAAAAAAAAAAGTGTTTGAAGGTGAACGAGCCCTTTAATAAAGGTCTTGGCAAAATTCTTAATCTATACGGTCAAAGGGGTAAAACGCTAGATTAAGGCAACGTGCAGTATTTACTTTAGGTCATTAATTAAAGCTAAAATAAAGATTGGACTTTGGGTATTTAATAAAATGGATGCATGTAAAATATAAAGTAGGCATGCATCACTCAAAAGGAACTGGTTAAGTGAGTTTTGGTTATCTGTGGATAACATATTTAATGGACTATACCTGGATCAATCTATCTGCCAAGGATGCACTTTCCTACAAAAAGGGAAAAATGCAGAAAGGAATTTCAGAAGAGACAAAAGATTAAATAAAATGAAGTGACTAGCGATAAAAAAAAATCAAGTGTGTGGCAGCAGAATGTAATAATAATACCTCCTTTGAACTGGGAAATACATTGCATGTAAAGATAACAGCAAGCAGGTTGGCTCCCCTCAAGGAAAACACAAAGCAACAAAACAAACTGCCTCACATTGCTCAGCTAATATTATACGGTCTATAGTTTTGTTGTTCCGTGTTTTTTGCTAAAAGAAGAAAAAAAACTGCATTTGAAGTGCTCCAAGGCACAAGGCAGTATTTTACCTGCCACAATTTTTACTCACTTACAATGTGGCATTAGACCACCCTTACGAACTGTGCCCCAGCGAGGATCAGTTAAAGGAACAGTAACAGTAAATTAAGGTGTTTAAAGAAATGAAAACATAATATACTTTTGCTCTACGCTGTCAAAACTGGTGTGTTTGCTTTAGAAAAATAGTTTAAATCAGGGGTCCCCAGGGGAGCAACACAAGCATGAAAAAAGCTCCTGGGGATGCCAAATAAGGGCTATGATTGGCGATTGGTAGCCCCTATGTGGACTGGCAGCCTACAGGAGGTTCAGTTTAGCAGTACACTTGTTTTGTATACAACCAAAACTTCAAGCCTCCAAGCCAGGAATTCAAAAATAAGCACCTGCTTTGAGGCCACTGGGAGCACCATCCAAGGGCTTGGTGAGACACATGTTGCTCGTGAGTCACTGGTTCGGGAACATTGCAGAATATAATGGTATTGCATTACAGATCTTAGCAAAACCTCTCAACATTTAAAAAAATAGAAAGAGGGACAAAGAAAGTTGCAGAGCATAGCACATCAATATGTGACCATGCCCGTTTTATGACCACACCCCCTAATTAACATGTCCATTGACAAAACTTGGCAGGTTGTTCAAGTTTGAACACATTTCTGGGAGTTTTAGGGCCATGTTTTGTTTGTTATAATTTTGCTAATAAAGGTGAAATTGCCCTTTAAACTGAAAATATCAGTTCTTCTAAGAGACCAGCTTATCTTAAAGGGGTTCTCCACCTTTAAGATAACTTTTAGTATGATATAGAGAGTGATATTCTGAGATAATTTGCAATTTGTTTTCATTCTTGAAGGTTTTTGAGTTATTTAGCTTTTTATTCAGCAGCTCTTCAATTTACATTTTAAGCAATCTGGTTGGTAGGGCCCAAATTACAGTAGCAACCATGCACTGATTTGAATAAGAGACTGGAATATGAATAAGAGAGAGTAACAACTATACATGTGCCTACTCTGCCTTACAGAGCATTTGTTTTTTTGAAGGGAGTTAACTACACCCATTTGAAAGATGCAAAGAATCAGAAGAAAAAGACGAAACTATAAAACTATAAAAAATAATTTAAAAAAATTGAAAAGTTGCTTAGAATTGGTCGTTCTATAATATAATAACAGTTGAAAGTAACCACCCTGTTAAATAGTTACAATTGTATCTTTACTTATCTTTAATTGTTACAAGGGCAGGTGCTGAGTGTTTTGGCCAAAACGCCTCTTATTTTAATTAAGTTTCAGAAACTTTGTATCTTCTTTTGGCGTCAGTGCATCAAAGAGAAACTCTTGACTTTTTAATAAAAAGCTTGGACTGTGGGCAAACAAACAAGGGAAAGTTGTGCTCACCACTAATTTTTAAAAACATTAGGCGGGGGTGCAATGAGGCTGTGACCACCAAAAAAAAAAATTATATATATATCTCTATCTATATATATATATATATATATATATATATATCTCTATCTATATATATATCTCTATCTATATATATATATATATATATATATATATCTCTATCTATATATATATATATATATATATATATATATATATATATATATATATATATAAAAAACTTTACCAGTGCAGGGCAACAGTAAATTATATTTGAATTACTTTAGAAGACAAATTTTTTTGCTTTTACTGTTCCTTTAAGCGCTAGGATAGGCCTTTGTCAGTTGTTTCTAACTGTAGAATACAGCAGTGTAAGTCCAGCTGAACATCAAGAAACCAAAGTAACTTGGCTGAACTTGAAATATAAAGGTTTTCTTTGGCAGTCAAAACACAAATTTGACATAATCAAGTATAGAAATGGCAAGATGTTTTTCATTTTATTTGTATTTTTCATATTGAGTATTCTTTGCAAACAGTTCCAAGGAGGTAGAATGATCTATTGAGATTCTTAGAAGGGTCTTGCACAAGCAAAGATTGTTTACAGAAATAAAGAGTGCACAGTGACGTGGACAGAGTGAAGTCAACAGCATGGAACATTGCAATGATCATGTATTCTTCAAATAGTTTGTTAGAGCACCATTATGGATACAAATCCTGGTTTGCCTGGGGCATAACTCCTACTATAAAAGGCACACTGTCAGCTTCTATACACTAACCACACTATAAATTCTATCTGTGAGCCTCTATACACTAACCACACTATAAATTCTATCTGTGAGCCTCTATACACTAACCACACTATAAATTCTATCTGTGAGCCTCTATACACTAACCACACTATAAATTCTATCTGTGAGCCTCTATACACTAACCACACTATAAATTCTATCTGTGAGCCTCTATACACTAACCACACTATAAATTCTATCTGTGAGCTTCTATACACTAATCACAATATAAATTCAATCTGTGAGCTTGTATACAATAACCACAATATAAATTCAATCTGTGAGCTTCTATACACTAACCACAATATAAATTCAATCTGTGAGCCTCTATACACTAACCACACTATAAATTCAATCTGTGAGCCTCTATACACAATATAAATTCAATCTGTGAGCTTGTATACAATAACCACAATATAAATTCTATCTGTGAGCTTCTTCTATACAATAACCACAATATAAATACTAGCAATGTACAAGTTTGACAAAACTTAAGTCATGGCTCCCTAAGCCACGAGTTCAGCAACACCTTCGACGACCAACACTCTTCTTCCCTGACTTTAATTTTTTTTAATTTCTGGACCTGATTTTTGGATTAAGAATCCCTAATTTAACACATGAATAAAAGAAAAGCCAATCTTATGTGATGTTAAATAATTCAGTCACACAACTCAAAATCCTAGTGATGTGGGGTGGGAAAGAACACTGCAGGGAATATACAAAATGCATAAAACATACACAGATGAGGAGACAATATACCAAAAAGCATTTTACAAACAGGTAATGCCATATGCACCATAATGAACTAACAGTGAGTAATACAAGAGTCATTTCTGCACAGACAAGACTTGTCAACATAATGCATCCCGAGTACACACAGGGGCAGATTTAATATGTAGTGTAAAAAATGGTGGATATATTTGGTACACAAAACCAGGCATTGCCGTGTAAAAATGACTTCATTTTTTTACGAGCTTTTTCTTTGATCAACTTCCACCGCAACTTACTTACAAAAGTAGGAAGCAGTGTAAAATAACGGAGGCAAATCTGGCGTTTCCACTGAATAAAATATCACACACCTTGATAAATTCACCATTTTACACCGTTTTTTTCAGTGAATTTCATTTTACATAATAGGCCCACAGTGTGATTTTGTTCTTTAATTGACAGAGAGTGAAAGCAGGTCCCCTACAGATAAACTATAACAGATAAAAAAAAAAAAACAAATTCAATGTTCTGTCCCAATCTGCTAGCAACTTGTATCTTTTGTGCATTAGATGCAAGTCACTTTATGGCTTAGCCTGTGTTTATATCAAGTTGTTCCTTGTGATTATTACTAGAGTCGTCAAACCTCCATAAACCAGTGGTGAAACTCCACTTTGAAGGGAAGCCAAATAAAAAGGAAAATATGCATTCTATGCCATTAGGGAGGCAGTTCGTAAAGACTGTTTTGCAATTTAATCTGTTTATGTGCAAACATGGGTAATCAAAAGACAGACAGACTTGACTGGGTAACTTTAAACTGATTCTGTCATGATTTTTATGGTGTCATTTTTATTTCTAAATTACACAGTTTACACTGCACATAATTCACTCTACAATATAAAATGTCATTCCAGAACAAGCAAGTGTATTTTTTTTTTAATTTATAAAATTGGTGTGTAGGCAGCCATCTCAGGTCATTTAGCCCGGCCATGTAAGAGCCAGCACTTTAGGATGTTACTGCTTTCTGGCAGGCTGTTGTTTCTCTTACTCAATGTAACAATGTCTCACAGTGGGACCTGGAATTTAACTATTGAGTGCTGTTCTTTGATCTACCAGGCAGCGGTTATCTTGTGTGGGTATGGTTATCTGGTTACCTTCCAATTGTTTTGTTGTATGTCTAGCCCCATGTCAGATTTCAAAATTAAAACGAGGGCCTCTCTAGAAAGTTGAGTAAAATTAAGTAGCAATAACAATACATTTGTAGCCTTACAGAACATTTGTGTTTTAGATGGGGTCAGTAACCCCAATTTGAAAACTGGTAAGAGTCAAAAAGACAAAATTCTAAAACTATAAAAAATAAAAATCGAAGATCAATTGAACTTAACTTAAAGGTGAACCCCCTTGGATCCAGGCTAGAATTTACAATACTAGTTTACACACATTCTTTTTCAGTGTTAAGGGGCCCATACACAGGCATACCCTGGCTGCCTAATTGCTAGAGCTACCAGTCTACTAGCAGTACATGGACCAAGGCTTGTTAAAATACAGTTAGACAAGTATGAAACAATGCTGTCGATGAACACATGGATTCTGTATGAAACTGATGGGCCTATGTGGGCCCCAATCAGAACAAGAAGATCAGCTCAGTCTACCACTCCACCCCAAACTAAGAACATATACAGTACCATTACCTATGTAATATACATGCTACACAGAGAATATGCATGAGCAACAGAATGAATAGCAACCCAAAAATGTGTTTGCTGACCTGACTGAATGCAGTGGAGAAGGTACACACAGAATACACAGACATATTTGCACGGCCCAAGACCGAATGCAAGGAAAATGGTATATACAGAAATAAAAAACTACAGGAGAGGCTTTACTCTATTATTAAAGGGCTGGTAGATTAAATACTGTATTTAGCCTTAAAAAGAAATGTATACTTAACCAAACATTGTTAATAAAAGAAATGTAAAATGTGATATATACACATATACATACACATATACACACACACACACACACACACACACACACACACTCTGAGTGAACTACTGAATAAAAGCAATAATAGGACACAATGCCTACACATTTTATGGTGTAACATTTCTGTTTTCTCAAAGACCACCTCTAAGAATTAAAATACGAATGATGGTTTTAAATCTTGAGCTATTCATCTCTTGCTGAACTATAACTAGCACCCTAAAGATAGCCAGTGCAAGTTACTGTGAATCTGGAGATTGCTGTTCAGCAACAGCTGGAAAGCAAGAGACTAAAGACCACCAATGTAAGCACTTTAATCTTTGTCTGTTTAACACAAATGAAAGAAGGTACAGTTCTTATTAGAGCAGAGTAACTATCTTTGTTCAGAACCAAAATTTTAAGTAATCTACATTACATACAATTATCAGAAAAACATTGTCTGCATTCAACCCAGACTGGCAAAGATGCAAAAAACAGCCGAGTTGGACCTCACTTGTATGGTTCTGAATAACTGCTAATTTGTCCAGGAAATAGTTAAAATTCAGCAAGTTAAAAAACTATTAAAAATTATATGTTAAGGCCCCATTGACACAAATATTTCTCTTTGATGAACGACCAGTTTTAATGCAATCCAACCAATCCATCAAATTATCGTGAGGTTAGTGGGAATTGAACGATCGTGCATCTAACGATTTCTCAACCATCGGTCAGAAAATTGATTGGCCAGGTTAGAACATTTTCATCGGTCACAGTGTAATCTATTGTCCAACTGTTTGCAGGGCCAAGCAGGCAGCTACACTCAGTTTTCCTGCCTTCAACTAGACAACATCGTTCGAAATGGTCTTTTTAGTTGATGGACAAAGTGTACATTTAAACGTTCGTTTCAAGATAAGCTTCGTCTAATGATAACGAAAAGATATTTTAAAAATCTTTACATATATGGCCAACATTAGAGTGTCTGCGACAAAGGAAAAAGAAATAATAGCAAATGAATCCTTTAACTGTAGAACAAGTTAGATTCAGTCGCTATTCTATTTCCATTAAAGGCGATGTCTGAATTATTTAAAAGCAAGCCAAAAGTATCATTCACAGTTATACACGACATAACAGGGGTGCAATGTAGCTTTTAAGATTCCTTACTTTCTCCAGTGTTTCTATTCGCTGCTTCAGTAACCTGTTCTCTGTGCGTAATCTCTGGAATAAAACAAACAATATGAAACCACAGTGGTTATGTTGTGCCAACCAAGAAGCTGACATTTAGAGGGGATGCCTTTGTTCAGCAATAGTTTTACAGGTCACAGACTAAGGTATCATTCTCTTTCTGCCCATTTAAAAGATCAGCCTAATCGTAATACTGGTGAATAGTGCAACAGCAAATATCTGCATTCGATATGAGATGATCTTATTTGCATATTTATTTTCCTCTACTGTTTTTCAATCACTTGATCTTAGACATGTACCAGTACAGGGTTAGCATGATAGCAGAGATCCTATCTGAAACCCACTGTTACCAACACTGCAGGATTTTAAGCACTCAAAAGTTTTAAAAGAAAATATATCTACAATAGAGGGCTAATAGAATTATAATACAGTATAACCCTGAATTTACTTCCCCGGATTTAACGTTTTCCCACATTTTACGTTTTTTCCTGTGGTCCCGTCATTTTCAGTGCAATTTTATGGGGTACTTTCCCGGGTTTTACGTTTGGTTTTCCCGGACATTACATCAGTAAATCAGCCCTGTCCCTTGCTTACCGCTCTATTTTATTAGCCAAAAACCTGTTATATTCAGTGTTCCAACGCTTACTTTTAAAATGTCTACTGTTTATGGATGCGGTCGCATGTGTCAGTGACATGCTGAGTGTGGGGAGCTGTGTTGAAAGGAGAATTCAACCCCTTCGGCGCTAAAATCCCACACCTGTGTTGCCCCCTCTCCCTCCTCCCCCCAGGCAAATGCCCCTAACTTGTTACTGACCCCTCCGTGCAGTTCCTCTCCTGTTGAGTTCACAGCAGCCATGCTCGCACGTGCGCTCTTCTTCCTATATTCACCGGCATTTGGTGGCGCATGCGCAGTAGAGGGATTCACCGGTAAGGATCTCCTGCGCATGTGCCAGAAAGTCACAAAGTTTCCAATTTCTTTTTTCGGAAACTTCGTGACTTTCGGCGCATGCACAGTAGATCCTTACTGATGATACAGGAAGAAGAGCGCACCGGCGAACATGGCTGCCGTGAACTCAACAGGAGAGGAACTGCATGGAGGGGTCAGTAACAAGTTGGGGGAATTTGCCGGGGGGGGCAACGCAGGGGAGGGATTTTAGCGCCGATGGGGTTGAATTCTCCTTGAAGGAGCAGGGACCTGGGCAAAAGAACACTTCACGTACAGGGAAGCAGCTGCTGTATTTGAGAAGGAGGGTGCGGGAAAAAGACAGAAAGCAGTAAGAAGCCGTTTGGGAAAAGAGGTTGGCTAAATGTGGAGAAACAGACTTGGCAAACAAGATTATGAGTAGAAGCGCTACTGTTCTGGAGAAGGAGGGTTGGAGAGGAAAGAGTTAGCATTCTGGAGAGGCAAGCTGAAGGGACCGGGAAGAAGACTGTGACAAATGTATTGAAGTGGCTGCTGTGTAGGAGAAGGCGGGGATAGGGACATGAAGCATGGGGCTGAAGCATGTTCAATAACTTAGCAAGTAACACTGTTCAGAATAAAAAAAAGACTCCAACACGTTTCCCTTAAAGTTTTCCAGGGTTTAACTTTTTTCCACGGTCCCTTGAAAAAAACATAAATTCAGGGTTCTACTGTAGAACAGAATAGCTTTAGTCCAACGGGTCTCTCACGGCAGGACTCTTATTTACCAGCACAATACTCCTTGGTAATACTTCCCCAAAATAAAAATTTGCAGAATAAAAGAAAACATAATTCTAAGCAACTTTCTAAATTACATTTATTAAACATAATCAGTGCTTTTAAAGTTATCTGTAAAACCAATTGCTATTGACAGCAGCATTTGCTTAACTCCTGGTTACTTTTTAAACAATGTTACAAACGTCAGGTCTGTTAATCAGCTGCCTTGTCTTAAATTGTATCAACAGTCTTAGATATCAGGGCAGAGAATAGGCAGGGACAGACAAACACTGATTTCAATAGCAATACATATACAAATAACTTTAAAAGCACAGAAAATGTGTAATGCATGTATATCTCAAAGTTGCTTAGAATTGTGTTTGTGGCAAATTAAGCAAAAAATATTTTCTGGGTTGACATTCAATCAAAAAAATGCCGTGTTGTAAGCACAAAGATTAACTAAATTTAAATCTTATGAGTTTTATTACCTTGATTTCAACTTGCTCTTCAAGCTCTTTTGTTTTTATTGTAGTGTACTCCTTTTCTAATCTGTAAATATTAAAGAGCAACAGAAAGTATTTATATACACACAAAAAAACAAAGAAAACAAGGTTTAATAAGATAATAAAAAAATAATAATTTAATCCAAAAGTTGATATATGGGATTTTGCCAGTCAACCCTTAAAGGAATAGTAACACCAAATAATTAAAGTCTTTTAAAGTAAAGAAATGATAATGTAGTGTTGTGCTGCACTGTTAAAACTCACGTCTTTGCTACAGAAACTCTACAATAATTGATATAAACAAGTTGCTGCGGGGGCAGCCATTCAAAGCTGAATAAGGAGAAAATGCACATGATACACAGCAGATAACAGATATGCTCTGTAGTATACAATGGGATTCTTCATTGAGTATCTAGGGTTGCCACCCAGCCGGTATTTTACCAGCCTAGTCGATAAAACACCTGCCAAGGCCGGTATTACAAATTTACCGGCAATTTGTAATACCCTTAAGAAAAAGCTCTTGGCCCGCCCCCAATTCGGTCAGTACTTGTGTTGCTCCGCTCCTTTTGCATCATGGTGCGTGACTCCGTCCCCTTTTGCATCACAGACTGCCCCCCTTTGTTCCTGCCACCCACCGGCCGGTAAATTTTTTTTAGAATACCCTATGGGTATCCTGTGCTTGAATGGCTGCCCCATGGCTACATAGAAGCTTGTTTATATAAACTATAGTTGTGTTATTTTTTCAGAAGCAAACACACCCATTTTACCAATACAAGACAACAGTACATTAGTCATTCCTTTAAGAAACATTCAGTTTTTGGTGTTATTGTTCTTTTAAGTGCAAAGTTAAGCTCCTAGGTAGGGGTTTCGTTCATTTGACCCTACCTACAATGTAGAATGTAATAAGTAAGGTAAATTTCATGACAGCATCCACCAAACAGACAAGGAAGAGAGCTAAAGGGTTTAAGGCAATTACATGAGAATGGGGATGCAGAAAAACGAGAATTCGTTTGAGACTTGGACAAATTCTAGAATGTTTTGCAGATTTCAGCCAAATCTTAAGTGTTTGAAATCAAACCCTTAAAGGATGTCAATAACATTGATTTCTAGTATCAACTGCACTTGTTCACCTATCAGCAAATAGCTTTGAACAGTTTGCTAAAAAATTTAAAAATGAGCACACAGATATGATTGATTGCAATGTGTAACTGGACTGGTGCAATTTAGCACCTATGTTAATGCACGTAGTTCTTTTATAGTCTTTTAGTTAATTGCCCTTTTAAAGGTTATCTAAAGCCCTTAATAAACAAGGGCACATGACTTCTGTGGTGAAACTTATAACCAACATGTACCCATCATCAATGTATTCAGTCAGTAATTGGTTTTATTAAATAGTATTTATACCACAAAAAAACACCACCACAGAGAGGAATAATGAGCACAATGTATGCTTACTTTTTCATCTTTTTTGCATTATATTTGACTTGATAAGCAGCTTGGATTAATTTGTCAGGTCCCCCATCAAACTGGTGTGGAATTACTTTTTGAAAGTGCTGAAAGACATAGAAAACAGTCATACGAAGACACAACTAGCCAGAGAACAATTCTAACAATATAAAAATAACCACTGTGTTTAAGCCCTTGAGTCACATACAGTATATAGTGGTGTTCAGAATAATAGCAGTCTGACATCACAATCACTGTTTTTGGAAGAAATTATATTTCTACATGGCAAATAATTTACTAGTAGGTGTAGTAGAGTAATAGAAAACCAACAGACATGACATGTATGCTGCTGATTCATTCACTGTCAGACGACCCCAAACACTGAATTCAAATCACAGTACAGTGTGAAGACAGTGAAACATGGTGGCACAAGTATCATGATATGGGGATGTTTCTCATACTATGGTGTCGGGCCTATTTATCACATACCAGGGATCATGGATCAGTTTCAATACATCAAAAGAGTTCATGTTGCCTTTGTATGCCCTTGAAATGGGAGTTTCAACAAGACAACAACCCCAAACACACCAGTAAATGAGTAATATTTTGGTTCCAGACCAACAAGATTGATGTTATGAAGTGGCCAGCCAAATCACCAGACCTTAATTCAATAGAATTGTCACTTGTGGGTGACATCAAAAATCCTGTTTCGGAGGCAAAAGCAAGAGATGCAGAAGAATTGTGGAATGTAACAAGTGCCAGAAGTTGGTGGACTCCATGCAACACAGATGTGCAGCAATTCTCAGAAACACTGATTACAACAAAATATTAGTTCAGTGATTCAAAGGAAAGCAAAATCTTAATACTACTATAGTTATATTTGCATAAGTGATAAAAAATATCAATTTTGTAGAGGATACAGTGCAAAATCTTTTCTTTTCCTGTAAATCAATCTTTTTCTTACCTGTAACATGCCTTCCATATCTAACTGCATTAACTCTGTCTGATTCATCTGAAGAACAGCGAGTCCAGACCGAAATACAATCTCAAACCCCTGAGTCAAGCAATATAAATTCAATTAATACAGGAAATACTGAAATGTTGCTCTGTTAGTATGTGTAAAGGGTGTAAAATTTGAGGCTAAGATTAGCCACTTGTCTGCCATGAAAAGTAAATTGTATAGCACACGCTGCCGAAGACCAGACTTATTCTTTGATCTGCTCCCCACCCCATGTTTACTAGCAACATAAGGGTAGGACTACACTGACGTTATCGGCGTGATCAGACGCACTGCGACAAAACACATGCGACGGATCGCACCGAAAACGTCTGTGTAGTCCTACCCTAAGAGTCCCTTTACAGAATGAGTTAACAGCCGAGTTGATCTGCATATTTGTGTTAAAGGAATTGTTAAGTGTAAAAATAAAAACTGGGTAAATAAGTTAGGCTGTGCAAAATAAAATTGTTTCTAATATAGTTAATTAGGCAAAAATGTAATGTATAAAGGTTGGAGTGATTATATGTCAAACATAATAGCCAGGACACTAGTTCCTGCTTTTCAGCTCTATAATTTATATTTAGTCAGCGACTTGAAGGGGGCCACATGGTACATTTCTGCTCAGTGAGTTTGCAATTGATCCTCAGCATTCAGCTCAGATTCAAAAGCAACAGATATGACCCAAGTGGCCCCCCTCAAGTCTCTGATTGGTAACTGCCTGGTAACCAGGGTAACCAGTCAGTGTAAACCCAGAGAGCTGAATAGCAGGAAGTAGTGTTCTGGCTATTATGTTTAGGGATGCACCGAATCCACATTTTTGGATTCGGCCGAACCCCCGAATCCTTCGTGATAGATTCGGCCGAATACCGAACCGAATCTGAACCCTAATTTGCATATGCAAATTAGGGGTTGGAAGGGGAAAACATTTTTTACTTCCTTGTTTTCTGACAAAAAGTCATGCAATTTCCCTCCCGCCCCTAATTTGCATATGCAAATTAGGATTCGGATTGCCTGGGCAGAAGGATTCGGCCAAATCCAAATCCTGCTGAAAAAGGCCGAATCCCGAACCGAATCCTGGATTCGGTGCATCCCTAATTATGTTACACATACGGTCACTCAAGCCTTTATGCAATAATTTTTGCCTAACTATATTAGAAACATTTTTTATTTTGCATAGCCTAACTATTTACCCAGTTTTTATTTTTACACTGAACAATTCCTTTAAACTAGGAGTCAGATTTGCCACGTGATGCATAAAAGGAATCAACTGCAGATGTTACTAAAATAGTGGTATCAAATGACAAATTTAAATATAATTAAAAAAAACTGAACATTGTGTGTTTGGGTTTATCAAGTAATTACTTTTGAACAAATCATCTTTCAATTATGGGAAGGCCTTTTACAAATCCATGAATTCTAACTAAAGCTCTTTGCAATAAGCTATAAGCACCGTCAGTATATTTGAGACATCTATATGAACTGTGATGACCAGCAAGACTGGGACTAGGCTATCATCAGCCAAGACCAGCAGCGGTAAGCCACAGTGCATCATTACACAGGACTGTTGCTATTTCAAGGTTACACAGGAGTTTAATTGAATTAATAGGAACATTAAAATACAACCTTTCAATGTTTAATCAATTAGGACTAATTTTGGTTGTGAGCAACTCTTGTGGGTACAGGAAGGAGTGAAAAATGCTTCCTCTTTAATCTCTGCGTTAATCCAAAAGTTTGCAGCTTTAATACAAGCTTGCCTTTAACAAACTTCAAACGGACAGCTGATTGTACATTTAAACCATTTTTAACCCAGCCTTAACTGAAAAGACAAAGTATAGCTCCTAGAGATAATTCTACAAGCCGTACAGCTGCAGGAGTCATTTGGCTTGCATTTTAGTTTAGGAAATGGAAAGCAAATATAGCACACACTAACTCTAGCCAGAAGCCCTTACCTCCGACATAAAAATATCAAATATTCTTGTACCAACGGGTAATGGGAAATTGGTAAGGAAAATAGTGAGGAACCAAGATGACGCATACATAGATGTGTGAAAGCTTTGAGCTTGAAAGTGTACATACAAGTCTGGCAGCTGTTCCTGTTGGCATGAAAAGAAGAGGAAATAATTTAAGTTTAAAAAATTTCTGGAAAGACCAAGTAAACATTTTTGAGTTACTAGTCTACTAATTCAATGTATTCTAAGGGCAACAGCACACTACATTCTGTAGCCCACATACTGGTATTAAGACTTCAGCAGATACCTTTGCCTTGGTGTCAGTGTAAATTGCCAGTGGTAAAACAGTTGAAGTTGTAAGCACAAGAAAACGTTGGAGCAGGTAATAAGGTTTTCTGTCCACCATGTTAAAGGAGATTTAAGGGTGAGCAATAAAATGTTGCATTGTCATCCTTATTTACTACTCATTTATGAATTTTCTGGCTGCAACGATTTCTCTCCCTGCCCCTTCTTCAGTAAATAAAGATTTTGAATGTCTCCATGTTTGGAAAGGGGTTAACAGTCAAAATGTTTGTCTATTTTTATTAATGTGTCCTATCACTAGTTTCAAGTGCTTACTTGCTACTGAATGCAGAATCTATAGTGCTAGCTGTCAGGGACCTGACTGTCAAACACAGTAGGGTCTACACTTGTGACCTCAGATGTAACTTAGGAGAAAACCACTTACTGTTTAATGCATTCATCAGGAATGGAAAAAACACATATTGCAAGTACATTGCAATATGCCTCCATATGTACATACATACATATATACATACATAAGAACCCCCATTTTACATTTTTCAGGGGACCAGGAAAAAAATTATGTAAAATCAGGGAAATGCTTTGAAGTACATTTTTCTTCAAGTACTGAAAGGATACAAGCACAGGAGTCTGTTTTACTTTGAGATACAATATTTACTGTGTTAATAAGAAGAGTTAAACATTGCAGCGTTGCGTTGATGTTACAGTATGGGGGGCATGTGCAAGGCCTCCTTGTCAGTCACATGCACAACCTAAAGCATAAGTGATTGGTGCAGTACTATATAAGTTGCAGTACTATATAAGGGGCAGACTAATTAGAATTTACCATTTACATACAGAACCATGGCAAAATATAACACTGGTTAGTATTTTAAACCTCTCTTTGACAAATAACATTCATAGAGGGGAAAAAAAGCTGTTTTTGGGTACATCAGGACAACATTTTGATGTAAAATCCAGGAAAACATTACTTAAAATCAGGGAAATGCACCTATTGAAATGCATTATAAATTGGTGGGACCACAAAAAAAAAAAAGTGAAAAAAAAAAGTAAAATGCGGGAAAAAACTTCAGGGTAATTAAAATTGAGGTTTCACTGTAATTTTAAGTAAAGGCTAACCTTATACCAGAAGGTGTCTCTGCTAAATTGTGTTAAACAAAGGAACAAAATACTGGCATAGCTTCTCAGTATATCTCTGTACAGAGTAGGGGAAACTGTGGACTGTTCCTACTAATTTTCTACATGACATAATAAAGATATTTCAGATCATGGCAGGTTATATACCCCCTTGGGTTTCAAATACAGAACCTTTTGCAGGATCCCTATAGACAGACATATGGGAGGTAAGTAGGTTCTGGAAAGACCCTTCCAGGCTGCAGTAAGTTACATTTTTGGAACCCAAAAAGAAAATCATTTAGTTTAACTAGAAAAATAAATTACAGTAGAACCCAGGAAAATGTAAAATCAGGGAAATGTATAGGTGGGGCCACAAAACAACAATGCAAAACGAGGGAAAATTTTAAAATCAGGGGATGTAAAATTGAGGTTACACTGTAGATTTAAACTGTTTTATGAACAAAGTCCCAAAAGCAACAAAGATATTCTCCTTACCTGTATCATACACTCAAACTGATACATGCACAGACCTAGCTCTGCCATGCTGGGTTTAAAAAGTTCCCGAAGGCGATAGTCTTGCATTAATTTAACAAAAACACAAAAAGCTTCTTCTTCTGGCATCTGTGTACGAAAAATGACAAAATCAACAGTTATGGCACTTTATCTCTCATATATTATATCAGATGACATTCAAAAATGCAAATTAGTAACTTAAACCAGACATTTCTATACTGACAGAGATCCAAGTGAGCATAATCCACAACATAATTCACATCTGCCTAAAACAGGCCTTACAGAGAAATTAGCGGTCCACCGAGTCAAAAGTTTCAAGTTCCAAAGTGATATCATCCTAGATTAAAATAAAACTGGCAGCCAGCTGTAGCCATAGGTTTTTCCAATTACTCACTGCATTAATTATATAAATAAGCCACATATCAGCTGTGATATATTTCTGACCAAATAAGGATGTGACTGGGCCACTGGCCTTGTTCTGAAAGCATAAACTTGGTGGAATAGAAATATGCAATACATTTATTTACTTTTTGTTTTAATATGTTTATTACAATAATGTTAAATAATACATTGTTATACAATGTTACTGCCTCAGCTAAAACGGATATATTTTAAGCTAAAGATGGATACTGAAAAAACTATTTTAACATACGGTAATGTCATAACAGAAGCAGTGAAGCACTATGAATTTTGAACGAGGGAATGCTTCAGAAATGTCCCAGTATGACTAATGCCACATGGATTGCACTGTGACTCATGTACCAGTAAAAGGAAAGATAGTCAAGGAGGTTGCATAGCAACAATAAGAGACTGATAGCTAAACTTACTGACTAGAAAAACAAATGGTTTAAGGTTAAAGCAGAGACAATTATATCTTCTGTCTGATATAACTGAAACATTTAAGTAACTCAATCTTTGCAAACAAACCCAAAGTTACTATTACCAGTAATATGTATTACTAGGGCAGCTGGTGTATTTCAGGGCTTATGAACAACATCATTATTAGAGCACAACATAATAGAAAACATTTTGAAGAAGATTAAAATGGAATACGATAAATAACTTTCTAATATAAACCACCTATTTAATTTTAAGAATTCAAAGTAGGTTGTTTCCCCCAGAAATTATATTCTGTTAATAACGCCATGTTATTCTGTATTCCAAACGTGTTATGAATTTACTTACCTGCATAAGAAGAAGTCCAACGATAAAAGCACTACCTTGGCAGTAGCCAACTTCACGATCCACCAAGGAATAAGCCTGTAAGGAAAAAAATATTAAAGGGTTTTACTTAAATCTGTGAAAGAAGAAAACAACCTGCATGTAATAGCACACTTGCTTCTTTCAGATCAAGTCCAAGCACTAATCATATATGACAATTATTGTATTGCTAATGAACAGGTGTATGGACAAATGTATGCTTATTCTGTGACTGTTCCATGATCCATTTAATCCAACTGGTTAAAACAAGGAGGCTGCCAATTCTGGGAAATATAATAAATGATTCCATTTCAGTAAATACACATGAACTAAACTAGAAAAATCAAACAATGGACAGACTATCATAAGTCATTAAACAAAAATGAAAGCAGCGCCACACATTTTCTGGATGTCCCACAGAAAACAAAAGTTCAATTTCCATTCCTTGGGAAGAAAAATGTATCTTTTTCCAGTTACAGATTTCCATATAGATTAAAATTTAGTAATTACAAGATAAACCAGTGGGGTATAACTACAAGAGGATGCCCCTTAATGCTCATTTTTAACTCCCTGCCTGATGCGTTCTGCACCGAGCACGGAATTAAATATCCACTGCTCAAAGAAAAGAGCAGAATCAGGAGGTTCATTTAGCCCTGCCCTTTCCACCAGCCTTTGATCTAACTTAAAAGAAAACTATAACTCCCAAACAATGGTCTCTATGAAAAGATATTGCATAAAACAGCTCATATGTAAAACCCTGCTTTGTGTAAACAAACCATTTTCATTTCAAATTGCCATTTTAAAAAATAAGGGCCGCCTCCTGGGATCATAGGATTCCCTGTGCACACAAACATACAAACAAACCATACTTGTTAGGTTACATGAGCCAATTAACAGACAGAGTTGTATCTTTTACTTCCACACTTCTTCCTGTTACAGTTAGAGTTGTAGTATTTCTGGTCAGGTGATCTCTGAGGCAGCACAGAGATCATCACAAAATGGTGGTTCAAGGCAAGAGATGTAAAAGGGCAATATTTACTTAAATATATATACCAGTTTGGTAAGATTCTTTAATATGCCACTTAATTTGATATAAACTGTTGCTTAAGTATTCATTTTGGGGGTATAGTTTTCCTTTAAGGTGGTCATATGTGGAAAAGTATCTAACCAACTGGTCTGCAAGCTGAATGGACATACAGTATACTTCACAAGAAGCCATAAAAAATATGGCCACTATTCGTTCCAGTCTTTGGGGACAAAAAGAGGTGCTCGACTTCACTTCCCTTCCTCATCTGCCATTGCAACATGTACTGGCCAACACTGTTCGTCTGCAGAGGAAATTTTCAAACCTGTCTAGCCGACAAACTGGAAGATATCCATTGTACTTACAGATACTGGTCATATTACCAGCATACAGTATGTGCATCAAACTCCAAAGAAAGAACAAAACAAAAGAAACAAAACTTTATTGGTATATGTATGCCCATTTTTTGGTGCGAGAGCCTTAACACTTATGGTTTTCATGTTACAGAACATGTGAGATGTAAGAACCTTGTGAAAATTCCTGTGTCATTTACTTTTATGGAATCTAGTATATACTGTTCTGTATAGTGAATTCAAACTGTGAGCTTGTCAATTAAAAACCCAGAATGGAACGTACTCACCTTCATAACATTAAATAAAACCTCTTGTCCCAAGCTGTCCTTTTCTTTAAAGAAGTCATGCTCTGGATAAGTCCTGGCAATGTCCCTTCTAATAAGTTTTTCAGACGGCGAAGTCATCTTTAAAAGATCGCAGTACTGATCTTTGATTGGCATATTCTGAGCATTGCATAGTAGTTGCCACACTATTGCTCTGAAGTGATGAGGTATTCCTTTTCTAACCAGTTCCTATAGAGGAGAACATGTTTGTATTAAATAGTGCTTTGGTAGTTAGTGCACCTGTTCTGGCAGTGAGCGGTTTAGAGAAGTGGTTCCCAAACGGTGTAGTTGGCACCCCTGGAAGGGGGGGGGCTTAGCCTCAAGGCAAGTTTACAGATGCAGTTCAATCAACACTTGCCATATGTTGGCTTTTATTTCACTATTTTCCCCTAACAAAAATAGAAAAATGTTCAGACAGATAAATACCTTGATTGGCTTTTCTTTTTTTTTGTATACTTCCTCCCAATCATTAACAATCCGACCCCAGAGCAACCATGCATCTTCTTCCTGATGATGGCTGAGATTGCTGGAGGCAGAAGAGCTTGAAACCAAAGACGAACCGCTGTTTCTTCTTGATCCATTAACAGAGCGTAAGGATTTAGTGTCTATCTCCAGAAGCCTGGAAATTAAATCAAGCAATAGGTTAACCTTAGGCTGTAACATTCTGCATTATTGCAATACTCTGAACGACTTCAAAAAGAGTCTGTATTTCCCTTAGAGTAATGTCCTGACCTGCATACAGAATATGCACTGCACATGTTAATATTACATACAGTGAAAGGGTTTCATTATTCTGGTTAAGGTGCTCTCTTGCACCCCATTTAGAGAATATATTCATCTAACATAGCAGTATATCCAGTTGTTGAGTATCAGCTCCAAACATAAAAAAAAACAGTCCTGTGTGCACAAATCTGCTTTCAAAGCAACCGGTTCATTCGCATTCAAGTACTGGGGTTAAAATACAAGTCACTGTTAAAGTAAACGAAACAAGATGATATTCCCAGAAATTAAATATGAGCACAACTCTAAAGGAACAAGGGGCTTTTCCCAAAAATATGGTTCTCGACATTGTCCTTGACCATCGGTATTTACACAAGCCAAGCCATTTATCCCAAGTGCAAATTTACAAATGCCTGAACTGGAAAAGTTGTCATTCTGAAAATGATCCAAACTGCCAATGTCTGCATCATGACAAGTGCCAATAAAAAAAATGACAGGTTTATTGATATCTGGTCTCTGTAGTTTCAAAAGTTTCTGTTTGCAAGAGTAATGTGGACAATGATTGTCAAATCACTTTGTACCCTTGAGGAAAGCTGCAATGCAAAAAGTGATTTTTCAGATCGGACTCATTAATAACTATGAGCAAGTTTGTGCCTGAGCAGTAACCTGTGTCAACCAATCAAATTCTTGCATTCTGCCAGCTACTTATGTGGAAAATAAAAGTAAAAATAAAAGGCAAAATATTTTTTTAGAGTTAGTTATTAGGAGGGCTGCATATAGGAACTGCTACACTAAATATGTATGTATAAACATCTGAATTAGACCAAGCACTCTCACGCTAGAAGTAATTACTGACCCAGGTGCTATCTACTGCCAAAATTCATTCAAAATATAGACTTTCCAAAATTCATTCAAAATACTGCTGCACAATGGGATTTCAAAAAATATTGAAAAATTTCCCCTTTATTATATAATTTTTAAAGAAAACAAGCCAATGTTTCAGTCCCCTCCTATGACATCTATCAAGACCCCGTTCTCATAATAAAACCAAAATATTTATTTTTTCTCTGTAAACAATACCTTGTACTTGATTCCAACTAAGATATAATTAATCCTTTATTGGAAGCAAAACCAGCCTATTGGGATTATTTAATGTTTACATGATTTTCTAGTAGACTTCAGGTATGAAGATCCAAATTATGGAAAGGTTATCCGGAAAACTCCAGGTCCCAAGAATTCTTGAGAACAGGTCCTATACCTGTCCACAAATTATGCCCAGACCACATAAACAAGGTTAAAAATAATTGATGAAAATATGGTTTTAGTAACCAATGAGCCATATTCAGCCAATTTCAGTACTATTTGGAAATCAAAATCACTCCTAAATCATACATAGTGGCTTGAAAGAGCTGTATTGTCTTAATGTAACTATCATATGAAACAAACTGTTATTTGTATCATTAATTATAATATAGGAGGTTTAGCCAGTTTGACATAAAAAATGTTGCCATGTAAGTAGAATGCATGGACATAAACTGGTACAGTTAAAAATTCATCCTTGTAAATATGTTTTTAAACAGAAACCTAAATGATACAGAGAAAGCAAACCTTGCCTTAAAAGGTTAATTGTTGACATTTTCAGCAGTTCCTTTAGCATACAGAAATACAAGTAACTTACAGCTACACTTTGCCCATTTCTCTCTTTCAAAGTGTGCAATAATTTTAAACATTAAAAATATATGATATACAGGTCAAATAACCCTACTGTACTTTAAGTATAGGTGATCAGAAATGTACTGTGACTTCCAAAACCCCTTTTAATTACAGCAGCAGGCGTTATTCTTTATCGTTTACAGTGGTTCTTCATTTATTATTCTGTTCTTCCTGCTTGAAAGAGGTCCTGGGGACAAAACAATAGCTGGCAGGGGTTTGGGAGCTTATTAGGTTAGCAGCAGCCCAGGGACATTTATTAATAGGGAAACAGTCCTTATAATTGCTATGTCTGAGGTATGTCCTGTACGAAAAAAGCTTCAGGACAGCACCAACAAATTTTATATAAAATAAAACGCCTTTATTTGTGCTTCACAGGGGCATCACGGCAACGTTTCAGGCCACATGGCCTTTTATCAAGCTTACTGGCACATATTCAAAATTTGCCTTTTATATTCTATCACACCACCTAGTGGTCAAAAAGTATTAATATATTCACAAAAAATGACAATCCAACAATAAAGTGCATATTACCAAATATCAAGTGTCCATCATTTCATCACATGTATATCCATCGTAAAGTGCAATTTGGACAGTAACTCTACAATATTAAGATCTGTAGAAAAGATTAAAATGAATATAATCAAAACAATATAATCAAAAAAATTATATACTCAAAAAGATCAAAACAAGAAAGGGAGAGAAAATTTCACATATTAACAGTGTTCACCCACTCAGCTACAATTATTCATGAAAAATGTATCCATTTATTTACAGCGAAAGAAACTAGCAATTATAAAAACATAATTTATATACAGTATTAAAACTATCTAAAAATGGGGCCCAGATCGTATTCCTTATTTAAACCATACGGTTCCAATGTCTCTAATTTCCTGATCCAGTATGCCTCCCTGTACAAAAGCTCCTTTTGTTTATTACCCCCTCTTTGTTTAGTTTCAATAGTCTCTATTATTTGGTATTTTAACTGATTCACATTGTGGACATGACCAAGAAAATGTCCTGCCACTGCTTGTTCCTTTTTGCCTGTCTTTATCGTCGACTTGTGTTCCCTCATGCGTTCACGGACCGTTCTTTTTGTTTGTCCAACATACGCTAGTCCACACGGACATTTAATCACATATATAGCGTATGTTGAGTAACAAGAATACCGGCCCTTAATCCTAATTGGATAACCCTTCCTTGGGTGGAACACATTCTCTCCCTGTTGGACATTCGAGCAACAATTACAGTTAAAGCAGGGAAAAGTCCCCACTTTTCCATTGGTTTTTTCACCAGTTTTCATACTCGTCCTTATGTCCGAATGTACCAACATGGAGCCTAGTGATCTCCCTTTCTTGTATGCTATAACAGGCGGTCTAGCTGTTATAGCATACAAGAAAGGGAGATCACTAGGCTCCATGTTGGTACATTCGGACATAAGGACGAGTATGAAAACTGGTGAAAAAACCAATGGAAAAGTGGGGACTTTTCCCTGCTTTAACTGTAATTGTTGCTCGAATGTCCAACAGGGAGAGAATGTGTTCCACCCAAGGAAGGGTTATCCAATTAGGATTAAGGGCCGGTATTCTTGTTACTCAACATACGCTATATATGTGATTAAATGTCCGTGTGGACTAGCGTATGTTGGACAAACAAAAAGAACGGTCCGTGAACGCATGAGGGAACACAAGTCGGCGATAAAGACAGGCAAAAAGGAACAAGCAGTGGCAGGACATTTTCTTGGTCATGCCCACAATGTGAATCAGTTAAAATACCAAATAATAGAGACTATTGAAACTAAACAAAGAGGGGGTAATAAACAAAAGGAGCTTTTGTACAGGGAGGCATACTGGATCAGGAAATTAGAGACATTGGAACCGTATGGTTTAAATAAGGAATACGATCTGGGCCCCATTTTTAGATAGTTTTAATACTGTATATAAATTATGTTTTTATAATTGCTAGTTTCTTTCGCTGTAAATAAATGGATACATTTTTCATGAATAATTGTAGCTGAGTGGGTGAACACTGTTAATATGTGAAATTTTCTCTCCCTTTCTTGTTTTGATCTTTTTGAGTATATAATTTTTTTGATTATATTGTTTTGATTATATTCATTTTAATCTTTTCTACAGATCTTAATATTGTAGAGTTACTGTCCAAATTGCACTTTACGATGGATATACATGTGATGATATGATGGACACTTGATATTTGGTAATATGCACTTTATTGTTGGATTGTCATTTTTTGTGAATATATTAATACTTTTTGACCACTAGGTGGTGTGATAGAATATAAAAGGCAAATTTTGAATATGTGCCAGTAAGCTTGATAAAAGGCCATGTGGCCTGAAACGTTGCCGTGATGCCCCTGTGAAGCACAAATAAAGGCGTTTTATTTTATATAAAATTTGTTGGTGCTGTCCTGAAGCTTTTTTCGTATGTGGTGCCAGTGGAAAGTGGCCACTGGAGGACGTGCACCACCCACAAAGAAAGAGTGAAAATCGTTGTGCTGACTGCTTGTCTACAATGAGGTATGTCCTGTAACACGTTCTTGTGCCAGCACCAACCAGCAGCCACAGAGTGCAGGGGATTAGCCTTTCAGTGTGCTGAAGCCAATATTAAATTTTCATGTTTGTGATAGTTCCCCTTTAATAATGTTTCCTGCAATTGTTGTGTACTAACAAAATGTGCAATTTGGCAAGGAATGTCCACATTTTGTCTTTCTGCTGTATCTTTTAAACAGCATGAGAGAGATGATTTTGTAGATAGTAGTTTATTTTGATACATTAACATTCCAGGCTTCAGAAAGGGCGAGATTTAGCCTGTTTTATCTGACAAATAAACACAACCTTTCACTTTTGCAACAAAGAGGTCCTGCAGCGATTTTCTTCTAGTGTATGTTTTGCCTCTGGCAAGAGCTTTCGGACTGCGTTGCACCCTGCCTGCAAGGGTTTTGAAAGGTGGTTGAAGCACACACTACGTACATTACCAGTCCAGAGACTTTCTCGATAATTCCACTGGGATTATACCTGAGAAGTAGCACTAGCATCTTCTCTTCTATTTCATATCTGTGAAATGGCATAGCAATGTGCAATGAAAAGCTTGTTCTTGGGCACTGAGGGATGATGTGGCATCATGTCAAGGCATGCATTCATTAAGCCAACACAAGAAAGCAGAAAATGAGAAGCTGGAATTTTAACAAGCAGTATGCAAATCTGATGAAGGCTCTGACATCAGACACACTGAGCTGGATAATCACATTTGTGATGCCTGAATTCATCCCAATATAATCTTCTAGAGCAGTGCTGTCCAATTTCTATGGTACCGAGGGCCGGAATTTTTCTAATCTACATGGTGGAGGGCCGATAATGGAAGCCAGTGTTAGCCACTCCCTGTTTTTAGACCACACCCACTTTAAACCACACCCATGTTACCGCAAGACCATGTCTACATTAATAGTACACCACAAAAACAAATGATTGGTGCTCACTGCAGGGATCAGGGCTAAGCAACTAAGGGTAGGTAGAGTAGGCAGCTGTCTAGGGCGCCATCATTGAGGGGTGCACTTTTAAGGGGATTTTTTTTTTCGTTTTTTTAATTTTTTCGGTTTTTTTTTTTTTTTTTCAAGCATTTATTTAATAATTTGTTTCAGTAATCATGGTCACCCAGTTGGGTGGAATCCATCTCCTTCACCTTCTCCCTCTTGCCGGCAAGTAATAACTCCTTCTGTGCGGTGCAGCACGATGTGCGCACACGCGTCAATGACATCACTGATGTGTTGGGTGACAGAAAGAGGCAGGGAGCTGGCGGTCTGCTTGGTGTGGCTCGCATTTGCTGCTCTCAGCCTTGCACATATGATGGCTGCTGGAGGACTGTATGATGGATGGCTGCTGAGCTTGCTGGTACAGGTATGGGGGGGCAGTATAATGGATGGCTGCTGGTCTTGCTGGTACAGGTATAGGGAGCAGTAATATAAATGAAAAAGTGTTGTACATTTTCTTGCTGGTAATGAGCACTGAGTGAAGCTCTTGCCTAGGGTGCTGAACAGGTGAACAATGTGGGCAGTTTCAGTCTGGGTCTCAGGTGTGAACAGTACAGGCTTTAGGGGAGTGAACAATAGAGGAGTCATGAGTGTGAACAATACAGGGGGGGGAATCACAGATGTGAACAATACAGGGGATTAGTCTGAATTTGAGGTTTATACAATGCAGGGGCCAGTCAATCACTGTAGTGATACCTTTTAAAGTTTACATATGGTAAACAGACACAGCAGGCAGAGTTTGATGTGGAGGGCCAGTTGGACAGCCCTGTTCTAGAGTTTAAGCATTCTACTGTGCAGGAAACAAGTGACACAAATATCACTGCCTTATAATGTTGATGTGTTTAGAAAAAGACATGTTTTCCCTGAGACAGTATCCCTTTATAAGTGCCAGAACTAGCCTAGACTAAATAACGTTTCAGTGCTCCAATAGGTATAGATCACATCTGGCATATCAACCTCTGGTGTGAAGATATGTACATACTTTACTAGTTAGGTCTCTGGACTTCATGCATGCGCTGATCAGAGTCAAAGTCAACATGAAAAAAGGCATCGCTAACATTTCTGTATATTGATAAGAGAAATTCGCCAGTCCATACAATGAGATCAATTCAGTTGATCCAGCCATGTCCCCACAATCCAAATAAGCTAGTAAGCAGTCAGCTCAATTACTTTCCCTAAATGGCATAAGCATTAGTATAATATAAACTACACAAGAAACATTTCGATTAAACCCATGGATACCCCTAAAATTGAAGATTCACAGAGGATGATTACTTACCTGTTTTGTTCTTCTAACTTTGCCAGCAGCACAACCTCATCTGGACTCAGATCGACTGGGGAAGATGGTGAAAGTGCTGGAGTGGACAGAGTAGTCGAGGAGGATGTAGTGTGCAGTGAGGCTGATGGGCTCGCCACCTGACTTGCCATTTGACTGACAGTATAGGACACCGTATTCTTTACCCATGAGAGAGTAGAACTCAGCTTCTCTGCAACTTTGTCTGTCGCCACCTAATATAGGAATAGCAGGAAAACAAATTTGATTGAGATCTTGCAAGAGTATATATGTATATTTTTTATGAACACATAATGGAAGATTTATCAAGGGTCGAATAATAAATTTGAATTCAAAATTCACTCATTTCATTTTAATTCCCCTATTCGAATGTAAATTTGAATGTGAGATTTATCATACCTCGACCATAGAAGCAGTCCTAATTTGAATATTTGGCACCTAAAACCTGCTGAGTTCTTGTACAAGTCAATGGTAGAGGTCCGTTGAGCCATATGGCCTTCCTGTCATTTGAATTTTTTTTTTTTTTCAGGAGAAAATTTTGATTCATATGAATCAAATACGATTTGAAATTTCGAGTAGGAACCATTCAATGGAATATTAAGACATCCAAATGTTTTCTTAAATAAATAACTTCCCTGTCGAATTGTAAGTAAATTCAAATAAAAATAAAAAAATTCACATGAATTCGAAATTCGACCTTTGATAAATGTGCCTCATAATGTGAGAAATGATTTTGGAGGAAGATATTCAAGGATTCATTGTGGCTGGAAGAAACATCCACAACTTTTTATATGCTGAAAATACTTAAGGTATGGGACCTGTTATCCAGAATGCTCGAGACCTGGGGCATTTCGGATAACGGATCTTTCCATAATTTGGATCTTCATAGCTTAAGTCTACTAGAAAATCATGTAAACATTAAATAAAGCCAATAGGCTGGTTCTGCTTCCAATAAGGATTAATTATATCATAGTTTGTATCATGTACAATGTACTGGTCTATTCTAACAGAGAGAAAAAGGAAATCTTTTTTTAAAACTCTGATTATTTATTGTTAAATAAAATGGAGTCTATGGGAGTCAGTCTTTCTGTAATTTGGATCTTTCTGGATAACAGATCCCATACCAGTAGATACAAAGCTAAATATGTATTATGCTGAAGAGCCTCTTAAGTAAACTTCAAAATAGAGTAAAACTGTGGGATTTCAAACATTACGTCCGCTTAAACAATAATAACACACAAGACTTAAGCTGCCCATATCACGAGAACACCCAATTCTACAGAAAATACTACAATGCACTGAAGAGTCAATGGGAAGGAGGAATGGAACAACCAGCAACAAACAATGTGTATATATATTTAACACCAAAAATCATGAATGTACAATTGAGAAACATTATTCATCAATCTAGCAAAATTGAAATCTACTTGATGGCACTTAATTAACGCCAGTCACTTGAATGAGATGCATTTATCACAACTTCTTTCGTTTTAGAACATATTTGAAAGTAAAATCTTTGGCCTGGTATTTGTTCCTTTTCTGCTGCAGCCTTAGGGTGAGATATCAGTTATAAGTCAAAAATAGTGAGCAGCATTACATTAGCAAATGCTTTAAATATAAATAATTTAGTAAACTATCTTCAATCTCTTGTTCCCAAAATGGCAAACCCTCCTCTGGGAAGCAAAGCACACACTACTTTTGAACCTGGAATCTTTTCTTCCATTGAGGTTAGGAACCTTTATATGTAGGCAGGAGCATATGCAATAATCATGTGATGAAGCACACACAAAAAACACAACTGTTTATTGGAAAGCACATAGCAGCTGTTTACCAATTCACATTATCTGTCCCTGCTAAGTGAAGAGAACTGCGCATGGCACTCCCCCTGGCTGCAGCTTGACAATATGTCAGCAAAACAGATTTTTAGCAACAGGAACTTAAAAGGATTATCATGATTTTGTAGTTTTTTTGTTATAGTTTTTATTTCTAAATTACTGCTTACATTACAAATAATTCACTATACCATATACAATTGTATTCTTTAACCAACAAGTATATTTTTTTAGCAGTAATATTTGTGTGGCTCTGGCCTTAAAGGCGGAAGGTCACCTTTATAACAAAAAACTTTTTGTATTCTATAGTTTGACTTATTCTAAGCAGCTGCTGGTATTTTTTTCCCTGTTGACCCTTGAAAGATAGCATTTTCAGTTGCAGGTCTGAAAAAGGCAACTCATCCAGGCAACAAAAAGAAAACAAAGACAGTACTCGATCAGTATTCTTAGTTTTTGTTGCTAATTTTTGTATTCTTGCTCTAAATCAGGGGTCCCAAACTTTTGGCAGGAATTGGGGCCATAGTCTAATTGCATACTTCTAAAGTATGTGTTAAATGGTACTCCAGCTTTGTGCAATGAGACACACTAAGGCTACACAGGGCTGAAATCAGCACAAATATCCAGAGATCTGCAGTTCTTTGCTGAAATCCAGAGCCTGTTCTCGCACTGGAGCCAATTCAACACTTCCAAATGAGAAAGAGAGGAGGCTACTACACATGACAGGGCTGAAATCAGCTGGTGAATTTCAGCTAGCTGATTTCAGCCCTGTGTAGCCCTAGCCTTAATGGATAAAATATGTTCTAAAGACTGAATTTGTAGTTCACAAACTGTGGAAGAGGCTCAGGCTGAAGCCCAATTATAGGATGATTTTGAAATGTAGGGAAAATGTCTGTAATAATAGACTTAAGGTAATTTTAAGGTGGAATATGGGAGTTAACCCTTATTTGGTGTCCTTGATATTCTCCGAACAACGAAGGAATGGCAGACATAGCAACATTATCATATGCCTGTAATCTTATGAATTTACAAGGACCATAACAACCTCACTGAATTCTTTTTTTGAGCATCAAGTGCACTGATCAAAATGGCCAAAATTTCATTCACCTTAAATTACCCTCCATGAATACATACAGCACTCCTAGTTTTTTTCCCCAATTGCTTTGGCATTAAGGAGTATTTTGTAAGACATATACCCATAGATCCAAGCAGAGCCTGGTATATTCAAAACTGCTTTGCATCACACACGGCAATAAAAAAAATACTTGACACTATAAATAAAGCTAATAGTACGTAATCTTTAGTAAGAGGAGAGGGAATGTGCAACTTCAAGTACAAAAAAAGTGGCAAAGGACAACTGCACATTTAAGTTGAATTGAAATTAATTTCAATAAAGTGTATCTATTTTGGGTAAATTAAATGTTACAAAAGTAAGCAATGTGAGCAAATATCTATAGTAAGTTGAATCAACTAATCTCACTGTATTTCCTTTTACCTTGAAGACTAGTCATCCGACTGGCTTTCTCATTTCAGAATGACCGGTACAAAACGATTTGTGGTTATAACCCTGGAATTTTACTCCAATTAGCATAATCTGTTTAGTAAAATCAGCATGGGATCAAAGACCTCATAGAGGTAAGGTGTTGACCAGGGAGAGGTGCTAAAACATCATTGTATGTTGCAAACAATAGGAATCACACACACACACCACCCCGATTAGTCTCCATGGAAAAAGAAAATACAGTGAGACCAGTTGATTTGACTTATTACTATGGCTATACCATGACCTGAATGAATGAGATACTGCACAGACAAAATGTAAGCAAACATACATTTAGGGCAGAGACATGCTCAGATTCAGGGAGATTAGTTGCCCAGCGACAAATCTCGTTCTTCGGGGCGACTAATCTCCCCGAACTGCCTCCCGTCAGCTAGAATGTAAAGCACTCGGAGTGCCAACGACTTCAGAAAACTAAGTTCTCCGAGTGCCATCCCGCCAGCGATTTACATTCTAGCTGGCGAGAAGGCAGTTCGGGGAGATTAAGTCGCCCGAAGAAGGGGAGATGAGCAACTAAGTCTCTGAGCGCGTGTCTCTGCCCTTAAAAGGAGAAAACTTTGCACCAGTGAGGTAGCAATAAGAACCAGATATTTGATTTAATAATTCTGTGCAAAAGCCCGAAGATAACCAATTGATGATTTACAACGGGTTGTTACTTTAGGGCAAATTTGCAGATGCAGTAGTAGGTATGCCTTGTAAAGTGTCTGAAAGCACATGGGAAAAAAAATTCCTTTATAAGAATATGGAGTAAACCATTGTATTTTTGTTCTACAATTAGTCAAACATGTATGATCCATTTATCATGTAACATCTTACTTCATGCTTTTATGCATTTCCTTTTTTCTACTGTATGTAGGTCATATTGCACCAATACTGGAGATACACAAAGGTGTTACAATGTCGCTAGGCAACCAGAATCACTATCTCAGGTACAGGAGGAAGAGAGGCACTTGGTATCTGCAAGTATGGGATCTAAACAGAACAGAAGCAGGTTCCATTGCACATATACTTTTACACATATTTGCAAATACATTGTATTCCAGGGTTTTACAGGTAGAAAAAGGCTTGGAGCTAATTACCCATCAGTCACAATTCCCCCATTGTGAATAAATCCCAGGAAAACATGACTGGAAATTTCTATACAGGTATGGGACCTATTATCCAGAGTTGGGATCTGGGGTTTTGTAAATAATCTATTTGTGTTTAAATTATATTTTTTAGTATACATGAAGAAACCCAATACGATTGTTTTACCACCAATACTGATTAATTATATTATAGTGAGTATCAAGTACAGGTAAGTGACCGGTTATCCAGAATGCTCGGGACCTGGGGTTTTCCGGATAATGGATCTTTCCCTAACTTGGGTCTTCATAATTTAAGTCTACTAGAAACTCATTTAAATATGAAATAAACCCAATAGGAGGGGTTTGCTTCCAATAAGCATTCATTATATCTTAGTTTGGATCAAGTACAAGCTACTGTTTTATTATTACAGAGAAAAAGGAAATCATTTTTAAAAATTTGGATTATTTGGATAAAATGGAGTCTATGGGAGACATTCCATTCCGATAAGGGATCCTATACCTGTATAAAGTAGTGCTTTTATTTATTTTTTTTTTACAGAAAAACTGGAAAATGATTTTTAAAAATATAAAATTATTGATTAAAATGGAGTCTATGAAAGATGGTGTTCCTGTAAATTACAACTATGGGTTTCGGGATCCCATACCTGTACTAGAGCTTGTACAGATATTCAGCACACAAACACGCAGCAGATCACTGCTCACACTGACATTTGGGTAATTTACATTACAATAGGGAAGATCTAGCAAAGAAATAATTAGCTATAGATTCTAGACAACCCTCACATGTGTTATTAACTGCTTTGTTACTATATAAAAGCTTGTTGTCAGAATCTGCAGTGGCAAATGAATGACATGTGGGGCCCCTAGGCTACTGCTAAGTCCAGATGCTGATACATGCACCCGTGCAGCGGAGCTCGCTATGCAGTGTTGGATATGGTGAGCACCAGTAACATCACTGGATCAGCGCCTTGTCTGACTTCTTCTCACAGGAATTGCATCCAACTGGAAGCAGCAGCAAAAATAAATATAAATATTAAAAGAAAACACAAATAATAATTAAAAAAAAAAAAAATCTGGATGGGCCCCTGATCATACTGGGCCCCTAGGCTATAGCAAAGGGAAGTCTGTGAATTGATCCTCCCCTGTCAGTCTGCTGCATCATCCCCTGAGGGCTCCTTCAGGTTGGCTAAAACTGCTCACAGGGGCTCAATAAAATGGCAAGAACTTTTCAAGGCACGAAGACAGTACAATCAATATGTAGCAGTGCCTGGAAATTCAGTATTAGAAAGTACTACCTGCACTTCCCTGTGTACTTATGTACAACATAAGCAATATGATTGGTCCAGGTAAATATTAGTGTACATTGGTAAACTCAAATATGAGACATGCATCTCCTGGATGGCCAATGAACCAATACAAATGGCAAATCAGGTGGTCATTCCACATTTACAGTTTGGCTGACCCAACTAGGGTCATGATCAAAGAGCCTGACAGGATGAATCATTCTGCACACAAATAGCAAGGATAATAGTTAATTTAACATCAATATGCAATAAGGCCCTAATTAATATTAGGGATGCACCGAATCCAGGATTCGGTTCGGGACCCCTTGTTCCTGGCCGAACCAAATCCTAGTTTGCATATGCAAATTGTGGGCAGGGCGGGATTTCACGTGACTTTTAATCACAAAACAAGGAATAAACCAATTTTTTCCACTTTTTCCTTTCCAGCCCCTGATTTGCATATGCAAATTAGGATTTGGTGCAGTATTCGCCGGAATCTTCCACGAAGGATTCGGCTGAATCCAAAATAGTGGATTTGGCGAATCCCTAATTAATATACAATTGCAACCTCTGGATATGTGGGGGGCCTGAAAAATAATTTGCTATGGGGCCCAGTTATATCTAGTTACACCAATGTGTGTCTCCATTATACTTTATTTACTACATGTATGGGATCTATTATCCAGAATGCTTAGGACCTGGGGTTTCCTGGATAATGGATCTTTCTGTAATTTTGATATTCATACCTTAAAGGGATACTGTCATGGGAAAAAATTATTTTTTCAAAATGAATCAGTTAATAGTGCTGCTCCAGCAGAATTCTGCATTGAATTTTTTTCAAAAGAGCAAACAATTTTTTTTATATTCAATTTTGAAATCTGACATGGGGCTAGACATATTGTCAATTTCCCAGCTGCCCCAAGTCATGCGACTTGTGCTCTAATAAACTTCAGTCACTCTTTACTGCTGTACGGCAAGTTGGAGTGATATCACCCCTCCCTTTTTCCCCCCAGCAGCCAAACAAAAGAACAATGGGAAGGTAACCAGATAACAGCTCCTTAACACAAGATAACAGCTGCCTGGTAGATCTAAGAACAACACTCAATAGTAAAAACCCATGTCTCACTGAGACACATTCAGTTACATTGAGAAGGAAAAACAGCAGCCTGCCAGAAAGCATTTCTCTCCTAAAGTACAGGCACAAGTCACATGACCAGGGGCAGCTGGGAAATTGACAAAATGTCTAGCCCCATGTCAGATTTCAAAATTAAATATAAAATAATATGTTTGCTCTTTTGAGAAATGGATTTCAGCACAGAATTCTGCTGGAGTAGCACTATTAACTGATGCGTTTTGAAAAAAAAAAATGTTTTCCCGATGACAGGATCCTTTTAAGCCTACTAGAAAATAATTTAAGCAGTAAATAAACCTAATGGGCTGGTTCTGTATATAATATCTAATTATATGGTGCTTACTATAGCCATCATTTAGAAATGTTGCTTAGTGATGTTATTTGATTGACGTGACCTGCTAAATCCTGTGCATTATTTAAAAAAACAAAAACAAAAGTACCCCTATGCAATGAATCTTGGTCTGTATAGAAGCCCTTGGGGTTTGGCCATATGCCCAATACTTATAAATCACATCCCACAAAATACTTAAATTAAAGCAAAATGTTCCCATTTTACTCCTCTGTTTAAAACGTTAACTAATTATATGTTACCTAATAAACTGCTTGGAGTTTATCATTGGTTAATTTTTTGGTGTTACTGATCCTTTCACTTGGCTATACATGTCCAGAAAGTCAAGCCATGTATAAGTGAACCAAATTGCCTAACCACATCTGGACACGGTGGCCATCATAGGAATTACAGCTTAGAATATCAGCAATTGTAGAGGGGCGCTTTGGAATTTGGTAGTGTACTGCTTGGAGATTTTGATCTATACATGTGAGAAATATCCATAAAACTATATATATTTGTTATCGGTGTGTTCAGGAGACAGAACTTTCCAAATATGCTGTGTTTTTGTACATAAAACAAATTATGTTTCGGATATATGTGTTTGTATTATGGGAAGCTTGATTTTTAAAAATTTTTAGACACTTAGAAGCCTATTATGGGGCCGATTCACAAAAGGTCATTATTCCTTAGCGTTTTGTGCGTTATTTAAGACGTGTTATTTAAGGAACGATTCAAAGTATTTTCACATGCGCTAATAGACATATCGCAAGCATTAATTCTACATTACTGCACAGCACTATTCTAATTGCATTACGATACTTATAGAATATAATTAATCCTAAAGCATTATTGACGAACATCTTTTAAACAATAAAATCATAAAATAGTGCGATAATTACTGTAAAATGTAACACTTCCCAGGAGTAGGCTTTACTAAACAACATCAGATGGATTAATAGAGGAAGGTGTAGTGAGGAGCTGTAGGGCAGCAATCAAAGACCTTTAGGAGTAAACTGGAGCTTTACCTAAAGCCACTAACAAATTTTCATGATACCTTCTGTGTCATGGGATTATATTAAATTAAATTTCCTAGGGAAAGGAATGAATAGAATATTGTAAAAAGAGATTTCTACTCAGCCAGTGGCATCCTGAATGTCTTAGCTGCTATAAATTGCACTATTAACGCGTGACAATATCAAATGCCTTAAAATATCACACAAAATAACTATAAAACACCGCACACAATTCAGCTACAATGAACATAAAAATATTGCTTCTTAAGTTAGACAAGTGAACTTTTAATGAATTGATCGTTAATTCTAAAAATATCAGAAGTGAAATAAATTTTAAGGCATGCTATAAATAAAACTCACTTTTTCAACCTTTAGTGAAGCGGCCCCTAAATCTTTTTACAGCAGTGGAATTACACCAAAATTCTAGCATATTTTGAAAACTTAGGTTGTCCTGAAAAAAAATATATTGTTTTCATGGGTAAACTAAAAGACCCTCCCAGGAAATGCCCCTAAACTAAACGAGCACACAATATTAGAAAATGGTCTGCCAATAAAAGTACCAAGGGGGGGGGGTCACCAATACTTTTTTAAAAAGACCGTTGGGGACTGAGAGAGACCAAAAGGAAAACATTTTGTACATGCAGATTGTTTACTGCAAATCTTAGGAATTCTCGGTGTTCTTCCGCTATTAGGACATGGAAATAGACATCTTTTAAGTCTGCTGGTTAACCAGTCACCTTTTGACATTGCCTGCATGATCGCTATCAGGGAATCAATCTAATTCTACTGACTTTGCATTGAACCAGGTGTATTCCTGAACCACTGGCCCACTTGAGTCTGAATTTTTGAAAATAGAATTCACAAAGCACTCTCTTCAGGTGACCGACAAACTCTAGAAGAAATCCCTACCTCCCTGTGTCGAGCACCCACACATCTTGAATAGTTTTGGCCCATACATGGAAACATTTTGACAATGTGCCCCCAATCATGTATTGGGCCATGACACCTTCATTATTGTGAGGATGTAGAAGAACGCGAAGAAAAAACATCGGACCTTCTTGAAGATGTCTAAGCACCTTGATGGCCAGATTGCAAACAACTGGATTGCTCGGAATACTCCTTGCTGGTTTTTCCAAGATATAAGATCTTTATCTCTAATAAAGGTCAATTCATAGTGGACCCTCTGTCCTTTACTCCTGCGGCAAAAAAAACGATTTTCCCACCTGATACCTCCTTAATGTTCCTTCCAATTTTTCTCTGAACATCTCACCTACAAAAAATGGCATAGGTTAGCTTAAGATGCTGCGTCAAATAACAGGGGACCTTTTTACCCATAAAGTGGATCACCGTACCAGAGACCACCCCTTTAGAATAGTAGAAAAGAACTTTCATTTGAAGCAACGTAGGGGGTTCTTCACAGTCAGGACAGTGAGGTTGTGGAATGCACTGCCGGGTGATGTTGTGATGGCTGATTCAGTTAATGCCTTTAAGAGTGGCTTGGATGATTTTTTTGGACAGACATATCAAAGGCTATTCTGATACTAAACTCTATGGGTATATAGAATTTAAAGTAGCGAGGGGTGTGTGTATGGATGCTGGGTTTTCATTTGGAGGGGTTTAACTTGATGGACTGTCTTTTTTCAACCCAGTTTAACTATGTAACTATGTCAGCAGCCCATGGCTTAAGTGCTCTCCTGGCTGCTACTGATAAAGCCATAGATCTTTCAGAAAAATGGACCAAACCCAAAGAAGCTTTTTAAATTAACTCTATTGGTATATTACAGTCTGCTCACATATCCAACAGTTTAGGTCTTTTCACATTTTAAGAAATTACCTCACTCAATTTGGACAGCCAACCTTGAGGGCCCTGGAGACTGATGTTAGTGCTACCGCTGGCTTGCAAGCAGCTCCTGATGCACCAAAAGGGCTTATAATGTCTGCATTGTCTACCAGCAAAGTAATCTCTGGTTCATCAATGGAATATTTATTAAATTTCCCTGCTGTCTGTGCTCTCTTTTCTGTTTTCGTCCATTCATTCAGAATTATCTCAGACAAATGAACAGGAAAACAGGCAACCTTCTTCTTAGAAGAAGGAAATAATCTCTCAGCAGATGAAACCTTTGTCGACTCTGTAGGAAAAGTCAGAGTTTGCCTCACTGATTCTTCAGAGAAGGAATCTATATCCCTAGCATGAGAGTGCCTAGGCTGTTTCTTAGAAAGAGACACCTCTTGGAAGTCTCGACTTACTGGCTGTTTGATTACAGAGGCTAAAGGATCCGCAAACAATTGATTCCACTCTGTGAATCCTAAAGTTGATTCCTGAAGATGATCAACCAACACAGATGTTTTTTTGGTGCCTTGTCTTTCTTTGCTACTAAAGCAGGGAGGCTATGAGCTAATCAGGAATAGTATGTATTAATCTCCTTAAAAACAAATCACATACTCTCCATTATGTTCTCTCAAGTCAGGCTAACCTTTTCACTTCTGGGTGATAAGCCTTATTCGCCATACCAGGTTCCATTGGCATGAGCTAAAAGAGAGAGAGCGAGAGAGAGAGCGAGAGCGAGAGCGAGAGCGAGAGAGAGAGAGACACAGAGACAGAGAGAGACAGAGAATATGCTTAGGTTCTCAATAGCAACAAACAAAATAAAGAGTCCCACATTGATCACTTCTGGATCACATACCTGCAGTACAGCACCACTGCGACTTGCAAACAGACTAGGTGGAAGTATGCCAGAAATAAATAGAACCAGCATATCTATTCCTGAAGCTTTTCCAGCCATAACACATATACATTCCACAGGTCCTAAACAAGTTTTGGCACCAAACCGGACTTCCGGTCTGCCTTTACAAGCTGATCAAGCGCCTCATGCGCCACACAAGATGGTGCCTGCTTGGGATGACCAAGTGGAGTCTCCTCTAACCCGCCCCCAGCATTCGACTTCCGCGCGCCAGGCGTTCTTTAGAAAACCTCTATTTACACTAAACTTTGTGGACAATAGAACATTCATAATATAATAAGCATCACCTGAATATAAAAAGTCACAGTCATGCAGGTTTTTCAGGGGTTGCAATGTATGCCTTTACAATAATGTGTTCAAGGAAACTTTTTTTAGGACATGATCAGATGCTCTGTGAGACTACAATTATACTGTTATTTTTTGTTACTTATCTATTCAGGTCCTCTCCTATTCATATTCCAGTCTCACATTTAAACCACTTCCTGGTTGCTAGGGTAATCTGAACTAACCGTTTCTCCAATCATTAAAGGCCTCACTTACAATGCAACACAGGGCAAAAAGGCTGCAATACACACTGGTTTGTGCATTCTACAAATAGAAAGAGGCCTCTGCACTCTTTATTGGCCTAACTCGCATGTCATTCAGAGGCACAAGGTAGGGAGCCTAAGGAGGGCAGGCAGTTAGGACAGGGCTGAGATTCACCTTCCAATGCTGATTTCTGCACTGGATTTTTGTTCTAAATAGAACAAAATTAAAACTAGAACAAAGTAATTTAAGTAGAAAAATTAAAACTGAAGCCTCTCAGACAATGTTAAGTGGACCTGACAGTCATGCAGTATTTTTAGTTGCAGGCCAGAAAAAGGCAGTATAGTGTTTAGCAGCAGTCCTTTTAAGAAGATGTTTATTATGCCTTGTTCATATTTATTGCTGTGCAGAACTGTTGACATTAGAGGGAACACTCTAGAGTTCTCTGCAGAACCAATTTGTTACACCTGAACCCGACCCGCAACCCTCATCCTTACCCGCTTGGACCCGTTAACCGACCTGCAAGTACCTTATCTGCAACCTGATCTCGCTGACCATCAAGAAACAGGAAGTGCTGTCATTGTAAACCGGAAGTGGCATCATTAGAAGTAGGCGTAATCCGAACAAACAGATTAAAACAGGAAGTGCGGTCATTGTAAACTGGAAGTGGCATCATTACAAGTAGGCACGATAAGAAAAAAAAGAGAGAGTAAAACTCGCTATTGAGAAGACCGCGACCCGTCCCGCAAACCTGGAGAACCGACAACCTGCGTCTATACCCGCTCCCGAAACTTCATCCTGCAACCCACAGGTTACTGCAAGGACTCTAGCACACTCTATAGCAGGCCAGACATAACCAAAAAAATGCTTTGTGTGTGTAGGTCAAGGAAATTAATAAAATTCCACTTTAAATCACAGTAGAAGGTGAGGTGCAAAAGATGCCCTGGGCTCTAGATACATGTACTGAAACCTGTTTACACAAGCAACAGTTAAACCAGTGGCTCACAAGCAACATGTTTCTCACCAACTCCTTGGATGTTGTTCTCAGTGGCCTCAAAATAGGTGGCCTGGAACATGGTAATCTGTCTAGTTCTTTATACAGGTACAAATACTAAGAGTGATGATAAATTAAACATTTTCTAATTGGACCAGTGTTGTTAGTGGAGTACAGCAGGGGTCTGTACTTGGTCCTTTGCTTTTCAACTTGTTTATTAAAGTTACAGTAACATCAAAAAAAGTGTTTTAAAGTAATACAAATATAATGCAGTGTTGCTCTGCACTGGTAAAACTGCCGTGTTTGCTTCAGAAACACTACTATTGTTTATATAAATAAGCTGCTGTGTAGCAATGGGGGTAGTCATTCAAAGGAGAAAAGGTTCAAGTTACACAGCAGATAAGCTCTGTACAACATAATAGTGTTTTCTATTATCCACTATTTAACCTGTGCCATATAGCCTTTTTTCAATTTCTGCCATTGCTACACAGCAGCTTGTTTATATAACTTATAGTAGTGTTTCTGAAGCAAACAGATCAGTTTTACCAATGCAGCACAACCATACATGATATTTTCATTACTTTAAAACACAAATTTTTTGGTGTTACTGTTGCTTTAATGACCTGGAGGTGGGCATTGAAAGTACCGTTTCTATTTTTGCCGATAATACTAAATTGTGCAGAACTATAGGTTTCATGCAGGATGCTGCCACCAGGGTCGGACTGGCACAGTTGGCGCCCACCGGGTTCTGAACCTCGGGGGGCCACGCATGCATGCACAAAAGCCAGTGCGCCATGCGCATGTGTGAATGGAAGACGCACTGCGTGCATGCGCGAACACTAGGACCACCGCGCACATGGGCGAACAACAGGCCCACCACGAGCATGCGCTACCAGAGAGCACGCTTTGCCGCACACATTTTTTTTTTCTTTCGGAGGCCAATCTAGGACGAAGTCTGGGCCCACTGGGTTTTTTCCCTGTTTCCCACCGGCCCAGTCCGACCCTGGCTGCCACTTTACAGTGGTTGGAAAAATGGGCACCAAACTGGAAAATGAGGTTTAATGTTGATAAATGCAAGGTTATGCATTTTGGCATAAATAATATAAATGCAAGTTTTACACTAAATGGCAGCATGTTGGGAGTTTCCTTAACCGAGAAGGATCTAGGGTTTATTGTAGATAACAAGTTGTCTAATTCTGGGCAGTGTCATTCTGTGGCTACTAAAGCAAATAAAGTTCTGTCTTGCCTGAAAAAGGGCATTAACTCAAGGGATGGAAACAGAATTATGCCTCTTTATAGGTCCCTGGTAAGGCCAAACCTGGAATATGCAGTGCAGTTTTGGACTTCAGTCCTTAAGAGGGATATAAATGAGAGAGTGCAGAGATGAGCAACTAAACAGGTTAGAGGGATGGAAAACTTAAATTATGAGGGTAGACTGTCAAGGTTGGGGTTGTTTTCCCTGGAAAAAAGGCACTTGCGAGGGGACATGATTACACTTTACAAGTACATTAGAGGTCATTATAGACAAATAGCAGGGGACCTTTTTAACTCAACTCACCAGAGGCCACCCCTTCAGGCTAAAAGAAAAGAACTTTCATTTGAAGCGGCGTAGGTGGTTCTACACAGTGAGAACAGTGAATGCACTGCCAGGTAATGTTGTGATGGCTGAATCTGTTAACTTTAAGAGTAACTTTGATGATTTCTTGGACAAGCATAATATCCAAGGCTCTACACTCCAAATGTAAAAAGGCACAATTGTCAGGAAAATAAAATGTGTAAAGTGGCTATGTATGTGATCGTAAAATTGCACAAAACTATTCCTTGGTCCGAGTATGGTGGCGTGCTGATAATGGCTGGCATTCATGTACTGTGGATATCAGTTGGTTCAGGGATCGAACATGTTTCAAAATCCAATCTGCGGATGCACAAAAAGGAGCAGTGTAAACAGTGTAAAAAAAAGGAAAGGAATTTAAAAAGAATTCAAGATTCTTCCTTTCAGATCTGCGACTTTGGCCATCTCATGATGACATCCGTCACCTAAACCAATTTTAAGTGACAATCATGCAGGCGAGCCATACTTGTACGAATTCCAATTGTCCACAAGGAAAAGGAGTTGGTGAAAAAACTGTTTTAACATTGCTGAGCTTTTTGGAAAAGTTGTTGCTACGGAACAATAAGAAAAAAATAATCTCAAGGTGTGACATTTATTCATCTTTGGTTCCTATTATAAGGAATTATTACCGTATATGACATAGATTGCCTACGTCTGTGGAAAATAACTATAAAGACAATGTAATATATAAATGCAGCGGCAACACATTAAGCACTGTACCATGACAGCAGTTCAGAGTCTCCATGTAACATTGAACATTTTGTCAGCCCTTACTAACATAAGCAGATATTCTGACACACTCCATGTCTTATCAGTTTTTCCTTCCACCCTTCATTTTTCTATTCTAGTATATTGTCGGCATAGCTACACACCACCAAGTTACCATGATATGGTCACCGTGCCCCTACTCTTCTGTTCGTTTTCTAAATGTCAGTAATGATACACAGCATCACTTAACATTGTAAAGCAGGGGAGCCAACTAGTGATGTGCATGTCGAGAATTTTTCAACCCACACCCACCACTAACCTGCCCCCTGCCAATCCGCACCCGGCCCCGCTAATGCCCTCTTTTTATAGACCTGAACCCAACCTACCCGCCCCGCAGTGACATCACAAAAGGGGTGGGCGGGCGGAAATCTATAAATTCTAGCGCCAGAAGCCGGAACAGCCTGGACCCGCTCAATGATTTTGTGTAGGAGTCGACCCAAACCCACCCGACTGGCAGGTAAACCCGCAGGTTTTAGGCCCGCACATAACTAGACCCAACCTTATTTTACCCATGAAATAAAAAAAATCATGAAATATGTTCCTGGAGGTGATTGCCTACTTGCAGTCCCTTTATGGACTGGCTGTATAAAGGAGGCTCGGTTTGAATCAAATCCTAATTTGCATATGCAAATTAGGGATGGGGAGGGAAATTGTGTGACTTTGTCACAAAACAAGGAAGTAAAACATGTTTTCCCCTTCCCATCCATAAGCAGTACACGTAGTTCTTATGCAAAATAAGCACCTGCTTTAAGGGTCAGTGGGAGCAACATCCAGTGGGTTGGTGATCAACATGTTGCACGCAAGATACTAGCTGGGGATTATGGTTGTAAAGTATATACACGTACAAATCATCTCATCCTAATCAACGTGCAGAATGTAGTTGATGTTTAATTATTATTTTTTATTTCAATAACCCATGTAGTGGAGCTTATGGGAAGAACAAGCTAAACAGCAACTACACTGAAATAAATTTGACATGAAAAGGTCAGCCTTGCAAACCTCTGACGGAGTAGAGTTTATCTAGCACTCTGCACTGGGGCCTCAACAAGCATGAAAACCGGAAGTTTAGGGGAAAAGTGTCCATTTTTTAAAATAAATATAAAAACAAGCTAAGTTTAGTATTTGCAATATATATATATATATATATATATATATATATATATATTTGATTAGGAATGCACCAAATCCACTATTTTGGGTTTGGCGTATGCAAATTAGGGATGGGAAGGGGAAAACATGTTTTACTTCCTGGTTTTTTGACAAAAAGTCACACAATTTCCCTCCCCATCCCTAATTTGCATATGCAAATTAGGATTTGGTTCGGCCGGGTAGAAGGATTGGCCCGAATCCGAATCCTGCTGAAAGTCTGAATCCGAACTGAATCCTGGATTCGGTGCATCCCTGATATATATACACTAGTATACAGATAGCTGTAAATAAAATCCACTCAGACGATCACAAATTTCCTTGCATCGCCAAGAAGTCCCCAACGTTTTTTTACTAGAGCCGCATTAAAATGTAAAAAGAGTTGGGGAGCAGCAAAAGCATGAAAAAGTGTTCCTGGAGGTGCCAAATAAGGGTTAAATTCTAGCTCTATATGGATTGGCATCTTACACGAGACTGGCAGTACACCTGATTTTTATGCAAGCAAAACTTGCCTCCAAGTCAGGAACTGAAAAATAAGCACCTGCTTTGAGGCCACTGAGAGCAACATCCAAGGGGTTGTTGAGCAACATGTTGCTCGTGAACCACTGGTTGGAGACCATGGATCTATAATATGGCTGCACAGCTGTAGGTACTGCGCTGGTTGTAGACCTTCAAAACCTTTGGAAAGGGAGCGAAGACATTTTTTCAACAGAAAAAAAACACGCAGATATTTAATAAATTTGACATCACTGACTAGACAAAATAAATGAGCAAAGTGCTAAAGGCACTCTTTTCTATGACTAGTGATTTATGAAAAATGAGCCCACTTGCCAAAAGAAAATGTCACATTGCACTCTAGAATAATCAAAAGGGACTCATTATAAGACAACAATGCAGATTGCAAGGAACCGACAGTGAGCCTTGCCAGTCTGATGCCTCTTTATATCTATGGTGTTGCAAGGAAATCACAATAACATTGTATGAAGAAACAGTGCTCTCTCGTTATGCTGCTTGCTTGGAAGAAGCTTTGGAAAAAAAAAATCTGGTGAAACTGAACTGAATATTGGTCATTAATGCTCCGTTGATATTAAATGCACAAGCCACTGATGTGTGTGCCTAAGAAAAGAATATAGCTGTGTGGGTTCTGAGGTTTAAGATCGTAAAGCTTGCATTATCTGGCTTCATACAAATCAAAAATGTATTTTCCCAGAAGTAGAGTACAGTTATCTCCAGCCTATAACTAGTTCAGCAACCGATCGATTGCCATTTAAAATGAAACTTGGAAAGACTGGGCACGGAAATCATTATGCTGGACCAAATTGCACAGTCATTGGTGTAACCAAGGACTAATAATGTCACTGATTTGGGTTAAGCAGAAGTACATAGAAGTGACTCACAGTTGTGCTTCCCCAGCAGGTTTCCTAGAACACAATATGTATCACTTTCCCAAGATGCAGTAATCTAATTTGCATTGAGTTTGACCCACAGCAGTCATCTGTTGTCTGCAACATTTCATCAGCTGTGGAACTTGAACTTCCACGCGAGTTGCAGTTCAACAAAACCCGGAGAATAAGAAGGCTGGTCTAGGAACCCTATACAATGATTTGGAGTGCAGCAGGATTCCATAGGGAGCAGCACTAATGGCAGGTCTGGCAATCTCTTGTGTAAAGCTACAGATGGCAGAGGCTGCGGTGTAAGAAGAGCAGCTGATATGTAGGGGAATTCAGGGAGTTTGTGGGTATGTGACGTGGGCCGCTGTATATGTGAGGGCCCAGTTCCAACACGCTCGTTCCTTCACAACAAACCTGATCCTCCTCCTCCTTCTCCTTCTCTCCAGGAAGCCGCACTGCCAGAGAATGAAGTCCTAGGGCCTGACATAATACAGTGTTCCTCCGCCACATCTCCCCGGGGCTCCTTCTCCGCACTCATGGGCAACCTCAATCAGTGCCCCCCTAACACTAACTGGGGCACCACTGGGACTTACTATGTGGCGAGTGAGTCGCCTAACAAACCGCGACTGCCACTCCGCCTCGCACATCTTTCCGCTCCGCTCATTTAGTCCCTTGTATACCATTTTATATTGTTACCTTGGAAATCTTCTCCCCAACACTGCGAGCTGCGCAACCATTAACTTCCCATCCCAGTTAGGAGGCAGTAAGGACCCGCAAGGAATGTGTTTCCGTATCCACCACAGAATCCCCGGCTCTTCCTCTCTGTCTCTCCGCCTCTACGCTGTTCTGCCCCAGACGCTGCTTCCATATAACAAGCCTGACGTCAGAGCGCTACAGGGGCGCATGCGCGTATTTTATTAACCCTTGCCGTAACAAAGCGTACCTAGAGGTTAGCTGGGGTCAGACGTACAATCGTACCCGATGGTCAGTTCCATTTCTGGTACATTAATCCCTAAACGTCCTATGCTTTCCTTCTCTGCTTCCCCAGTGATGCACAACCTTAGTTTCACCTGGCACACCACACAACCTGATAGGGGCAGATTTATCAAAGGTCGAGGTGAAGTTTTGAAGTGAAAAACTTTGAATTTCGAGCTATTTTTTGTGTACTTCGACTAGGGAATAGTCATACTTCGATTCGAATTTGTAAAAACTTCGAAATTCTAAGGTCGAATCTTTTTGAAGTACTGTCTCTTTAAAACTTCAACATCGACCATTCACCACCTAAAAGCTGCCGAAGTGCTGTTTTAGCATATGGGGGACCTCCTATAACCTGTATGGAGGCAATTGGGGGAGTTTGGGAGATCGAAGGTCGTACAATTCGAAGTAGGCCGAATTCGGCCCACTTCGACCCCAAAAAAAATTCAACCTCCATTTGATTGCTCTTTTTGAATTCGAAGTTCGAAGTTTTTTAAGGGGCAGATTTACTAAGGGTCGAAGTGAATTTTCGAATTTAAAAAGTTCGAATTTCGAACTAATTTATGGGTACTTCGACCATCGAATAGGCCTAAATTCGACTTTGACGCAAAGTAAAAAAGTTTGACTTCGAAAATCGAAGTACTGTCGACTTTGACACTTCGCCATCTTAAACCTACTGAATTGCTATGTTAGCCTATGGGGACCTCCTAGAACCCATAGCCAACATTTGACTAAGTCTATAGAAGTCAAAGAAAAATCGTTTGTTCAATCGATTTGTTCTATTCGATCAATTTCATCGTACGATCGATCAAACGATTTTCCTTCAACCGAAAACGGCCAAATTCGCTAAAAAAACCTTCAACTTTGATATTCGAAGTCGAAGTAATCCAATTTGATGGTCGAATTTCGAAGTTTTTTCCGCTTCAAAATTCGACCCTTGATAAATCTGTCCCTAAGTATAAACAATCTTTTTTTTTTTTTTTTTAAATGGTTAAAAAGTTACATCTTATCCAGAATGTTCGGGACCTGTGGTCTTCCGGATAATGGATCTTTCTGTAATTTGGATCTTCCTACCTTAAGGGGCCGATTCACTAAATTCGAGTGAAGGGTTCTAATTAAAAAAACTTCGAATTTCGAAGTTTTTTTGGGCTACTTCGACCATCGAATGGGCTACTTCGACCTTCGACTACGAAAATCGAACGATTCAAACTAAAAATCGTTCGACTATTCGACCATTCGATAGTCGAAGTACTGTCTCTTTAAGAAAAACTTCGACCCCCTACTTCGGCAGCTAAAAGCTACCGAAGTCAATGTTAGCCTATGGGGAAGGTCCCCATAGGCTTGCCTGGGATTTTTTGATTGAAGGATTTTCCTTCGATCGTTGGATTAAAATCCTTCGAATCGTTCGATTCAAAGGATTTAATCGTTCGATCGAATGAAAAATCCTTCGATCGATCGATCGCAGGATTTGCGCTAAATCGAAGTCGAACGATTTTAGTTCCTAGTCGAATATCGAGGGTTAATTAACCCTCAATATTCGACCCATAGTGAATCGGCCCCTTAGTGTACTAGAAAATCAAGTAAACATTAAATAAACCCAATAGGCTGGTTTTGCTTCCAATAAGGGTTAATTTTATCTTAGTTTGGATTATGTACAAACTACTGTTATCATTACAGAGAAAAATAACATTTTTTTTTTTTTAAAAAGTGGACTATTTGATTATAATAGAGTCTATGGGAGACAGCCTTTCTGTAATTCTGAGCTTTCTGGATAACAGATCCCATACCTGTAACAGCAGCTCCTCTTAACACCAACAAACTGATGAGACTGTTAATGGTTAGAACTAAGATCATAAACTGGGCATAATAAGATCAAACAGTCTGTAAGGAAAAATAGGCTTAAGGAGGAATGTAATTAAAAATTAAAAATTAAAAAAAAAAAAGTGTTATTTAAAATGGTGATCTTGCAAATGTTTAGGGCTGCTCGTAAAATCATTCTCTTGCCAAAAAAATTTGTGTTAACACCTGCCCTGGAGTTTCGTTAAATATTTAGTTGCAAAATATGCTTTGTAATTGCAAAATTTTATTGCATACACTGCGAATGTTCACAAAAGCCATTTGGTCACAAACTTTGCAAGGAAGTCGTTGAGGTCTGTAATCAGTCAAAAAGGACCCAAACATGGTCACTAAAATTTGCAAAGCCTCCCCGAAAAACATACCAGTGGAACTCTGAGGTTACTTCTTATATCCTCATCTTTTCCAACAAGACGTACTGTATTTATTCTCAGGGGTGCGCCGCCAATGAGGCGAGATGAGAAACTCGCCTCAGGTGGCAACGCCGGAGAGGTTTCCAGGGTTGGCAAAAAGCCTCTCCTGGTACCTTTAAGAGCAGAATCTCCGTTTTTTAAACTGGAAATTCGGCTTTACGCAATTGCGCTCTCCACATTAGTGTTCCTGCCTCCCCTCCCGACAGGCGAGGGGGGGCAGAATTGCCTCAGGCGGCTATTAGCTTAGAATCGGCGCTGTTTATTATAATACACAAGTTTTAGGGGCCGATTCACTAACTTCGAGTGAAGGATTCAAAGTAAAAAAACTTCGAATTTCGAAGTGTTTTTTGGGCTACTTCGACCATCGAATGGGCTACTACGACCTTCGACTACGACTTCAAATCAAACTATTCTAACTAAAAATCATAGTCGAAGTACTGTCTCTTTAAGAAAAAACTTCGACCCCCTAGTTCACCATCTAAAAGCTACCGAACTCAATGTTAGCCTATGGGGAAGGTCCCCATAGGCTTTCCTAAGTTTTTTTGATCGAAGGATATTACTTCGATCGTTGGATTAAAATCCTTTGAATCGTTAGATTAGAAGGATTTTACCGTTCGATCGAAGGAATAATCCTTCGATCGTTCGATCGCACCATTTGCACTAAAATCCTTCGACTTCCATATTCGAAGTCGAAGGATTTTAATTCCCAGTCGAATATCGAGGGTTAATTAAACCTCGATATTCGACCCTTTGTGAATCGGCCCCCAAGTGAGTCATGTTACAAAAATGACATCACTTAGGGGCCGATTCACTAAATTCGAGTGAAGGGTTCGAATTAAAAAAACTTCGAATTTTGAAGTTTTTTTGGGCTACTTCGACCATCGAATGGGCTACTTCGACCTTCGACTACGAAAATCGAACGATTCGAACTAAAAATCGTTCAACTATTCGACCTTTCGATAGTCGAAGTACTGTCTCTTTAAGAAAAACTTCGACCCCCTACTTCGGCAGCTAAAAGCTACCGAAGTCAATGTTAGCCTATGGGGAAGGTCCCCATAGGCTTGCCTGGGATTTTTTGATCGAAGGATTTTCCTTCGATCGTTGGATTAAAATCCTTCGAATCGTTCGATTCGAAGGATTTAATCGTTCGATCGAATGAAAAATCCTTCAATCGGTCGATCGCAGGATTTGCGCTAAATCGTTCGACTTCGAATATCGAAGTCGAACGATTTTTGTTCCTAGTCGAATATCGAACCCTCGATATAAATACATTATATATACATTATATATATATATATATATATATAACAAAACTGTAGAAAATACCCGCACTCCTTCACTTGTATTTTTATGTCGGGTGCTAGGTCAAATATAGTTATACATGAAAAAATGGCAGAAAGGACCAGCACTCCGTATTCCAAAAAAATTCAATGGTTTATTCAAAAACTCACAGTGTCTCCAACGTTTCGACCCTCTTTGGGGTCTTTATCAAGGATGATGATAAAGACCCCAAAGAGGGTCGAAACGTTGGAGACACTGTGAGTTTTTGAATAAACCATTGAATTTTTTTGGAATACGGAGTGCTGGTCCTTTCTGCCATTTTTTCATATATATATATATATATATATGTATATATGTATGTATAGATAGATAGATAGATAGATAGATAGATAGATAGATAGATAGATAGATAGATAGATAGATGATAGATAGATAGATAGATAGATTTTCATCTATAATTATAATTTCTTCAATGAAAAGTGTTTATTGACACCCCCCTAAACAAAAAAAAGAGTATCTCACATGAAGGGGCAAAAGGCTCTTTACCTCCTTAGCTTTTCTCTTTCCTGCACAACTATTTTGGTTCACACCACAGGTTTCGCATTCTGTGCCTTCTCTACCACACTCTAGATTAAAAGGCCCCAGTGAAGGGTATGGGCGGTCTATTTACTGGTTACTCAGTAACACCGCCTGACATGGGACCCCTCCTGGGAGGATAGGTTATAGGCCTACATTATAAACATGTATCCACAGTTTAAAGAACTGCAAGATGTTCTGCAACAGCTGAGGCTAGATAATTAAATTTTTGCTGCAAAGTAATAATTATACAGATTTGTCACTGATCATTTTTTGTTGTTTAAAATACACACAGGCTACTACTTGCAAAACATATTTAGACTGGCTTCCAAAAGAATCGCACTTTTAGAAAGGCAAGAAGCTCTCCATGATCCAAGTGTAGTGCTACATAAGATTTTTTTGCCCATGCAAAATCGCATCTCAAGTGGGTGGCATAAAGGCAAACTACCTTAGCCTTGGCACTCATGGGAAGCAGTGGAGTATGCTAAAAACAGTTGAATTTCATAATCACACAAAAAATGCTTGCTTCTGCATTTTCATGCACTTACAGAATACAGCTGTTTTACACAGAGCAATTTACTTGCAGCCACAAGGCAAATGTATTTTCAAAGTGGTGCAACTAAAACATTCCATGTACAAAAGCCAATTTTGTGCAAGACTACCTATATGTGTGTGTACCTACGGATCATGATTATCGATTTGTTTTTTATGTGCTTTTAAGATTATATTTTACCTCCAGGCCTCCTAATCTCTTCAGATTTAAATTTCTTTATTTCTTAACTGCTCCTAATTTTACTATGGAAATTTAAAAAACATTGCAACTTTCCGCTAATTTTGACAAAATTGTCATGGAAATGATTTATCCCTTTGCCAGTAAACATATTACTTGAAGAACAAACCTCTTGACAGATGGGCATATTCACAGTCTGTGTGATTTAGACATAGCCACATATTTTTGATGAAAGTAATCCCACAGGTGTGATGTAGGCATAGACAAGAGTGATGTAGACATAGCTACAGTCTGTATAATGTATGTTCTAAGGAGCTCATATAAGCCTGATACGTATCCACCAAAACTTTTATGACCTTTTCCAGGTTCACCAATAAGTCAACGGCAAATTTAGCGGGGGGGAGAGAAACCTATAAGAGCATGCATGTTTTTTTTTTTTTATATATATAACTTGTATTTATTTATTGCAATGAGATAACAATCTTTGTGTTTCAGGTATACACATTTTTTCAAAGGGAAGTTATAAAGATTCATATAGTTCCATCAACAATATATAGTAACATTTTAGTGACATTTTTAACTTTCAGCTCTGCTAAAGTGCTTATAAAGTCCTTTAGATGAACCTTAAGTACTCTCCACAGCTGACATTCCAGCTGTCCTTGAACAAAGGGATTTCACAAAGCATTGCAAAGCCACCTGGGAGACTGGTGTTACATTTACAAAGAGGGGTTAACACATATCACTATGGAAGACTGGTATGATGGTATCCTATTGTTATTTTATGATTATTTTTGATTTGTAAAGTACCATGCTATCCTTCCAAAAAAGATACTGCTTGGCCCTGCAAACATAGATAGATTGCACTGGGACCGACAAAGATTTTTTTGACCTGGCCGATCAATTTCCTGACAGGTGTCGGCCGAAAAATCGTAAGATGTACGATCGTTCGAATCCCACTAACCGCACGATAATTTCGAAGGATTGGTCGGACTTCCCTAAAATCGGTCGTTCGGCAAGAAGAATTGTCGCGACTATGGGGAGCTTAACACACATGATAGTGTGCCACACAGGAACACTAACAAATCTACACTGGAACACTTACAAATCCACATAAGCATACTCACCAAACTATACAAGCACACTAACAAATCTACACAACTGTACCTGCAGGTTCTGAGAGATTGTTCATTAAAAATGTTTCCATATTGAACTTCAAATTTATAATAGTGAAACAGTTGACAGGGTGGAACTGTTGATTCTGTTTCATTGCTGTCTATGGAAGTAATGGCCAATGACAAAATATTTGAACTATAATAATTGAGTGGTCAGCAGCAGTGTCAGATTGGCCCACTGGGATACCAGGAAAACTCCCAGTGGGCCCAGGTGTCAGTGGGCCCTCTTGCTTCTAACCATTTAGCCTATTTCATGGTCATTCCCTATTTATTTATGGGGAAAATGCTTAATATTAGAAGAATATAGTAAGTAGATATAGAAGATTAGGAGAATAAAAAGGTTGAGTGAGGAGAGGAGGAATAATAGTTTGGAAAGTGGACCCACAGTCTAAGGTTTTCTGGTGGGCCCCTGGCATCCTAGTCCGACACTGGTCAGCAGGCTTATTATACATCAGCCAATTATATATATTTTTCAGTACAAGGATGTAGTGGCAGACATGAATGGGGTCTGGCCGACACTGCGCACTTCCTTTTGGCCAGAAGATGCACTCTCAAGCATCATCCCATGTGCACTGTGAGAAGTAGAAGCCTCAGGCAGGCCATATCAAAGTCACACATGTCATTTTCGACTGTGGAGAAAACATCACATTTGTGGATCTTGGCCTGTGGAAAAATGCAGGCCGAGAATCCACTCCTCTGGTGCTGTTTGATGTTCCTGCACCTGAATACATTACATAGTCACATAGTTAATTTGGTTTAAAAAAAGTCCATCAAATGTATCCCCTTCAAATGAAACCCAGAACACATACATATACACACTGATTCCTCTATATACTCACATAAACTATATTTATGAATACCTAAATTAATTGTAGATTTTACTATTAAAAGCATTAACAGAATCGGCCATCACAACGACATACAGCAGTGCATTCCACAACCTTATTGTCCTCACTGTGAAGAACTACCCATGCTTCAAATAAAAGTTTTTTCCTGTAAAGCAGTGGGTCTTTTCAGAAAGAACAACCTCAACATCGACAGTCTACCTCATAATTTAAGTATTCCATGCCTTTAACCAGTTTAGCTGCACATCTCTGCACTCACTCCAGCCCAATTATATCCTTCATAAAGGAAAACTATACCCCCAAAATTAGTACTTAAGCAACAGATTTAAATACTTCACACTGTACTATGACTTGTATTCAGTGTTTGGGGGTTGTCTAACAAACTGTCTGCAGTCCCTAGACCCAAAAAGAACAATCTTGCTTTCAGCAGTCCACAAAATGTTGCACTATTTGTCATTTATTGACAATAGTTTGGCTTAACATAGGCTTCAGTTCTTCTGAACAATGTCTGGAACGTCCCTTTTTACGCAGAGAAATGCAACTTTATATATTTTTTCATCATTAATACTTTTAGGGAATGTAGCTTGGAGAGGATTTCTAAAGGTTTAACCAGCAGTCACAACAGAACTAGAGTCTGAAATACTCTGGGACCATCTGGAACATTGTCCCCTGCTTTGTTGCACCATCTATCTTTATAACACCATAAAGATATCTGTCATATCCACAAAAAGTGAATTTGCAATTCACTTTTGCAGGCCACATTTATTTGCTCACTGACACATTTTCAGTCTCTATCAGCCCAAGTTTTCATGACATTGTTACATTTGCTGATTTCACCTTTTGTTTTTCTTTTTTTTTACAAAAGGGAAGTTACATCTGCCAGCCAGACTTCCCTTTCCCTCAGCAGCATGACATGGAATTCGAGCTTATCACACGATTGTACTCAGCAAGCACCACAAAACAACTTTGTCAGTGAGTAACTTTCAGAAAAAAACATGAAATAACCAGTAATAACATGAACTACCAGTGATAACAATGGTAGCAAAGCACTGCATAAGACACAAAAGTATTTTTTTCATTAAGTCTGTTTACCCACTAATCAAGGCTGTGAAAAAAGTTGGGAGTTGTTACAACTGTAGGGCTGCAGATTGGATGCCTCTAATGTATATATTCTGAAAATATCAACAAAATATTTTTGGATTTTTATCTGTCCCCACCTAACAGCCTCTAATGCTGGGGGCCTAAAACTGCCCATTTTACATCATATTGAAGATAGGTAAACTTAAACAATATAAATATACGTACTGCAAGAATATTTCATTGTTTCCTACTAGCAACCACATATTTTGTTTACTGGCTTTATTTTGTAATATATCATATTTATATTACATTTTTCCATAACATATTAAATCAAATTACCTTCCTCTCTACATCTAGAGAAGCACAATTACTATACACCTCCAGCTGTCAACATCAAATTACATAACTTATCCTCTAGTTATCTTTTCAATTGGACATGGATTAGACTTGTTTCTATGAAAGATCCTGCCTCATTAACAACCATTATTCCTACAGCAGCATATTCTACAGGATATGTAGAAGGACAAAATAAATTAATAAGTGGCATTAATACAAAACTAGTACCGGGAGTTAGGAAAATGTACCCTCAAAATAGACACATTGGCCAAATTTACTAAAGGGTGAAATGGCTGTCACTAGCAAAAATTCGGCAGAAATACCATCTGCAGGGGCATTGCCAATTTACCAACAGGCATAGAGGACAATTTGCTAGTGAAAGAGACCGTCGTTAGCGCAGTTTCACGCCCTTTCGCCAGACGCATTTTCATTCAGGCGAACGATCGTTACTCTGCAAATTCACTAAAGTGTGATTTTTACAGAACGTTACCTGTTTCACCAGAGATTCCTTCACCAGCTTAGATCTGGCAAACTGATAAGATGAAGCTACATCCTCCTCAATTTTATGTCAGTGACATCATATCCTGTATGCCAAAAAATCATAAAAAATTATAAATTATGAATTAATGATTTTTTTTCATAAATCTGCCCCCAAATGTTGCAAAATTGTAACAGTTTAGAGTCTGCATTAGAATTACTGAGCTGCACCAGAAACAGGAACATTCCACTTGAAACGTTTGGAAAAACAGTAAAAAAGAAATAATGGAAAGTAATTGAAAGAAAAATCTTTATTACTGGGGAACACTCTGAAAACAACTGAACTGAAAAAAAAGTGTTTGGAAGGTGAACAACCCCCTTTAGTAACAGAATTTATATTTTCTATGAGTAATGAAATAAATTATAAATTATATTTTTGTTAAAATACTGTCACCTCAAAAATGCAGAGCTCGGCTCTACTACCTGTAACAAGAGCAACAGCAATGGAACATTCTCGGTAAAGGGACTTGCTGAGCGGCAGGCACAGGTAAAAGCAGTCATTTTATGACAGCTTGCTATAGCCTCCCGCCAGAGGATGGCAGTAAACTCTAACAAGTAATCCCCCTCCTTTTTAGCGCCTACTCTTTTAGCCAATCTTCCTCTCGATCGTCAGCGGACTATTTACTGCGCATGCGCACTAAGCACGGCCTTTTCCCAGTGCTACAGCGCCTTAACGTTTGGGCTGTGACTATCCGGTCCTAGCCCCGACGGGACAAAATAGAGCAAAATGGTCAGTAAACCGGAGCAATATCACCGTCTATCAATACCTGAGTGTCCCCTACATCACCCGCAGTGGCGTTCATCTGCCGGGAGTGTGTAAATCCTTGTGATGGGCTTGGATGGGATTGTATTGCGCGACTGTCCAGCGTGGCCTAATGGCTGCTTCCTACACAGTCGGCCGGCTGCTTTCTCCTGCAGGGACGCTTGTCATTTTGGTGCGACAGTGTCTCCAGGGATGAGTTTGCTTGTTTTTATCCCATTTTCTGCCATAAAGCAGTCGTGGGGGGAAGTGTGTCGGGAAGTCATTCTTCCAGTCTCAGTCGCTTCCTATCTGATCACCATTTAAATGGAGGCTCCTTTAGTTTCCGTGCTATTAGCTTGGTGGCCTTCCTACAACTTATGCTCATAAGTGCCAGCGCCCGAACACTGTCCCGCATGTTGGGAGTTGTAGTCCAGCAATGCACTATGTCTTGTCTGACAATCCCCTACACGTATGCATAATACTTCTACTTGTCTGTACTCTGCTGGAATGACAGTGTGTGCGTGCAGTTGCAACAAGGGCCCCTTTATCGTCAGTAATGGAATAGCTGTCTCCTCTATTATTGTTACTTATTTACACGTTTTATTCTAATGGATGGCAAGCCTGGGCCTTAAAGCTGTGGACCCTGGGAGTTGTATGTAGGATGCTGGGAGTTGTATATCACATGCTGAGATTAGGTTGACACTTCTGCATGATTGTGTTTGCTATGAAGGTGGCAGAGGCAAAACGTGTTTCCATGTTTAACTATTTATTTTGCTTTTTCAATGTGATCCATTCATAATACCCAAGCCCTGAATATTCCTATAAATGTGTAGTAGGGATGGGTGAATTTTACCTGTTTTGCTTCGACAAAAATTTGCCGCTGGCGAAATGTTGCTGACGCCCATTAAAGTCTATGGGCGTCATTTTTTCGGCGAAAAAATTCGCCCATCCTTATTGTTTAGAAATGTCAAGTGTCTGAAAGTGTCGCATGAATATCGAATGCATGTATTTAAAAAAAATAATAAATTGCTCCTTTTATTAAAACCTGTGCTTGCCATGTATACTTGTGACTTCTGATATCTGTATTTTGTCCCCCTATATATGTCCATATAAATTAGGCTGAAGCATGCAGACTGGCTGTATGAAATGTTGGGTTCCACATTGAGAGATTTTTTTAAAAATTTTTTGGAGCAAACTTCTTGCGCGGGTGTGTGTGTGTATCTATCCTATGGTTGGAAAATGTCCTAATGCAGCTTTTAAATGGTTGCTTTATCAGTTGTCTGCCAATACCTTCAACTGCCACAGTGTGTGGGCACAGTGCTGCTTGCTCTTCACTGCGTTGCCATATCAAAGGAATGAAAACATAATATAAGCCTCAACATACTGAAGTAAGAAGCTTTCTAAATATTGAAATAAGAAATTTCTAAATACGATCAATTTGATAGCCTGAATCATTTCTGAAATAATCAAGTTTATCTTCACTATCCCTCTCAGTATCTTTCTCCCTGATTCTGTCTCCATGCAGCAGTGGGGTGTCAGATATTCATTGACAGATGCAACATGTCTTAAAAAGGGGAGCTTCCTTTCCTAGCAGATGAATTAGAGCTCACTCAAATAACTGCGAGTGAGCTCTAATACGTCTTCTAGGCAAAAGGGAGCCCCTATAAGATATATTGGATCTAACTGTCAATGATTATCTGACACCCAACTGCTGCATGAAGAGAGAATGAAGAGAAACAGATGCTGAGAGAGGAATAGTGAAGATAAACTCGATTATTTCAGAAATGATTCAGGCTATCAAATTGATCGTATTTAGAAATTTCTTATTTCAATATTGAGAAAGCCATAGGATAGATATATAGATACACATATATATACACACACACACACACACACATTAAAATTCCTTTTTGCGATAGTTCCCCTTTAACTGTTAAACTGGAGCTGCAGTTTTAATGCTTTTAATAAACCGTTGCCTCCTTTGGAAGGTACACAGAACCACTCCTGGCTGGCATCTATTGTTATGCTAACTACAGATAAACCCATATTAATGCTGGTTTTCATTTGTCTAGGGGTTCGTAAAGGTCGTCAAGAACAAGGCTTATTTTAAAAGGTACCAGGTCAAGTTCCGCAGAAGGAGAGGCAAGTTTTTTTTATTTTTTCGAAATCATTTAGTTTTTTTTTTTTTTTTTTGTCTCTTACTATACTAATTATATTTTATGATTGCAGAGGGTAAGACCGATTACTATGCTCGCAAGCGATTGGTGATCCAGGATAAGAACAAGTACAATACTCCCAAGTACAGAATGATTGTACGTGTCACCAACAGAGACATAATCTGCCAGGTAAGCAGTGCTTGTTTTAAACATTGGGGACACGAAGGAAATTGGCTTTACCGATAACAGTAGTTTCTTGACTACCTTCACCACATAGGCCTCTTGGCAGCTTTAAATTTAGGTTGAGCTGCTTTTGGTGTTTCACCCCACACTCACACTTTTTTAAAGATAAGAATGGGGTTTGACTGGTGTGTATTAGAATAACAAGTGACTTGTGCTGATCACATTTTATTTTGGTGTGTTTTATACTTCTTGACTATGTGCCTTCTATTTGTCTTCTAGATTGCTTATGCTAGGATCGAGGGAGATATGATTGTTTGCGCTGCCTATGCTCATGAGCTTCCCAAGTATGGTATCAAAGTTGGGCTGACAAACTACGCTTCAGCATATTGCACTGGCCTGCTGCTGGCTCGTAGGGTAAGTATTCAAGCTTGTATTTACTTGTATGGAGCAGTAAACATTAGAGGGGGGGTACACTATTTTTAGTAAATGGTGCTTAAGGGAATTGTTCAGTATAAAAATAAAAACTGGGTAAATAGTAGGGATGCACCGAATCCAGGATTCGGTTCGAGATTCGGCCAGGATTCGGCCTTTTTCAGCAGGATTCGGATTCGGCCGAATCCTTCTGCCCAGCCGAATCCGAATTTGCATATGCAAATTAGGGGCGGGGAGGGAAATCGCGTGACTTTTTGTCACAAAACAAGGAAGTAAAAAATATTTTCCCCTTTCAACCCCTAATTTGCATATGCAAATTAGGGTTCGGATTCGGTTCGGTATTCGGCCGAATCTTTCACGAAGGATTCGGGGGTTCGGCCGAATCCAAAATAGTGGATTCGGTGCATCCCTAGTAAATAGACTGTGCAAAATAGTTTGCAATATAGTTTTAGCTAAAAAATGTAAATTATAAAGGCTGGAATGACTGTCTAACATAATAGCCATAACACTACTTCCTGCTTTGCAACTCTTATTCTCACTGGTTACTGGGCGGTAACCAATCAGCGACTTGAGGGGAGCCCATGGGTTATAATGGTTTGCTTTTGAATCAGAGCTGAATGCAGAGGATCAATTGCAAACTCACTGAAGTTATGTCCCCATGTGACCCCCCCCCCCTTCAAGTCACTGGTCGCTGACTAAAGCTGGCCATTGACGCAAAGATCCGATCGTACGAATAATTGTATGATCGGACTTCCCCCAACTCCCGACCTGCCACTAACCATTCCGATCAAATAAAGTAGAAAAGAACAGATCAGCCGACGTTCTTCCCCTGACGGCAATAGTATGAAAGTTATGTCCGACCAAAGCTAGTGACAAGTCTCCCAATGAAAATGGTACGATCGGCAATGCATGCAGAGATATTATCGGCAGCCGACAAATCTTTTAACCTGTCCGATTGACCAAGCGACAGATTTCCGCAGGACGAAAAATGTCAGGGCTCTCCACACACGGTCCGAAAGTCATACGAATCCTCGATTAGTACGATCAGATCTTTGCGTCTATGACCAGCTTAAGACTAGAGCTGAAAAGCAGAAAGTTGGGTTATGTTAGACACCCAGTCACTCCAGCCTTTATACATTACTTTTTAGGCTAACTATATTAGAAACATTTTTTTTTTTATCTTGCACAGCCTATTTACCTAGTTTATTTTTACACTCGACTGTTCCTTTAAGCTTGCATTCACAAAGTTATCTATATCTGGGCAGGAAAGCTCAAAACAAGTGTTGTCTTCCTACCCAAACATATTCGGGTTCATTTACACCATTCATGCTTTATTTTTTTTTTTATCCACAAAGCTTAAAAAATGCAGTTTTCCATAGTCTAACCAAACGCACAAATGTACCTTTTCCCTAAGTATAAACCATGCCTTGTAAAAGATGGTAACTACACTAGCCTACCCTCATACTGGTGAAATAGTTTTTCTAGTAGTCTGGTCAATTATGGAAAGGTCCCTTATCCACAAGTCCCACACACCCTGGATTAATTCTTTCCAGACCTGATCAATTTTACTTTTTATGAATGGCAAATTTCTAGACGTTGGTGGACCAGACTTCACTTTATATAACCAAAATAACTTTTTTCCCCTTTTATATCCTAAACTGTTTACTTGGGCCCATCTCATCATAGTGACTTAAATATTTTGCATTGGTGGATTACACTTATTTCTACAATTTGTTTTGAGGCATGGCATACTTCTGCATCTCCTTAATTCAGATGCTGTACCAGCTACATTTGCTTAAATATATTGCTTTGAGTGGTTTAGATAATCAAGGGCCAAGGGATTGCACACACAAAAAAAAAAATAAGTGTTTTTTTTTTTTATTTCTTATGAAGTGATTATTTAATAAAGACTCCTTTTTTTTTTTTGTTTTTTTTGTGCAATCCCTTGGCCTCTGTTTAATGGATTTGGGAGTGTTTGTGGGCCGATTCCAGTGGATTGGCACATATATATGTATATATGTATAAATTTTGTTGTTTTTTTTTAGGGTGTGCATTTCCCATCGTTGTTACCAACAGTTAGTGTTCAGTGACATTATTTTAGTGCATACACATTTGTGCCTAAATAAGAAAGCTTGGCATGTGGTGTGAAAAAAAATCCAGTATCTTCCTTTGTAAGAACAAAAACCGTAGTATTTTTAAAGATCTTATATGCTATGAAAATGTGCCCTTCTGCCAGCTTGACTGGCTGCCTCCATGACTACACAGAAGCATGTCTTGATTACTTGTCATTAGGGATGCACCGAATCCAGGATTCGGTTCAGGATTCGTCCTTTTTCAGCAGGATTTGGCCGAATCCTTCTGGCCGAACCGAATCCTAATTTGCATGTGCAAATTATGGGCGGGAAGGGAAATCGCGTGACTTTTTGTCACAAAACAAGGAAGTAAAAAATATTTTCCCCTTTCAACCCCTAATTTGCATATGCAAATTAGGGTTCGGTATTCAGCCAAATCTTTCACAAAGGATTTGGGGGTTCGGCCGAATCCTAAATAGTGGATTCGGTGCATGCCTACTTGTCATATCATGAGGCAAACATGCAGTTTTTACCAGTGCAGGTTATCACATCACACATGGCATGTGACTTGCTAATGGCTTTCAAACCATGGCTTAAAGGAATAGTTCAGTGTGAAAATAAAAACTGTGTAAACAGGCTGTGCAAAATAAAAAATGTTTCTAATATAGTTAGTTAGCCAAAAATGTAATGTATAAAGGCTGGAGTGAACAGATGTCTAATAAAACAGCCAGAATCCAACTTCCTGCTTTTCAGCTCTATAACTCGGAGTTAGTCAGCGACTTGAAGGGGGGCCACATGGTACATTTCTGTTCAGTGAGTTTGTAATTGATCCTCAGCATTCAGCTCAGATTCAAAAGCAACAGATATGACCCATGTGGCCCCCCCTCAAGTCTCTGATTGGTTACTGCCTGGTAGCCAGGGTAACCAGTCAGTGTAAACCAAGAGAGCTGAAAAGCAGAAGTGAGTAGTGTCTGACTGACATGTTATACGTCAAATCACTCCAGCCTTTATACATTACATTTTTGGCTAATTAACTATATTAGAAACATTCTTTATTTTGCCCAGCCTATCTATTTACCCAGTTTTTATTTTTACACTGAACAATTCCTTTAAGATCCAGGATAGGCAACGGCTATTTAAAACTCTAAATGTATGACCCATAATTTATGGGGATACCAAACCATCGGATGGTGGAAAAATATAGTATCTACTGGTTTAGTTCTCCTTTAACTTGTATGTTTACTTTCCCACCTCTAGCTTCTCAACAAATTCGGTCTGGACAAAGTTTACGAAGGCCAGGTAGAAGTAACTGGAGATGAGTACAATGTAGAAAGCATTGATGGGGAACCTGGTGCCTTCACATGCTACCTTGATGCCGGCCTGACCAGAACTACCACTGGAAACAAAGTTTTTGGTGCTCTTAAGGGAGCTGTTGATGGAGGTTTATCTATTCCACACAGGTAGGCAGAAGCTAACTTTATAGTTATAGGAAATTATAAAAGTGATGTAAGGAACTAGAAAGGTGCTGTATTTGGATCAGTGTTGACTTCCTGTTGGAGCTAATGGCTCTCTTTGCAGCAGACAGCACTGGTAGTCACTGGTTTTATTGTTTTTGGTTCTTTCTAGGAATACTGTTTTTAAATGGAGGTTTAAAGAGACATTTAAACTTACTTTCAGTACCCATATGTTATAGAGATTGTGTGTTGATGCAGGCATTGTTTTAATGGGGAGTGTGACTGGTGATTTCTGAAAGGATAAGTAAACCTTTAAAATGAATGTAAAATTGACAAGGGTGCTGTTCTAAGCACTTTTGTCATTTTACATGTATTTATTAATGAATTTTGTTCCAACAGCGCTCAGTTTCCCACCAGTCTGACCACCAAGTAGTCAAGGAAGTTGTCAGGAGAAAGTGAGGCTGCTCTGATGTTCTTCTGCTTAGGAAAGATGCGAGAAAGGTTTATAATTTTTTTTTTTTCCTAAGAACATCAGAGCAGCCTTTTTCTTTCTCCTGACAACTTACTTGACTACTTGGTGGTCAGACTGGAGAGAAACTGACCAGCAGGTGGTGCTGTTGGAACAAAATTCATCAACAGTACAGATTTCCCTTAATATTTATAATGCATGTAAATGACAAAAGTGTTAAGAATAGCACCCTCATGAATTTTACATAATTTTAAAGGTTTACTTGTCTTGTCTACTTTAAGCGCAACTATTGTGGTTTTAACCTGGAAAATGAGGCTGTACTGTACTGTAGGCTTAATAAAGCAGTTTGATTTTAACTGAACATATATGAAAATATTGTACTACTTGTATGTTTGTGTGTTCTGCTGTACATTGAATGTATGTACCCTTTTATTGTGCAACACTGGAATATGTTGACATCAAAGGATTGCTTCGTACTTGTGGGCAGATCTGCTTGAACATAGCTTGTGGATATATATATATATTCCCACAGAACCAGCACTCAGACAGATGTAGCCAGCGGTGCACGATCAATAAAGCATGTATATTTTTGCAACGGATCAGCACACACTGTTTTTTAGTGTAGTAGTGTTTATTTTAAACAGAAAACATTGTTATCCGACGTTTCACACTACTACTTCACTTCAAAACAGTGTGTGCTGATCCTTTGGCAAAAAAAAAATATATAGAGATAGATATCTATCTCTATCATTTAAGAGGAGTCAAATCTCTCTTCACACAGAGTACAGTGCTAGCATTGAAGTTGTATGTATACACATTTATTTTGCATAAATTTTTCTCATACATATTTAGTGTAATTATGTCTCAAATTTAAATCAATGGATCAGCACTTTTCTGACTGATTTGGGTCAATTTCGCAGGATGTTTTTGTTTAGCTTTTTTTTTTTTTTTCCAAGAAAAGTCCTCAAGGGACCAAATAGTTATTACTGATCCGTTGATTGGTGTGTATATAGTGAATATTGTATCCCTGGTTATGAAATCGTCTTCTCCCAGAAAACTAGACCAGGAGTATTTCAGTATCAAACGCGCATGCTCCTTATGTAAATGTGTAGAGGAAAAAGGCATGCCAGATTGTGCATTGGTCAGCTCCTGGTTTTTTTTGTTTTTTTTTTTTTTTCAGGTTTATTATAGCGGCCTGGGGTGGATGCAGAGAGTAATTAAAATCCCAATTTTTCTTTTAGCACAAAGCGTTTCCCTGGCTATGACTCTGAAAGCAAAGAATTCAATGCTGAGGTCCACCGCAAGCACATCTTTGCCCAGAACGTTGCAGAGTACATGCGTCTTCTGATGGAAGAGGATGAAGATGCGTATAAAAAGCAGTTCTCTCAATACATAAAGAATGGTGTGACTGCAGACCAGGTAACTTTTAAATGGCATTTATTTTACCATTGTGGTGGGGATAACCCAGGGATTCAGCTGCTCAGTTCTAAAAATAGATGTGGCTCTGTATGGAATTTTATAGAAAAATCTCTGCATACAACCAAACCATTTCTAAACAAATTGTCAGGCTGCTGTTTACCTGCCACCACCTGTAAAGCTGTAATGTATTAATGCCTTCAAGAACAAGTTAACATTGAAAAGTTTTATTCAGGGTCTACAGTTAAACTATTTCTTGGCAACAATTGTCCTGTTTGAGAGAGGTTTTAAGTTTTGTAAAAAAAAATAAAGCCATGCGTGACATCCATTGTTTCACTGCTATCTATGTAAATTAGCCTTATTCCACTTGAATGGCTTCCAACATTTTTTACTTAACCTTTTTTGTTTTTTTGCGGTTTAAGTTTGTCTACATCAGTCTATTGCTCTGTTTGTGGTTGCCTTAATTAAAGCAACAGTTTCACCAAAACAGTGTATCAAATTACAATTGTGTATCCTGTGGCTTTTTTTTTCCCCCAACTTGAATGGCTGCCCTCTTGGCTACATGGCTTATTTATATACAGTAAACTACAGTAGTTTTTCAGAAACAAACACCAAACGTCTACCAGTGTAGCTCATCCGTACATTATATTACTTTGATAACACTTTCAGGTTTTTAGTATTACTGTTCCTTTATAGCTGTCCAAAGGAATTGGAGCCCTAAGAAAATTAGATTTAAAAAAAAAATGCCCCTTACATCTGTCCTTTACTCCAAATTCAAAGTTAGGCCACTACTTGTTACCTAGTGCAATTTGTACACACTTGTGTTTCAGTATTACCACTAGTGATGACCGAATTTGTTCTCAGTTTCGCCTCAAAAATTACTCCCATAGACTAATGGGTGAAAAAAAAATTGTCACGTCTTAAAAACATTGTCGTCCATAGACTTCGATGCATTTCAGCAATTTTTTGGCGATGTGAAACTGGTCAAATTTGCCCATCTCTAAAGACCACTGATAGGCAGGTTTGAATGACAAGAGGTGAGGGAGGTTTGAAGCGTATACCTGTCATAGGATTATTGCGCCGACAGCAGGTTTGCGTTGTGCTAAAAATGATACAAGAATATTTTTTATATTTTCAGAGTTTATATTTTTGAGGTTCTCTACGTATGAGTCTGTTTAAATGATTTAACAGATATATGGTTAGGTTCCCATCCTCTTGTACAAATTCCTCTTACTTGTCTCTTATGTGACTTGTTTCAACCTTTGCAGAGATGAGGATCTCTAACATGCTTTTATAGGCAAAGACAGGCTTAAGAATATATAATCTGTGCCACCCTATACATGAGGTGGAAGTGTTTAGTTTTGCAAAGGGCAACACTTGATAAAAGGGTGTGTAAAATTACTGTAAATTTTTTTTTTGTTTTGTTTTTTTATTCACCCACCTGGCAACTATTTTTAAGCCTGATTTTGCACAAGGTTACATAAGACCTGAACTAACACATTTGTTTAACTAGCGAAACTTGTATTGCTAAGTGGTACAGTAAGTGTAATGAATTTTATATACTAATGTCCCTTTTAAATGCTTTTTTAGGTAAATGATCGGTTATTTTCCAGTTTATAAAAATGTATACAGTTTCCCATTCAACCATTTTAATGTTTTACTGATGGAAATCTTCATGCTTTAAAAAACATTGTTCTGTAGGTGGAAGACCTGTACAAAAAGGCTCATGCAGGTATTCGGGAGAATCCAGTGCACGAAAAGAAACCCAAGAAGGAAGTCAAAAAGAAGAGGTATGTTCCTTCTGATTTCTCTTAATTGTAATATTCTGTTTTTATACTGTGCCACTGGCTAAACTAGAATCTTTCCAGTAGATCAGGATTATTTCTTAAAGGAATCATAACACTGAAAATGTTTTAAAGTAATTAAAATATAATTTGCTGTTGCCCTACTGGTCATTTAATATTTGTCTATAAACACTGCAGAGTCGATCAGCGAAAGGAGAGCACTTCAAATGCAGATTTACTGCTAAAACTTCTTTATTTATTTACTGTAAGACACAACATGTTTCGGGCCATCACAGCCCTTTCTCAAGTGTAAAACACACATTGCTGTGTAGCAATGGCAGCAATTGAGAGAGGTTTAAATAGTGGATAAGCTCCATTATATTCTACAGAGTTTATCTATGTAATTTGAGCCTTTTCTCCTTTAAATAGCTGCCCCATGTCTAAACAGCATCTAATTTGTATAAGCTATCAGTTTCTGAAGCAAACACAACCATTTTAAAAGTGCAGGGCAACGTTACAATATATTCTAATTATTTTACTTTTACAAGTGCATAAAACTGCATTTGGCTTTGTTGTGCAGAGTCCTCTCCTATATTTAAGCCAGGGGAGCCGTTGTCGGCAGCAATTTTTATTCTAAGGAAACATTGTATATTGCATTCCTGACTGAAGCTCACTTACCTGCTCAACTGTCAACCTCTCTAGCGTGCATACAGAACATGCTGCATGACACAGGGCCTCTCATTATGCTAACCGTTATCTGACTGGAACCTTTAAATTGTCTGAAAGATATGGTGCATTCATTTGAGGATAAGCATGAATTTAAGATTTAGATAAACAATAAGTAAATGGGTTGGTGCAGTAAACTGTTTTTGGCATAAAACTATTTTCATGTATCAGAAAAGATTGTTGCATTTATAGGGAATATTAATGTTTGTACATTTTCATTCCAGGTGGAACCGTGCCAAACTGTCTCTGGAACAGAAAAAAGATCGTGTTGCTCAGAAAAAAGCCAGTTTCCTCAGAGCTCAGGAGAAGGCAGACAGCTAAACGGATCATGTTGCAATTTTCTAAGTGTGTGCAGCAAAATAAATATATTAACATCACTTTGTCGGTGTGTTTTTGTTTTTAATTTAAGTATATGCAATATGCTGCCCCTAAAAGCAACAAGCATACAAGACAAGGTAAGAAAACGGAAGGGAAATGAATGCAATTAAAACCTCTAAAGGAATTTTCTTGGAGTTCTAAAAACATGAGACTTTGACTCATTATGTTCAATGAAAATGTGTTAATGTTGTAACTCCCTATACTGTACAGCTTTCTATAATTTTGCTGCCAAAAGATAAGTTCCATTGTGGCAACTCAGCAATGCTATGATCCTAGAGGACTTTAGTCTTTGCTACAATGTTTATTTTGTATTGACATGCTTGTTAAGTTCAGAAGTGGGGCAAAGAAAAACCTGCAATATTCCACAACCTTTGGGGGTTCTGTAATGGGGATCTGAAAAGACATTGTATTCCTTTCTGACATATCTATAACATACTTATGGTGTTAAGAGAACTAAAGATTTAGGCTTGAAGTGTAGTTCTTTATGTTTTGGCCTTCTGGACCAGCCCAAGGTGATCACAGCCTTTGTGGAGGGAAGATTCATGCCTTTAAAGGAAAACTATACCCCCAAAATGAATACTTAAGCAACAGTTTATATCAAATTGAATGACATATTAAAGAATCTTACCAAACTGGAATATATATTTACATAAATATTGCACTTTACATTTCTTGCCTTGAGCCACCATTTAGTGACTCAATCTGTGCTGCCTCAGATCACCTGACCAGAAATACTACAACACTAACAGGAAGAAGTGAGGAAGCAAAAGGCAGAACTCTGTCTGTTAATTGGCTCATGTGACCTTACATGTGGTTTGTATGTGTGCACAGTGAATCTTACGATCTCAGGGGGCGGCCCTTATTTTTTAAAATGGCAATTTTCTATTTATAATTACCCAATGGCACATACTACTAGAAAAGTATATTATTATGTTAATGGTTCATTTACATGAAACAGGGTTTTACACATGCGCTGTTTTACTCAGTATCTTTTAATAGAGACCTACATTGTTTGGGGGGTATAGTTTTCCTTTAAATACGCCCCTTTTAGCCCCCTCTTCACTGCACATGCTCTGTACTGCTTCTGTTACTGAGTTTATGGACAACTCAATATATATAACACACAGAATATAAATGTCACAATATAGGGCTGATTAGAAATTAATACAGAATTAATATATGGCAGCACAGAAACCAGTGCAACTAGCATCAGAATTTAATAATCAACCCTGTAGCATCATTACAGTCCAACCTCATTTTGTGCTTGATAATTTTCCACAATTAACCTAAGATTAGATTATCAACCGCTGCTCAGAGCCCACTGAGCATGTGAGTGTCACAGACCCTTTACAAGATGGTGACCCCCTGTGACAAGTTTGAAGTCCTGGATCATGGCTGCTATTGAAAAGCAGAAACTTTAGGCTGGTGCAATACTTTCAGTATATTAAATATGCAATTTTTAGGTTTTAGTTCTCCTTTAAACTTTTCCAAGAATTTAGTGAGGGACTGAGGCTTTAAATTAAAATGAATGGTCCTAGTGCAGCTGTGAGCTAAATTTTACCAGGCTTAGCCACAACAGATATACGTTTGCGCCTTACCTGTATAAAATCCGATGTAAAACTGGAGCGTTCCTTGTGCTGAGGAGCATTAAACTATAAAGTTTAAAGACCACTAAACCCAAAGGGAAAGTATACAACCTATTTTAGCTTGAGTTCAGTAAATAGGGGTTTGCCCTGAAGGTATTTGCCTAATTAAGAAATGTTTGGTCTGTTTTATCTCTAAATAAACAAAAGTAATTTACTTTAAAACTTTCTGGTGAGTAACTGTTTAAAGAAGAGAAGATAAATGACCATTGTTTTTTAACCTTTTAAGTGCCAGCAGAATTTCACATTTTGGTTACGCGAAATGCCAGCCGTTTTTGAAACATTTTGTGCTCTCTCACTTTAGGGGCATTTTCTGAGGGGAAACCTATAGTTTACCTAGGAAAACTATACATTGTTTTTTTCGGTAGAAACTGAGCTTTCTAAATCTGCCTGAGTTTTCATGTATTTACACCTGTGCAAAAAAAATTTATAGTGCTAAATACCAAAAAAAAAATGAAAAATTACCATTTTTCATCGTATATCAATTTATACCAGAAAAATATTTCATTTTACGGATGAAAATCCAACTGATTTGGAAAGCCTTATGTCTCTCGAACGTGCCAATACCAGATATGTATAGTTTTAGGGAGATTTAGGATTTCTGTACAGCAAAAACTCCCGGCAGTATATTACCAAATTTTGAAAGCACTAAGGCAGAAAACGGCATGCTTTAGATTCCAAGGCAAAAAAATCCTGAAACCGTAGGTTTACCCCAGAAAACCATACATTTTTGAAAAGTACACATTCTGCCGATTACAAAATGGGTAACTATGTCTCTCTACTCCCAACTACCAAACATAAAAGCTTGTCTGAACATAGCGGTTTTTCAACAAAAAATTCAAAATTCTGAAAAATCATTTCAAAGGTTTTATTTTGCTGCTCCGCATATCCCAAACTATATTAGGTACCAAGAAAAAGCACCTGAAATATGATTGCCAGGGGTCCACTGAACAATTTGATACCCATTATGCATAGGTTTACCAAAGTATCTGGCATTTAGAGACACCAATATGTAGTTAGCACATCCAAATTGTTCAGGACTTTACTTCAGCTACTGAGAAATCAACACATTGACTGCATTTTTGTGGGGTAAAAACACAGAAATATATGTTTACCCCCCAAAACCCATATATTTTTGGAAAGTACACATTCTACCGAATCTAAAATGGGTACCCATGCCTTTCTGCTCCAAACTACTGAGTCGCAATGCTTTCCCAAAGTTGTCGGTTTTGGTGAAATATCTGAAAATTGCCTCAAAGCTTCAACTTCCCAGCACCATATCACCCATGTATCGTTACGCACCAAGAAAAAGCACCCTAAATATGATTGCCAGGGTTCCTCCAAACAGTTTGGTGGCCATTGTGCATAGGTTTATCAAAGTATCTGGCATTTAGAGGCCTCAAAATGAAGTTAGCGCATACAAATAGTCCTGTGGGTAACTTCATCTAATGAAAAATCAACACATTGACTGCATTTTTGTGGGGTAAAAACACAGAAATATATGTTTACCCCCCAAACCCATACATTTTTGGAAAGTACACATTCTACCGAATCTAAAATGGGTACCCATGCCTTATTGCTCCAAACTACTGAGTCGCAAGGCTTTCCCAAAGTTGTCGGTTTTGGTGAAATATCTGAAAATTGCCTCAAAGCTTCAACTTCCCAGCACCATATCACCCATGTGTCATTACGTACTAAGAAAAAGCACCCTAAATATGATTGCCAGGGTTCCTCCGAACAGTTTGGTGGCCATTGTTCATAGGTTTACCAAAGTATCTGGCATTTAGAGGCCCCAAAATGAAGTTAGCGCATACAAACAGTCCCGTGGGTAACTTCAGCTAATGAAAAATCAACACATTGACTGCATTTTTGTGGGGTAAAAACACAGAAATATATGTTTACCCCCCAAACCCATATATTTTTGGAAAGTACACATTCTACTGAATCTAAAATGGGTACCCATGCCTTTCTGCTCCAAACTACTGAGTCGCAAGGCTTTCCCAAAGTTGTCGGTTTTGGTGAAATATCTGAAAATTGCCTCAAAGCTTCAACTTCCCAGCACCATATCACCCATGTGTCATTACGTACTAAGAAAAAGCACCCTAAATATGATTGCCAGGGTTCCTCCGAACAGTTTGGTGGCCATTGTTCATAGGTTTACCAAAGTATCTGGCATTTAGAGGCCCCAAAATGAAGTTAGCGCATACAAACAGTCCCGTGGGTAACTTCAGCTAATGAAAAATCAACACATTGACTGCATTTTTGTGGGGTAAAAACACAGAAATATATGTTTACCCCCCAAACCCATACATTTTTGGAAAGTACACATTCTACCGAATCTAAAATGGGTACCCATGCCTTATTGCTCCAAACTACTGAGTCGCAAGGCTTTCCCAAAGTTGTCGGTTTTGGTGAAATATCTGAAAATTGCCTCAAAGCTTCAACTTCCCAGCACCATATCACCCATGTGTCATTACGTACTAAGAAAAAGCACCCTAAATATGATTGCCAGGGTTCCTCCGAACAGTTTGGTGGCCATTGTTCATAGGTTTACCAAAGTATCTGGCATTTAGAGGCCCCAAAATGAAGTTAGCGCATACAAACAGTCCCGTGGGTAACTTCAGCTAATGAAAAATAAACACATTGACTGCATTTTTGTGGGGTAAAAACACAGAAATATAGGTTTACCCCCCAAACCCATACATTTTTGGAAAGTACACATTCTACCGAATCTAAAATGGGTACCCATGCCTTATTGCTCCAAACTACTGAGTCGCAAGGCTTTCCCAAAGTTGTCGGTTTTGGTGAAATATCTGAAAATTGCCTCAAAGCTTCAACTTCCCAGCACCATATCACCCATGTGTCATTACGTACTAAGAAAAAGCACCCTAAATATGATTGCGAGGGTTCCTCCGGACAGTTTGGTGGCCATTGTTCATAGGTTTACCAAAGTATCTGGCATTTAGAGGCCCCAAAATTAAGTTAGCGCATACAAACAGTCCTGTGGGTAACTTCAGCTAATGAAAAATCAACACATTGACTGCATTTTTGTGGGGTAAAAACACAGAAATATATGTTTACCCCCCAAACCCATACATTTTTGGAAAGTACGCATTCTACCGAATCTAAAATGGGTACCCATGCCTTATTGCTCCAAACTACGGAGTCGCAAGGCTTTGCCAAATTTGGCGGTTTTGGTGAAATATCTGGAAATTGCCTCAAAGCTTCAACTTTCCAGCATCGTATTGTCCATGTATCATTACCAGCATAAAGCATCCTAAATATAAACATATGGGTCTACTAAACAGTTTGATGCCCAATGTGCATAGATATACCAAACTATGTGGCGCACAGAGACCCCCAAATGACAATATGTATAGACATTTTCACGGCTGACGCTCTGGCTGCTGCAATATGAGCACCTGGAGTGTGTATTATGCGACATTAGACCCCCCTAACAGTACAGAGACCCCAGAAAACCATATATTTTCAGAAAGTACACATTCTGACGAATCCAATATGGGTAAATAAGTGTTTCTACTGCAAACTGCCAAACTGCAAAGCAATGCTGAACATAACGGTTTTTATCAAATTTCTGAAAATCGTCACAAAGCTTGAATTCTACCCCATTATATGCCACACATTTCGTAACGTATCAGCATAAAACATCCTAAATATGAACGCCAGGGGTCTACTGAACACTTCGATGCCCAGTATGCATAGATATACCAAACTATGTGACGCACAGAGACCCCCAAATGACAATAGTGTATATACATTTTCATGGCTGACGCGCTGGCTGCTGCAATATGAGCAACTGGTGTGTGTATTATGCGACATTAGACCCCCCTAACAGTACAGAGACCCCAGAAAACCATATATTTTCAGAAAGTACACATTCTGACAAATCCAATATGGGTAAATAAGTGTTTCTACTGCAAACTGCCAAACAGCAAAGCAATGCTGAACATAACGGTTTTTATCAAATTTCTGAAAATCGTCACAAAGCTTGAATTTTACCCCATTATATGCCCCACATTTCATAACTTATCAGCATAAAACATCCTAAATATGAACGCCAGGGGTCTACTGAACACTTTGATGCCCAATATGCATAGATATACCAAACTATGTGGCGCACAGAGACCCCCAAATGACAATAGTGTATATACATTTTCACGGCTGACGCTCTGGCTGCTGCAATATGAGCACCTGGAGTGTGTATTATGCGACATTAGACCCCCCTAACAGTACAGAGACCCCAGAAAACCATATATTTTCAGAAAGTACACATTCTGACGAATCCAATATGGGTAAATAAGTGTTTCTACTGCAAACTGCCAAACAGCAAAGCAATGCTGAACATAACGGTTTTTATCAAATTTCTGAAAATCGTCACAAAGCTTGAATTCTACCCCATTATATGCCACACATTTCGTAACGTATCAGCATAAAACATCCTAAATATGAACGCCAGGGGTCTACTGAACACTTTGATGCCCAGTATGCATAGATATACCAAACGATGTGGCGTACAGAGACCCCCAAATGACAATAGTGTATATACATTTTCACGGCTGACGCGCTGGCTGCTGCAATATGAGCACCTGGTGTGTGTATTATGCGACATTAGACCCCCCTAACAGTACAGAGACCCCAGAAAACCATATATTTTCAGAAAGTACACATTCTGACAAATCCAATATGGGTAAATAAGTGTTTCTACTGCAAACTGCCAAACTGCAAAGCAATGCTGAACATAACGGTTTTTATCAAATTTCTGAAAATCGTCACAAAGCTTGAATTTTACCCCATTATATGCCCCACATTTCGTAACGTATCAGCATAAAACATCCTAAATATGAACGCCAGGGGTCTACTGAACACTTTGATGCCCAATATGCATAGATATACCAAACTATGTGGCGCACAGAGACCCCCAAATGACAATAGTGTATATACATTTTCACGGCTGACGCGCTGGCTGCTGCAATATGAGCACCTGGTGTGTGTATTATGTGACATTAGACCCCCCTAACAGTACAGAGACCCCAGAAAACCATATATTTTCAGAAAGTACACATTCTGAAGAATCCAATATGGGTAAATAAGTGTTTCTACTGCAAACTGCCAAACTGCAAAGCAATGCTGAACATAACGGTTTTTATCAAATTTCTGAAAATCGTCACAAAGCTTGAATTTTACCCCATTATATGCCCCACATTTCGTAACGTATCAGCATAAAACATCCTAAATATGAACGCCAGGGGTCTACTGAACACTTTGATGCCCAATATGCATAGATATACCAAACTATGTGGCGCACAGAGACCCCCAAATGACAATAGTGTATATACATTTTCACGGCTGACGCGCTGGCTGCTGCAATATGAGCACCTGGTGTGTGTATTATGCGACATTAGACCCCCCTAACAGTACAGAGACCCCAGAAAACCATATATTTTCAGAAAATACACATTCTGTCGAATCCAATTTGGTTAAATAAGTGTTTCTACTCTAAACTGCCAAACTGCAAAGCAATGCTGAACATAACGGTTTTTATCAAATTTCTGAAAATCGTCACAAAGCTTGAATTTCACCCCATTATGTGCCCCACATTTCGTAACGTATCAGCATAAAACATCCTAAATATGAACGCCAGGGGTCTACTGAACACTTTGATGCCCAATATGCATAGATATACCAAACTATGTGGCGCACAGAGACCCCCAAATGACAATAGTGTATATACATTTTCACGGCTGACGCGCTGGCTGCTGCAATATGAGCACCTGGTGTGTGTATTATGCGACATTAGACCCCCCTAACAGTACAGAGACCCCAGAAAACCATATATTTTCAGAAAGTACACATTCTGACGAATCCAATATGGGTAAATAAGTGTTTCTACTGCAAACTGCCAAACTGCAAAGCAATGCTGAACATAACGGTTTTTATCAAATTTCTGAAAATCGTCACAAAGCTTGAATTTTACCGCATTATATGCCCCACATTTCGTAACGTATCAGCATAAAACATCCTAAATATGAACGCCAGGGGTCTACTTAACACATTGATGCCCAATATGCATAGATATACCAAACTATGTGGCGCACAGAGACCCCCAAATGACAATAGTGTATATACATTTTCACGGCTGACGCGCTGGCTGCTGCAATATGAGCACCTGGTGTGTGTATTATGCGACATTAGACCCCCCTAACAGTACAGAGACCCCAGAAAACCATATATTTTCAGAAAGTACACATTCTGACGAATCCAATATGGGTAAATAAGTGTTTCTACTGCAAACTGCCAAACTGCAAAGCAATGCTGAACATAACGGTTTTTATCAAATTTCTGAAAATCGTCACAAAGCTTGAATTTTACCCCATTATATGCCCCACATTTCGTAACGTATCAGCATAAAACATCCTAAATATGAACGCCAGGGGTCTACTTAACACTTTGATGCCCAATATGCATAGATATACCAAACTATGTGGCGCACAGAGACCCCCAAATGACAATAGTGTATATACATTTTCACGGCTGACGCGCTGGCTGCTGCAATATGAGCACCTGGTGTGTGTATTATGCGACATTAGACCCCCCCTAACAGTACAGAGACCCCAGAAAACCATATATTTTCAGAAAGTACACATTCTGACGAATCCAATATGGGTAAATAAGTGTTTCTACTGCAAACTGCCAAACTGCAAAGCAATGCTGAACATAACGGTTTTTATCAAATTTCTGAAAATCGTCACAAAGCTTGAATTTTACCCCATTATATGCCCCACATTTCGTAACGTATCAGCATAAAACATCCTAAATATGAACGCCAGGGGTCTACTGAACACTTTGATGCCCAATATGCATAGATATACCAAACTATGTGGCGCACAGAGACCCCCAAATGGATATAAAGTAGATAAAATTTACAAGGCAAAACAAAATAAGGCAGTAAAGAGTGAAATGCAAAAAAATCCAATAAAACCACAAAAATCAATGTTTTTTTTCCAGACTAGTGTTATCAGCCGTCAGAATCACAGTTTGAATATTTTAGCTGGGCCAAACAGGTTATACGGCTAGAAACAAGTGAACACAACATACGCAGAGCTGAAAATGCAATAAAATGGCTAAAAATTCAATAAAATTGCTAAAAATGCACCAAAATACCCAAAATTGCAATATAATCACCGAAATAACATAAAAAAGATATTGCACAGTACGGTTAGCGAATACGCTATTCGTAATGGCAATAAAACATTTTTTTCAGCCAAAAAAAGAGAAGAAAAAAAAAAAAAAAGCCACAATGCCATGTATGTGCGTGTGCGTGTGTACAAATGGTAAATTACATGTTATGTGCGCGTGTGTGCGTGTGCACATGTGTGTAAGTGCAGTGAGTGTAAGTGACCCCCCCAATCCCCAAAAATGTATGTGTAAGTGTGTGTAAGTGTGAATCTAAGTGTGTATTACTGTAATAAGTGTGTGTTGGTGTGTTTGTGTGTGTAATTGTTGCACTAACCTGAAAAAATCGCTGGAGACTGTTGCAGGCGATCAGGAAGACTCCCTGGAAGACATCTGCCTCGTGGTTCCTGTCTGTGTGCTGTGGGGGCGGAGATTGTCGATCCGGTGCAGGCTGCAGCAGCAGGACACGTAAGTAACACGTGCCTGCTGCTGTTTTTGGGCCCCTGGGCGATCGCGCCCCAGGGGCCACTCGATCCCCTGCTCTGCTCGTTGCCTAGGGGCAGGGGATCGAGCAGGAACAGAGCGAGCGGCTCTAACAGCCGCTCCTCCGCTTCTGAACCCGGAAGTGCTGCAGAACGTAGAATCTACGTTCTGTGGCATTTCAAGTACCTTTGCCACAGAACGTAGATTCTACGATCTGTGGCATTTAAAGGGTTAATGTTCAAAAACACAGGAATAGAAAGCGCAAAGGGAAGAAGGAAGAACAGGTCTTAAGCGTAGGTAGGAGTCATTATTACATCCAAACATGTACAGATCATGGTTATACAATTTGTACAGATATCCAAATACAGCATCACATTTTGTGGGATAACCTCTAGCTATGTAAGTAAGCTTCTGTCTGTTGGTAAATGGCAGACCCGGACTGGCAATCTGTGGGTTCTGGCAAATGCCAGAGGGGCTGCTATAAGGTGCCATAGAAAGTCAGTATTTAGTGGGCTGATTGGGCCTCTGTGTACCTGAAATGCCAGGGCCTATTTTCATTCTCAGTCCAGACCTGGGAAATCGCTAATTAATTACTAGAACTTTATGGAGGTGGTAGACGTGAAGTAGTATTTTGTTTTGGCATAATATCAATACTTTTATACTACTGTTTACATGCAAATAACGAGGTTGTACAGTCCTAGTAATGGCCTTAATAGCCAGAGACCTTAAGCTGGCTATAGACTTGCAGCTATACCTTCAATATCGGGCGAATGATCATGCGGCTGAATCTTCCAAACTGCCACTCACTATTCAGATCAAATATAATAGTAATCAGATGATGTAAATTAACCACATTGACATTTACCAGCATGTGTAAGACTTATTAAATATACATAGATGAAAATGATATAAACTAGGTTGCTGCAGGCTTCCTGTGGCCATAGGAAAACAAAATCCTGATGTCTGTGGGTTTGTGTAAAAATCGGACAACCTAGTAAGATCTCTATGCCAGTTGATTTATGGATTTCCAGCATCCATTGTCACACAGAGGACTGGGGCTTGGAAGATGTGCTTCAAGGCATTTTATGTAATATATAGCCATAGTGTATTAGAGAGTTGGGTAAGTAGGTTGGCCTCTTTACATTGATCTTCTGTATCACTATTAGCTTTAATGGAGAAATGTCACATCACACCTTGCAGGAGAACATGGTTTTAATGAAGGGTCTGTGCTAAGTGGATATTTAAAATGAGGCTTTACTTTCATGTGTTAACATTGATAACAAAACCTTACATGTTGATAAAATATGTACCCAGTGGTGGCCAAAGCATCTGTAATACTGTTTGAAAGCAGAACGGTATAAACCTTAACAGGGTACCTGTACTGATATCCATTTTAACCAGTAGGTGTAGCTCTTGTCAAAGTTTAGTTGTAATGCTAGACAATATTACTGATTGGATTTACGTTTGTACAGGGCTGATGTCTTCTAGTGGGTTATTGTAAAACTGCCTCTCTTTGTCCATTTCTCCATTGTCCCAGGAGCTATAAAGTTTACAATCCAGTTTGTTCAAATAAACCAGGTTATCAGACTTGAAGTTCTTTAAGATTAACATCTGATTCTATTTTTGCTTTTAAATTATGCTTACTAGAGTATAGTAACACAATTCGCAAAGAGAACAAATTTGTGATAGAAATTCGCATTTTGCAATGTAATATTCTTCATTCGTTCTTTATTGCATTGCAAACCTTTAACACCTGCTTCAAGGTGGCGTACACTTTTGGAGCAAACAACTTTTTCAACTATTAAATTCACAATCGCTGTCCTACTGTCATGTGAGTGTTTGCAAAGACAAAATTGTTCACTTTGCGAACATTTATTTGCACTGCAAACTATTTTTCTCTAGTCGGCCCTCCTGTCAGTGCAGACGTTGTGGGTTATGTTATCCTTCACCTCTGGAGGCAGGACAGAAACGGTTAACTCATGGCCCCTCCTTTTGGCTATATATACTTGGCACCACCTTCACTCCTCAGTTCTTTGTCCTGCCTCAGGAGGTCAAGGACAGTTTTTTTTTTTCTCTTTTATTTTATTTATTTATTTTTTTTCCACAGATAACACCTATTGGACATGCAGAGCTGTCCCTACGGTGCAACATTGCCAACTGAAGGGAGACTCAGTTGCACAACATGGGCCATAAGTGACATGCAGAGCTGTCACAGGCACAGAACCTACAGGGTTAGCAGAGCTACCCGCTATTCTACTGGGTTGTTATGGAGCATTTGAAGACAAAGCTCCAATGGCCGACCTGTGCGTTCCAATGCACAGGAACGCAGTGAGTGCAGGAGCTGATCCTAAGAAGCGGCCATGAAAATAAGGGCCATCTCTCTAGAGCAGCAGTTTTGCACAGGAACGCACAGGTACTGACCAGACACGTGGAATCTGTGCCAATCACTAGCTATATAAAGTGGAAGGAAATTCCACAACCTGGCCAGCAGTAATCGCGCCATAGAGTAATTAATTTAGTGGAAGGAAATTCGTGCCGTTTCCTCTTGCGCAGTGACGTCTTCCTTCTCAGCCGCATAGACGCGGCAGCTAGTCTTCGCGCCAGTTCATCACGGCGCACTGACGTCATCAGTCACGGCCGCGCAAACTAGTGGAGCGGCGTTCACAACAGGCGCATTGCAGTACAGCACATCTCCCTAACAGATACGTTTGTGCTGAATCAAAACGGCAAGAAGCTCAGAAAAGAGTTCAAGGGCAGCTGAATCTTATTTATATAAGCGCATTGCAGACACAGCTCAACGCAACTAATTAAAGAGACAGTACATAATCAGTCTCAGGCTGGTGGTGAGTCACAACTCTATTTTATTGACTAACAATATGGAAAAGACAAATTCTCTCATGGACCTTCGGGCGGCCATACAATCTCTAAAGAACGCAAAGAAACCAGAGAAATTACCAAAGTGTAAAACTTGCAGGCATTCATTAAGAAGGTCAGAAAGGACTTACTGTTCAGATTGTAAGGTCATCAATAAAAAAGCAGATACTCAAGGGCCACCTACTTTGTCCCCACAATATACTCTATCTCAACCACCAGCTGATCCACCTCCAAATACAGAGGATAGAAGGTCCTCTCCAAGTTCAATCCAACCAGCATTATCACCACCAGTCACCCCACTCCTGGGCACTAGAGATACCGCCCCACCTCCACTCTGGAATCAACCTTCCACAAACTCCTCTGCTCAGGTGCATCCACAGTTTGGAGACTTTCTACAATGGATAATGAAATCCGTTCAACCCTACCAACCAAATGTCGATAGTACTCAGACAACTAAACAAACTAAAAAGCGTAAAGTCGCACTGACATTAGACTCCTCTTCAGACTCAGAGGAAGGAGTTGTTTCAGATTCGGAACAGGAAGATATTCTCTGCCCAGATAAGGACATGTCTGACCAACTACAATCCAAGTCTGACACAGATTCTGAGGACGAACAAGTTCACACTATTACTCCAGAGGTTTCTAAGAAATTACTTAGAGAAATGTTGCAAACACTAGAGATTAAGGATGAAACAGTGGCACTCTGTCTAAAGCTGACAAACTATTGGGCATTCAGAAAAAATCTAAATTAACATTTCCAGTGTTCAATTCAGTCACGCAGGCCATTGAAACTGAATGGAATCAACCAGAGAGGCGTATTGCTCTCACCCAAAGATTTCTCAAAACATATCCTATACCAGAAGACTACCAAAAGAAGTGGGACAAAGCCCCAGGGTGGACTCGGCAGTAGCTCGCCTATCTAGACATACCGCTTTGCCAGCTGAAGAAGCGGCTTTCAAGGACCCATTAGACCGTCGCATGGAAGCTACCTCAAAAAAATCTTATGTCCAGGCGGCAGCAATACTGCGACCGGCAGTAGCTTCAGCGGGTTTGGCACGTACAGCAAAGCATTGGGCACAAGAATTAGCTACCAATCCCCCATCATCACGACAGGAGTTACAGTCCGAGGTAGACAAACTAGTAACCACCTTTTCCTTCCTCGCAGAAGCGGCCATGGAAATTACTAAACTGGCGGCTAAAGCTACAGTAAATACTGTGGTGACTAGACAGGCCTTATGGCTGAAACACTGGTCAGGAGACACTGCTTTCCCTACGGTTCACGGGTGATTCTCTCTTCGGTCCTGATCTTAAACAGATAATATCTGAGATAACTGGAGGAAAAAGCACCTTTCTTCAGACAGGTAAAAAAATCGAGATTTGACAACTCAGCAAGATTTCCCATTCGGAAGAATTGGTCTCCCCAATCTAGGCCCTTTCGGTCAAACTTCAGGTCAGCTACTTCTGACCAGACGACTAAACGCAACAGAACACCTTGGCACCAGCAAACTCAACCTCACGTCAAGAAATTGGTGCCAAGTAGAACCACGTCAGCCTGACTCAGCCCAAACACGGCAGGGTCTGGTGGGAGGCAGATTACAGAGATACCTCGGCGAATGGCAAACTCACGTAACAGACACGTGGGTGTTGACAATAATTTGACAAGGTTACAGAATTCCTTTCTCCCCACATCTACCTTCCACCAAATTCCGTACATCGTCAACTGCCCCACACAAAACACACCTCCTTTACGCTTCAGTCCAGTCACTGCTACAAGCGGAAGTTATACAAGAAGTCCCACAAAACCAGCTGTTTCGAGGTTTCTACTCCAACCTATTTCTAGTCGGAAAAAAAGACGGCACCTTCAGACCAGTACTGAATCTCAAATCTCTCAACACACTGGTGTCCAATCAAAAATTCAGGATGGAATCCATTCGGTCAGTCATAGCAAATATGGAACCAAACTCCTTCATGACATCCATAAACCTATTTATCCAGAGTCCCGTCAATATCTTCGTTTCGCAATAGGCGATCACCACTACCAATTTACGGCCTTGCCCTTTGTACTTTGTACTGCGCCACGTGTTTTCACCAAGGTGTTAACTCCAGTTATAGCCTACCTCAGAGCGCTGGGAATCAAGCTTCTACCCTACTTGGACGATTTGCTTATCATAGCACCTTCCCTACCCCAAGCAACCAGGGACACTCACACCTGTCTACGGGTGTTAACTCAACATGGCTGGTTGATAAACTACCGCAAAAGTGCGCTGCAGCCAACCCAGTCTATCCGATTCTTAGGCCTCGACTTCAACTCTCAGTTACAGAAAGTGTTCTTGCCAACGGACAAGATGCAAACATTGATTCAAGCAGCCAAAACGTTCCACAGATCGAAGACCACATCAGCAGAGGACTGTCTCCGTCTTCTGGGGTTTATGGTGTCGGCCTTGGAAGCGATTCCATTCTCCAGATTCCTTCTACGCCCTCTCCAACACAATTTTCTGAGTCAGTGGAACAAGAATCACAAAGACTTACAGCAAGTCATAAATATCTCCGACTCAACCAAACAAAGCCTAGAGTGGTGGATGGATCCAGCCAACCTTCTCAGGGGCAAAAGTTGGCCCCCCTCTCAATGGGAGATCATAACCACAGACGCCAGTCTCAGAGGCTGGGGAGCCATTTATCACAACCATACACTCCAGGGCACTTGGAGTCCAACAGAACGCTCCTTGCCAATCAACGTCCTGGAACTCAGGGCAATCGCCCTAGCACTAGAGGGCTGGACAACCCTCCTACAATCCCAGGCAGTCCGGGTACAATCAGACAATGCCACGGCAGTGGCATATGTCAACAAACAGGGCGGCACCCGCAGCAGACTAGCCATGCAGGAAGTAGCCAGGATATTACAGTGGGCAGAGCTTACGGTGACCAATCTTTCAGCGGTGTTCATATCAGGTATACTGAATTGGGAAGCGGACTATCTGAGCAGAACTACCCTAGACCACGGAGAGTGGTCACTCAACTCCGAAGTCTTTCAACAGTTAGTAACCAGATGGGGCAAACCACAGATCGATATGTTGGCATCAAGGCACAACAACAAACTGCCACTTTACTGTGCCAGAACGAACGACCCCGGTGCGGCGTTCGTGGACGCTTTGGTCTCTCCCTGGACCTTTCAGATGGTGTACGCGTTTCCTCCCCTAGCTATTCTTCCCAGGGTCATCATGTGGATAAAACACAGCACTGCCACCACAATACTGATAGCACCCGACTGGCCCAACAGAGTGTGGTACACAGATCTGATCAGACTGTCCATATCCAAACCATGGAGATTGCCCGATCGTCCCGACTTACTTACTCAGGGGCCCATCCGTCACCCCAACCTACCTCTATTGCGTTTGACGGCGTGGCTATTGAGACAGTCTGGTGGACTCACCAAGGGTACTCCAAGAATGCTATAGACATCTTACTTCAAGCACACAAACAATCAACGACTAAAGTGTATTATAGAGTGTGGAAAACTTTTATGGTGTGGTGTCATCAACATGGTTACCACTGGGACTGTGCTTCTACTGCTGTTGTAGTTGAGTTTCTCACCGACGGGTTTCGTAAGGGTCTTGCTTTGCGTACTCTTAAGTCACAAGTGTCAGCTCTAGCAGTCTTAACTCATATCCATTGGGCTGACAAATCGGAGATCCAACAGTTTCTTCGGGGCGTGACCAGAGCTCGTCCACCACTGAAACAACCGATTTCCACCTGGAATTTATCACTGGTGCTCAATGCCTTGCAGAAACCTCCATTTGAACCACTTGCATCCTGTGTGTCAGGGAGCCGGGAGCTCCCTCCAGGGAGGTAGTCGGGATCCAGGAGGAAGCCCTCGAGGGTGCAAGGTTGCGGTGTCCAAAGGGTTAATCCAAAGAGTAGTCAGAATCCAGGCAAGAGTTTAGGGGCAGGCAGATAACAGCAAAGTCCAAAGTCTAGGTAAGGGTCAAGGATAAAAATCAGGAACAAGATAGCAATATCAGCTCACAGGGAACCCAGGAAATACTTAGGGAAAGGTTTCCTATACTTGGGCGCCATTCTGGCGTCTAGATGGTGTTTTTATTTTGAATTTGGCGCCATAGTGACGTCATTGGCGTCCTTGCGCCGACGTTGGCGTGCTGACGTCATCGCGCTGGCGCCGCTACCCACATGGCGGCCATGGGCGCCGCCATTTTGGGAGCGACGCCGGCAGGGGAGGACGCGCCGCCCGGAGCTCCAGGACCTGCTCCGGGCGGCGATCGTGACAGTACCCCCCCCTCACGGGGGGCCTCCGGACCACCAAGACTTGGCTTCTGGGGAAATTTGGAGTGGAACTCCCTCACCAGGCGAGGAGCATGGACATCAGAGCGTCCTTCCCAGGAGCATTCTTCAGGGCCAAAGCCTTTCCACTTGATGAGGTACTGAAGAGAACCCCTGGAGATTCTGGAGTCAAGGATCTTCTCCACCTCATATTCTTGTTGACCATCCACAGAGATAGTAGGAGGGGGAGGCTGGACAACGGAAAAGCGGTTGGAGGAAGCGGGTTTCACCAAGGAGACATGAAACACGTTGGGAATTCGCATCTCAGGAGGAAGCTGAAGTCTGACAGCCACAGGATTGATCACCTCCGAGATGGAGAATGGACCCACGAACCTCTGACCCAACTTAGGAGATGGTACCTTCAACCGAATGTTCCTGGAAGACAACCAGACTTTATCACCGACTTTGTAGGGAGGAGAGGGTCTACGTCTACGATCTGCAAACGTCTTATGAACCACAGCACTCTTCTCCGGGTTTGACTTGGTTGCAGCCCAAATAGCAGACATGTGGGCTGCATGGTCATCAGCGGCTGGAACATCAGACAACAAAGTCTTGTGGGAATGCTTGAGGATGTTGACCATACACCGACATAAATGGGGACCTTCCAGTGGAAGTGTGGCAGGCATTGTTATGAGCAAATTCCGCCCACGGGAGGAGATCAGACCAATCATCTTGACAAAGGGAAACGTGGTTCCTCAAGAACTGTTCCAAGGCTTGGTTCACTCGCTCAGCCACTCCATTAGTCTGGGGATGATAAGCTGAGGAGAACTGAAGATTAATACCCAGATCTTTGCACAAGGAACGCCAAAACTTAGCTGTAAACTGAGAACCTCTGTCAGAGACAATCTCCGCCGGGAAGCCATGCAGGCGGAAAATGAATTGAATAAACAACTGTGACAACTCCACTGCAGATGGTAGTTTCCGTAAAGGGATGAAGTGGGCCATCTTGCTAAAACGATCTATGACGACCCAGATCACGGTGTTCCCACTGGAGGGAGGAAGTTCGACTATGAAGTCCATTGCCAAATGCGTCCAAGGACGAGAGGGAACAGGCAATGGCTGTAGTAACCCGCTAGGGCGAGTATGGCTAGACTTGGAAGTGGCACAAACGGTACAAGCAGCAACAAAGTCTTTGACATCTTTACGAATAGTCGGCCACCAGACTAGACGTCGTAAAAGTTCTAGAGTCCTAGCAGGACCAGGATGTCCCGCTTGCTTGGAGCTATGAGTCTGTTGCAGGATAGGCAGGCGAAGCTCAGGAGGTACGAAAGCCATTCCAATGGGAGTATCAGGAGGGGCAGAAGATTGACCAGCGAGAATTTGATCAGCAAATTGAGGGTACAAAGAAGCAATGATCTTGACAGGAGGAATAATAGGCTCTTGTCTTTCAGGAGTACGATCCACCGGAGTGAAACTTCGAGACAGAGCATCGGCTTTCCGATTCTTGGAGCCAGGGCGAAAAGTCAAGACAAAGTTAAATCGAGAGAAGAAGAGAGACCACCTTGCTTGTCTGGGATTCAGCCTCTTGAGAGATTGGATAAACTCAAGATTTTTATGATCCGTGTAGATCGAGACCGGGATCAAGGAACCTTCAAGGAGGTGACGCCACTCTTCTAAGGCAAGCTTAACAGCCAGGAGTTCTCGATTTCCTACGTCATAATTTTGTTCAGCAGGAGAGAACTTTTTAGAGAAATACGCACATGGGTGCAGTTTCCCATCAGAGGGATGTCTTTGGGACAGGATAGCTCCAGCTCCAACTTCAGAAGCATCTACCTCGATGAAGAAAGGTAACTCCGGATCAGGATGGCGGAGAACCGAAGCAGAAGTGAAGGCATCCTTCAAGGATTGAAAAGCTTCTATAGCGGGCGGGGGCCATGAGCTGGGTTTACCCCCTTTTCGGATGAGGGCCAGGATAGGAGCAATACGAGAAGAGAATCCCTTTATGAACTGCCGGTAGTAATTGGCAAAACCAATGAATCTCTGGATTGCCTTAGTGCTCAGCGGTAGGGGCCACTCTTGGATTGCAGACACTTTCACAGGATCCATCTCGAAACCCTCTGGGGAGATGATATAACCCAGAAAAGGGATCTTAGACACTTCAAACACACATTTCTCCAATTTGGCAAAGAGAGAGTTCTTCCTCAAACGAGAGAGTACTTCCTTCACCTGGGAACGATGGCTTGAAAGGTCCTTGGAGATAATCAGGATGTTGTCAAGGTACACGACCACAAACTTTCCCAAGAGATCCCGGAAAATGTCGTTCACGAATTCTTGAAAGACAGCGGGGGCATTGCAGAGACCAAAGGGCATTACGAGGTACTCATAGTGCCCATCCAGAGTGTTGAATGCTGTCTTCCATTCGTCACCTTCCCGGATGAGGATAAGGTTATACGCCCCACGGAGATCCAACTTAGTGAAGATTTTAGCCCCCTTCAGTTGGTCAAAGAGTTCGGCAATCAAGGGCAAGGGATACCGGTTCTTAACGGTCATTTTATTAAGACCCCGGTAGTCGATGCAAGGACGTAGGCCTCCATCCTTCTTTTCCACGAAGAAGAATCCAGCCCCGGCAGGAGAAGTAGAAGGGCGAATAAACCCCCGCTGGAGATTTTCTTGGATATACTGTTCATGGCAGTGGTCTCCGCTGGAGAGAGAGGATAAGTACGACCTCTAGGGGGCATGGATCCAGGCAGGAGATCGACAGTACAATCGTATTGTCGATGTGGAGGAAGGAATTCTGCAGACTACTTACAGAATAATCAGCGTATTCCTTGTAAAAGGAGGGTAGAGTTTTCAGATCCGACATAGAGATATTCACCCTCTGGAGGGGTTCAGCAGGAAGACAGTGCTGCTGACAAAATGGGCTCCAACGGGAAATCTGTCCTGCGGACCAATCAATGGAGGGATTATGCAGGCGCAGCCAAGGGAGACCCAAAACAACTGGAACGGATGGGCAGGAAATAATTAGGAACGAAAGTCTGTCTTTATGCAGCGTCCCAACCTGCACAGGCAATTCCCCAGTCGTCATGGAGATAAATTCAGCCTCCAGGGGTCTGTTGACAATGGCAGTGACACGGAGAGGAGTAGACAATGGGAATAAGGGAACTTCCATGTGTTTGGCGAAAAGAGCATCCATGAAGTTCCCAGCAGCTCCAGAGTCAATGAAAGCGGGGCCAACAATATTCTTAGTGGCTAGGCGGATCTGTAATGGAAGGAGAAACCTGTGAGTGTTCTCTTGAGACTTCGGAGAAGTGCCCCCTACATGAGTTACCCTAGATATACCTCGGGGAACAGAACTCGTGGGCTTCACCGGACAAGAGTTTGCAAAATGAGACTGTCCGCCACAATACAGACATAAGCCAGCCATTCGTCTGCGGACTCTTTCTTGTTCGGATAGACGAGCCCTTCCAACTTGCATCGGTTCCTCCGGAGGAGAAGGAGAGGCTTGAGTAGCTGGAGTATGCAGGAGAGGTCTCTGGAAGCGAGGTGCCAACAAGGGTTGAAATCTTTTACTGCGCTCCCTCTCTACTTGATGCTCTCTGAGCCGAGTGTCCACCTTAATAGAAAGTGCGATCAGATCTTCCAGCAGGTCAGGGAACTCCCTGGAGACAAGATCATCTTTAATGCGAATAGACAGACCTTGATAGAATACAGCCTTATAGGCATCGTCATTCCAGGAAGTCTCAGCCATCAAAGTTCTAAAGTCAATCGCATAGTCACTGACACTGCGGTTTCCCTGCCGGAGTTGCAGAAGACGAGAAGGGGCATTAGTGACCCGACCCGGGGCATCAAACACAGTACGAAATGCTTGAAGAAAAGCCTTGGCATCAAAAGTCAGCGGAGAATTCTTCTCCCAAAGAGATGTTGCCCACTCAAGCGGTTTGCCCACCAAACGAGACATCACATACCCCACCTTGGAACGTTCATTGGAGAAGTGCGAGGGTTGGAACTCGAACTGGATCTGGCACTGTGTAGCGAAAGTACTCAGGACTGTACAAGGGTTTCTGCCTAAAGTTGTGTCCGACTTCCACTTATATCAGGATATTGTGCTACCTTCTTTTTGCCCACAACCTGCTAACGATAAGGAAAAGCTTTTACATACACTGGATGTTGTGAGAGCTCTCCGGATTTACCTTAAGCTGTCATCGACTTACAGACAATCTGACAATTTGTTTGTCTCATATGCACTATCACATAAAGGGCTCGCCATCTCCAAGAGAACTATTGCTCGTTGGTTAGTTGAAACCATTAACTTAGCTTATGACCATCAAAACGAACCCAGACCATTTGCAGTGAAGGCTCATTCTACACGGGCACAAAGCACATCTTGGGCACTTCAGAATTTGGCAACAGCTGAACAAATCTGCAGAGCAGCCACCTGGGTTTCTCCTAATACTTTCATTAAGTTTTACAAGTTGCATGCTTTTGCTTCTCAATCGGCCATGTTTGGTCGGAAAGTTCTCCAGGCTGCGGTAGCATAGTGTTTAGGCAAATTGAGCTATGCAGTTACAGTTATACCCACCCTAATAGAGGGACAGCTTTTGGACGTCCCACAACGTCTGCACTGACAGGAGGGCCGACTAGAGAAAAAGGAATTTTGTACTCACCGAAAAATCCTTTTCTAGTAGGCCCGAACTGTCAGTGCAGTAAGTCCCACCCAGGCTGATTTTAGTATGGCAATGGGACATCTTTCTCGCTATCTTCTCTACCTGTTGTCTCTACTCTTCCTTCTATCTATGATGTCTCCACCAGTTGAGCTTTTCAAAGGAGCTGAGGCGTGAAAGTGGAGCCAAGTATATATAGCCAGAAGGAGGGACCATGAGTTAACAGTTTCTGTCCTGCCTCCAGAGGTGAAGGATAACATAACCCACAACGTCTGCACTGACAGTTCGGGCCTACTAGAAAAGGATTTTTCGGCGAGTACAAAATTCCTTTTTTGTGTTAGCAAACAATAGTACTTTCCCCCATAAGAATGCTAACCATGGTTGAATGTACTTTTAAGTGAAAACTTTACTCAAAAAGTAAAGTATCAATGCGCGTTACATATATTCAGAACATAAAGTTGCCATATTAGAACAGTCATCTAAGTTGCAAACAATGGCACATACATTTTTTGGATGACATTGGCAGTACATTATGCTCACAGGTAAACATTTTCATGCAATGAAAGCAGCACAGATTTTGTTATGCATAGTTTAAGCATTTTTCAGCAAATTTCAGTGCTTTTGGCCCTGTGAGTCTTGACTGTCAAAAAAAAATTACTGGGCAACTTGGATCATTCAGTTTGACAGTTTTCTAAAAATCCCAGATTGAAAATCCATTTTATTTTCCTTCATTTATGTGCTCTGACTGCTGTGTATAGGAAAATTCAGACGGTCCCTAACTACTCTGCAGGGAAACTATTATACTTCCGAACAGCAGGGGGCAACCCCCCCACCTTACTTCCCAGCCGTGCAGAACTCAAGCAGCTTTGTTTCCCTGTAGAGCAGTCAGCAACTTTGTAGCGATTCGTATTGGATTTTATTTTTGCCTTTACATACCCTTTAATGTTTCCAACTCCAGTGGCAGGGACAAAGATCATGGAGCCAGATTTACACAGATAAACTGTGACTCTCGTTGAAGGATTATTTTGCTGCAGCCACTGGTTCTGCAGAGTTGGAGAAAATATGTATTAAACAATAAAAACAAAACTATAAAATCCACATTAGCTTACATGACAACATAGGACCCAGTGCCGTCTGTATATTTCGATTATTAATCAGACTTGCTATATTGACTTCTGGCAAAATATTATTTGATTTTGCTGTTTTGATCATTTATAATATCCCTAAGCAGCAGACCAGACCACACTGAGCATGTGCACAGTCTTGGTCTTGCAAAGATGTTTAACAAAGTTACAAGATGGTGACCCCCTGTGGCCAACTTTGAAAGCATAAATCATTTGTTTTATTAGGCTTCTGGTGCAGTAAGTTCATGTTTAGTATACAAAATATAGCATGAATAGCATTATTCTAAAAACTGTCCCCAGTTCTGTTCAGATATGAAATAAGGGTAGCTGACAAACAACTTTGCAATATGTCTGGCTACATACTTCACCAGTGAGGTTAGGAGCCAGAGTTAGATGGGGGATAGATGAGGAGGGTGGTGGGGATGAACTGGAGTGGCAGGTAGTTGAGGTATGTATTCAGTGTTCGACTTGGGTATCCAGAACCCACCAGGACTGCCACCTCATGGACCCCTCACCCCAATTGTTAACTCCTTCACTTGTCAAACCCATCTCCAGCCTCCACTGCACCAAGAGCTGCATACCTTTTACTTCCTCCTTGCAGATGTGGTGGGGGTGGAGTGCCCAAAGTTTGGAGTGGGCTTGGGTCAGCAGGGCCCATCAGTTTTTTTTTTCTAGTCTCCCACCCTGCACTTTGTAGTTTTACCTAAATTAAATGCTGTTTAATTAGGGATAGTAGTGCTGAAAAAAATGGTTGGAAAGTCTAATCAAGTGGCCCGCTGATTTATGCAGCTCCGTCAGGACAGGGACTGATGTGAATGATGTACAGGTATGGGACCTTTTATCCAGAATGCTTGGGATCTGGGTTTTTCCTGATAATGGATCTGTCTGTCATTTGGATCTTCATACCTTAAGTCTACTAAAAAATTAGGTAAACATTAAATAAATCCAATAGGCTGGTTTTGTTTCCAATAAGGCTTAATTATATCTTAGCTTGGATCAAGACCGAAGTAGTGTTTTATTATTACAAAGAAAAAGAAAATCATTTTTAAAAATTGGTATTATTTAGATAAAATTAAGTCTATGGGAGACGGCCTTTCCATAATTTGTGTAACTCTGTGTTAATAAATTGAGGTTGCATAGTCTTTCGCAGCACCTGTTCTAATCATTTAGAAGAGCAACGTTGACTCTACTCCTGTTTATTTGTTATATTAGGTGACTAAACCACTAGTTTGCACTACTTTCACGTAAAAGACCAGATGTTAATATGAAAATCTCATATACTTTCCAGCACACTCCAGGATTTCACAAACATTTATTAATAACAGATGGAAAAATAGTGGTAATCTTTGTATGCTAATTTCAATTACAAAGTTGTCAACCCTGGCATTTACTGAAGGATGCCTATCTATCAGTTTCTGCCTTTCAAACATCTCCATGATGTCCTTTCAAAGTGGTTGTACTATCAGCAGCAGATTGGTGCTTATACCTTCTTTGATCTACTCCGGGAAGGTATATTTTGATGTAAAGCAAATGCAGCTGCTGAATAGTAGAAATAAATGAGTAGATTTATTTTATTAGACCATAATGATGGGTTTCTTCAACTTTTGAGTGACTAATTAATCCAACATAAGTTTATGTATGTATACCTTAAAGAAACAGGAAACACTAAGGGAACAACTCTAAAATCCTGCTGTTCATTTAAACAAAGGCCAGCTAAGTAATATATTATAAACTAAAGGAATAAAAACATAATTTTGCCTCTTTATAGGTCACTGGTAAGGCCTCATCTGGAGTATGCAGTGCAGTTTTGGACTCCAGTCCTTAAGAGGGATATAAATGAGCTGGAGAGAATGCAGAGACGTGCAACTACACTGGTTAGAAGGAAGGAAGACAAATTGTAGGGTAAGATTGGGGTTATTTTCTCAGAAAGAATACACTTAAGAGGGGACATGATTACACTTTACAAGTACATTTGAGAACATTATAGACAAATAGCAGGGGGCCTTTTTACCCATAAAGTGGATCACCGTACCAGAGGCCACCCCTTCAGTCTAGAGGGAAAAAAACTTTCATTTGAAGCAGCGTAGCTGGTTCTTCACAGTGAGGGCAGTGAAGTTCTGGAATGCAAAACGGCCAGATGATGTTGTGATGGCCAATTCTGTTAATACCTTTAATAGTGGCTTGGATAATTTCTTGGAAAAGCATACTAGCCAAGGCTTTTGTGATAATAAAATCTATAGTTAGTGTAAGGCACAGCAATCTACATTATTACAACAAAACCACCAAGTAAAAGTAAAACCAGCCTAATAAGCAGTTGTACAAATTAGCTGATTAGCTACCAGTTTAATGTTCACATTAGCAGTTCTTTTGTTTTAAACAAGTGTGTGCAAATTTACCCATGCTAAAGTGTTGGTAAACTTTTATCTTGTAAGTGTAACTATAATAGCAGCTTCTATTCAAACACCCAGTGAGTGGACTTTTGGCCAGTATTCTTAAAAGTCATTTGCAAAAATGTTTTGAGAAAGACCAATGAAAGGTTAGGAGGGAATTTCACAGCATTGTAAAATCAGCAATTGTGATGGGTAGAAAAAGTGGCAGTATTTTGTGGTCAACAACTTGTGCAGCTCAAGTGTACACAAGACTTTCTGCTGCAGATGAACAAGAATACATGAGCGACAGTAACACAGTGCAAACCACAAACCGGTTCACATTACAAAGTGACCCTTGATAAAACAGTATAATACTTTCCAGCCTCTTGCTTTGATGAATGCTGTAATGGTATGAAAATGTTTGTCAAACAAAATAGAATTAAAAAAACATATGTACAAAAGCTGAAACTGCATTAGTCCAAGTTCACTGAATTTGGTACGAGTGACGTGAATTAGGAATCATTAGTATGAGATATTTTCTTCCATAAAAGAGCTTTCAAATTGTTTAATATTAATGCATGTTCCATTTCCATGTGCTTGGCTGCAGCCTTCAGGGCAATGCAGGTGTAGATCTGCTTTTCCAGCTCATCTCGGATTTCAGATGGGGTTCCACTGAGCAGATAATCCCTCACTAATAAGCAGATTTTTGCTAGGTTTGGTTGGGTTACATCTGTAGTGCACCTCCTTTTACTCTGGTCACATGTTGTACCACAGTCGGTACCATAAACACAGTCTGAGTCTAACTCACAGGATTTATCTTTAATGTATTCCTTCAGGCTCATTTCAGGTATTATCTTTCTCATGTCCACCATTTTTAAGTCATATTTATCATTATAACCAAAGTTTTTGGCACTTACATCACACATGAGAAAATTCCCAAAGAGACCATGAAATATATCTTCTACAAACTCTAGGAGACCTATAACTATCTTAGCCTTTCTAGGCCAGGAGGGGGTGAACCACTGGTCCATCCGTTTTCTGAGGCCCAAGGGAATAAATACTTCAAGGATCCATGGAAGGCTTATTCCATACAGAGATGTGTATGGCACTCTTTCTGTTATGTACAAATCTCCACAATATCCCAGCAGCTTTGGGGTGTGTTCCTTATCTTGCAGGATCACCATCAATAGAAATTCATTGAGCTGTAAAAGAGCCCATGCAGATTTGGCTTCAGGTAGAGAAACATGACCATCTTTATTACTATCAGCAGCTTTAAGGATAAGGTTTACTAGGTCTTGAAGATTGCCTTGATCACCTAATTTTGTCTAAGAAAAAAATAAACAAATATTTTCAGACATTTCATTAAACAATATAAACTTTATATGTTATGTAGTGCAGTGAGGCTGGGGCCAATCTGGTGCTGCTTTGGGTCATCTACACTTGCACAGTTGAAGCTGATCCAGACCTGACTACTACACATGTTCAATGTTTGAGATTATAGTGAATATGACCCTAAGCCATACATGACTATACACATACCCCTGAGTTATTAAAACCCCTCTCACCGTTCTATAGACTCCTTAGTTTACCCTCTAAACCAATACTCCCCAAGCTGAATGCCAAATGGATAACTGATATCCCTTCTCTAAACACAGATGTCTGGGAAGATGTACTGGAATCAGTTCATGATTCACTAATAAGCGTAAAAGACAAAATGGTGCAATTTAGATATCTGCATAGAACTTATTTCACCCCCACATAGGCTGCACAGAATTGCACCTACTATACAGGATGTGTGCCCAAAATGTAACCACACCCCTGCTACATTCATATGTCTTGTCCTGTCCTCAGGTACAAATATTCTGGAGAGAGGCAGTAAAAGAATGCTCTGATATATCTTCCATTCAGATACAAGTAGACCCCTACCAATCGTTCTTAATCAAGTCGAAATTATATCTCAATCATGACAAATTTCTACTCTCCTTTCAGCATTATTTATATGCGCCAAAAAGGTGATGATTATTAACTGCAAATAGACCATGGCACCTACAAGGGAACAATGGATATCAATGGTTAATAACAATGTCCCATTGTACAAATTAACATATCTACAAAGAGGAATTCCAAAACATTTAATAAAAACAAAAAAAATGAGGGGGGGGCTACCCAAAAGAGTTTACAATATAAATTTTTTGTATTTACATGAATACTAATACTCTGAATCTGAAACAATGAACTAACAGACTCACTTTTACAAGATTGTGCACCATTTCCTTGAACTTCTGTACTGTGGTGCCCCTTGTTGGCTTATCAAACAGTACAATTTCCTTTCTGGGCTCCAGATCAACTCCAAAGTCCAGCTGTAGAGTGTTTCCCATCTGACATTTAATCACACCTTCACGGTTACCCCAGATTCCTAGGTATATCTGGAAAGAAAAAGCATTCATGTCAATTGCATATGGAGTTAGAACATTATCCTTAGCAATCAAAAAGATTAGAAACCTTTCAGAGCTGTTAAATATAAACATGTAATTTTGCAAGTAACCCGAATCAAGAGTCAAGTCAAGAGTGAGTTTATTGTGATTTCATCCATATACGTTTGTACAGTACACAGTGAAACAAAACAACATTCCTCCATGGTGCTACACAACATAGATATACCGGACAACAGACAAAAAGTGGAAGTGCAAAAATATGCAACTCCTGCAAGATTATAGACCTGGACTGGGAAAAACCAGTTAACATCCCAGCTGATATAACAAGGGCTCATTCAAATATCAGTCTGGCCAGTCAGAAAATGGCATAGGTTCTAATTAAGGGCTTATACTACTTGGAGAAGGAGGATGGTACTACTGGAACACAGAGAATAAGATTGCCTTTAATGTGGACTGTTATTTAACAGGCATAGGGCTGCTAAACCCTAACCCTAATCAAATCCAGTGAATGTACTTGCCACCAAAAATGCATTCTCTCTGCCCAGAAAACCTGGCAGAGAAGGAAGATTTTAAGCACATATGAACCATCTATAGCAAATGCACTAAATTAACTTTATTTGCCACACAAAAGCACTAGGACATTGAACTGCAAGCTTTGAATTACAAGGAAAAATGTTTGGTCCTTGTAGATTTTACCCTTAATGGAAAGCAGGGTTTTTCCAGCAATCAGGCCTGCCTCCAAACCTGGGACTGCAAATTTACTCCTTGCACCCTAGGTTGTTTCAGCTGATTTAGAGAATTATTAATGAGTTTTCCTATGCAAGAAACATAAAAAGTATATATATATATATATATATATATATATATATATATATATATATATATAATTTTCGGATCATGTGCGGATTGTCCCAACATTTTTTGTACCATGGCAATCGGTCATTTAGTCGATCGGACAGGTTAGAAGATTTCTGTCGGCTAACAATACTTTCTCTGCATGTATTGCCTATCTGATGATATCAATGAGTGACTGTCTCTCCTATTTGTCGGACATAACTTTCATACGATTGCTGTCATGGGCAGAATATTGTCTGATTTGTTCTTTTGCTACTTTATTTAATCTGAATGGTTAGTGGCAGGTCGGAAGATTGTGACGTCCAATCGTTCGTCAGATACAAGGCTAAAATCTTAATTCTCTATCCCCCATATGTAATGAGGCACTATGTTTGCACAAGAGCAGTAACCCATAACAACCAATAAGATGTTTGCTTTTAAATAGGTGACCAGTAAATACTACTGGCTGATTGGTTGCTATTGGTTACTGCTCCTGTCCAAACCTAGTGCCTTTTATTACATAACCCCATTTGATGGCTAAGGCCAAACAATTGTTATTCCAATAAGGGTTATATAATAAAATTCACAACTTGTGCATAAGGTCTAGGAAGCAATCTGATCTGATTGGTCACTATGGATTACTAGACTGGATCAAGTTTTGTTTCTTTTATGTCACCATATTCTAAACAGCAGACCCAATCTCTTTCCACAATATAAACAATTAGGCTAGCCTGTTGCAGACACACATCTATTTTTTCCAGAGTGGCACAATTAAAGGTTACCTGATTATTGGGTTTTGCCGACAAGCATTTTCCAAAATAAATGGTTTCCTTTGCACAAAGACCTTCACACGCTGATCCATCAATAATCCCTTTCCTATATTTATCACACTGGAGGAAAAAAAAAAAAACATTAGCCAAGGTACAGGGAATTGAGGAATCAATATTTTTTTTTTACTGTAGACTTGCGCTCTTGATTTGTTAAAGGGAAAACATCATTACTTTCTAACTACATTTTGTATGCTTTTTACACAAGCATTTATAATATTAAAGCTGCTCCTTCAATTATTGAGCTATTATTAAGCCACGTATTAATAAGAATACAGAGTGTAAGATACAAAGAATATATAGAGAATTATTAGAAGTTCTGGCAAAATGCCAAATAAAAATCTGTTAAAAGGTTTATACATTTTTAGATGTACAGTTAGGTCCATAAACATTTGGACAGAGACAACGAACATTTTATTTTCAGTTTTTTAATTTGTCCAATTACTTTTGAGCCCCTGAAATGAAGTGATTGTGTTAAAAAAACGGCTTTAGTTCCTCACATTTTTATGCAATCGTTATGCAACCCACTGAATTAAAGCTGAAAGTCTGCAGTTCAACTGCATCTGAGTTGTTTCATTTAAAATTCATTGTGGTAATATACAGAACCAAAATTAGAAAAAAAAGTTGTCTCTGTTTAATGATTATGGACCTAACTGTATGTATGGTATATCAGAAAGAGGTCATGTGATGAACAACCTGAATGTAAGAGAATATTTTAGCCTTTAAATAACATTCAACTTCCTAAGGTCACATCACTGCAGGGATATTACACTAACTAAAATGAATCCTGGAAACTACAATTGTATTACATGTTTTGCTTGCCAATTAAAAGAAGGGTTCCATAAGAGTCAAAAGTTACAAACAAATGCTCTGTTTAACATGTTCTACACTACTCAACTACTACTCAATCTCAATTAAAGGCATCCATTTTTTAACCTTAGTTAGCATGCAAATTCAAGAGAGTCAAACATTATTTGCATTAATTAAAATCAAAACTGACATTGTACTTACTATAGTTGCTTTATATTCCTGTCCCCTACAGAGCTCTGTGTAGGAGCTGTACCTTACATAGATAACCCAGCTGCCAATAAAAACAGCTAGCCATGAAAAGAAGAGATATTTAATCTGTACGTAAGACAAGCGAGCCTGCAAAAATAAAAAAATATTTTTAAAAAATGTTAAGAAAAACAAAACATTATACAAATCAGTTATGAGTTTTTAAATCAATGGATAAAATGTATGCTTCTAACTGATAAGTTGCAAAGGCCTGTGACATGTCTGTCCAACACTTCTAAATGATATATGCTTGGTAAATCCAAACAATCAATTAATACTTCTAATTAATTTGGTCACTGGGGGACTGTCCTATTTGATCCATTTAATTTTCCTTCAGCAGTGAAGCTAGACTTCCTGCTCAGAATTTCACTAATGCATATAGAAATTAAGCTCACTTCTAAATGTGGTATATTTTCACTTCAGCGATCCTTGACAGAGCAATCTGTGTAACAATCGCAGCCACCACAAAAATAATTAATAAGTAAATACAGAAAACTGTAGAGTAATACATTATTTATAGCAAGATCCACTAACAGAATTTAGAGAGCAAATCCAATTAATAAAGAAATCCAGCAGCTACTGCAAATTGGCTCCATGGTGTAGTGATGTGCGGGTCAAGAAAAACTCGACCCGCACCCGACCCTAACCCGCCCTGCCGATGATGTCACAAAAGGGGCGGGGTGGACAAATTTGGTAGATTAGATCAACTAGCATGGCCCTATTCCAATTTATTTCACTTCTGTAATGAAGGACGGTAATAACTATTCAGTTTAGCAACTCTATACTAGCACTAGTGTAGAAAGTGCAAACTTTTTATGGCATCATGTGCTATGTAGGGCGGCTGCTGGTTAACGTAGGGGCTACCAAACAGCCAATCACAGCCCTTATTTGGCACCCTGTGGACTTTTTCATGCTTGTGTTGCTCCCGAACTTTTTTTTACATTTGAATGTGGCTTAAGGGTAAAAAAAAAAGGTTGGGGACCTCTGCTCTAGTGAATAAGGGTTAGAATTGCTATTGCACTCGAGGTGTTAGAAAAGCAAAAATAGCATTCAGCTATGGAAGTAGAAAAGAGAGGTGAGTGCCCTCAATGTGATGACATGAAGACTATGTGACTTACTGCAGGCCCAGAGTGGCAATCTGTGGATTGTGGGCTTATAGACAGTCACCTATTATTGAGCCTCTGGAGGGCTGTTTGGACCTCTGTGTACTTAAAATGCCAGGGCCTATATTGAATACCAGTCCAGAGCTGGGAAGTATAGAGTATCATTTTGGGTTTATTTGATATTCAGGGTCAGCCCTAGATCAGCAACTGACATCAATTCTGTGTATTTTCCAAAGGACTAGCAAGTATTGAAATTGTACCAGCAGCTTTGAAGTCAAAATAAAAGACATGCAGCAAGATCTGAATAGAAAGTCAAGAAAAAAAAAAGAATAATGACCTTATAGTCATTCTGATTTTTTTCAGTGCAACCGGTATTTTCATATACAGACTAAAAAGCAAAAACTAATTATTTAAAAATAATAAAAAATGAAGACAATAAAAAGGTTTCTGACAAATAGTATATCTAAATATTGATAATGAATTGTGGAAGTTGGTGAAGGTCAAGTGCCTTTTTGGGACAAGGGTGTGGCTTGGTGAAAGTGGGGACCCCACTCTACCTCATTAACAGGGACCAATCCTATGGGGACCTAGCATAGAGGTGCAGTGGGCTAATAATAATCCATTCTTAAATTTGGTTCCTCTGGATGGGCTCTGGCACACTAAGTACTATGGGGCCCCATGATTTCTGATGGAAGTCCTGCCCCTAACAATTACAGGGATTTTTTTCCCCTATTGTTACACCACTATGGGGCCGATTCACTCAGCTCGAGTGAAGGGTTCGAATGAAAAATACTTCGAATTTCGAAGTATTTTTTGGGTACTTCGACCATCGAATTGGTTAAATTCGTTCGAATTCGATCGAAGTCGAACGAAATCGAACGATTCGAAGTAAAAATCGTTCGACTATTCGACCATTCGATAGTCGAAGTACTTGCCCTTTAAAAAAAACTTCGACCCCCTACTTCGGCAGATAAAACCTACCGAAGTCAATGTTAGCCTATGGGGAAGGTCCCCATAGGCTTGCTAACCTTTTTTTGATCGAAGGATTTTCCTTCGATCGTTTGATTAAAATCCTTCGAATCGTTCGATTCGAAGGATTTAATCGTTCGATCGAACGAAAAATCCTTCGATCGTTCGATCGCAGGATTTGCGCTAAATCCTTCGACTTCGATATTCGAAGTCGAAGGATTTCAATTCGAGGGTCGAATTTCGAAGTATTTTTAACTTCGAAATTCGACCCTAAGTGAATCTGCCCCTATGTGTTCATGTGTATATATAATTGTAGGGAATCAGACAAGTCTTTCCCCTGTTTTTCTGTATGTGACATTATTGAGCCCGGTTAAAGGCTGGCGAGCGATTCGATTGGCTGGGAGCTCCAGTGCATCATGGGAGAAGAGGAAGACCTAGGGCAGTGCCTTGCTTTGGAACCAATTGCACAGGAAATTGATAACGGAGCCCCTGCTGCAGCAGTCAGTCAGAGCCAGAGAGAGGCTAAGAGAGAAAGCAGAGAGCGTGCAAATGCTGCCTGGTAAGAATGCCCAAGGATCGCTGAGAGAGTGCTGCATCATGTAGAAAATGAAGATTTCACTGGAGAGCTTTTTTAGTGAAACAGTGAAGACGTTTATTCAAGATGCATTTAAGCACTACATGTTTCGGACCTCTAGGGTCCTTCTTCTGGTGCAGTGCTGCATCATGCTCTGCTTTGAATAAGCATTTGAGCTTCAGACATATAGAAAGCCCAGTTTCTCTCCTGCATGTAGATACTTTGGGCAATTGTGATTCCCCAGTGCGAGGACAGGTCTTGCTCATGTATCTGCCAAGTGGAAGCAGCTACTAAGTCCAAAGGGAGAGGTACTTTAGGGGCAGGTAGCGCAACCTGGGGACATATGAGTTCTAGGGGAAGGGGACAAATTGCCAAGGACTGAACTGTGCTAAGGAGTGTGGGACTGTGGCACTGAAAGACTGTGCCAGGGATTGGTTAGTCCACACATGCTCCCCAGGGAAGTGTTTATATTGTTGCTGATTGCAATAACATTTATTATTTCTTTGCTATATAACCTTATAGATGGTTTTACTGCAACAGGAAAAAGTTCTCAGAGGTGCTTGGCAATATTAGCAAATGTATATTATAAGCAGTGAATCTAAGTAATCTGACATGTACTTAATTCAATGAAAACTTTTTGGCTTTTTAAATAAACCACAATGTATATTTTACTGAGCATTTGCCATTCACTGTCCCATAAGGAATTCCTTTACACAGTACAGGATTTATCTTTTATACAAAAAAATTTCACTTGTGAATGCTACATATAATATATGCTAGCACATGCAAAATGGCTCCACTTACCATTAAAGACAACTATTACTTATTTCCAGGTTCAGATCAGTGATGTGATTAGAACTGTGAGTAAAACAGTTCCGCTATGACTTCTTGCACAAAGGCATCGAACCTGTTGGTATAATAAATAAGACAGTATAAGCAATGTAGAATGTGGCAACAGGCATGGAATCTATCATCCAGAAACCATTTATCCATAAACCTCCAAAATACAGCAATGCTATTTCCCATTCATACTTTTTTAAACAAGCAATTCATTTTTTTTTAGGATATAATTTTTCTCTGTAATAATCTGCATTGAACTTGAATTTGCCTAAGTGGAAACTTCGGGCCACTTCGGAAAACGAAGAGATTCTAGCCGACGGGGAGGCAGTTCGGGGAGATTATTCAACCGAAGAAGAGCCGAGCCGGGCAACTAATTAGTAGCGAAGATTTATCGCTCAGTGACTAATCTCCCCGTGTGCCCCCTTGCGTAATACACTACGTGCTTTTTAGCAGAAGTAGCTCTCAGTATTGTCTATGGGCAATGGCACACCAGGAGATTTAACACCAGCAATAAATCTCTACTACTGCAGGCAACTAATCTCCTGTAAAAGCTTTCCCACTGGCAATAAAGTGAATCGCTGGTGGTAAAAGCCATGTGTGGCTTCAGTCTCCCGAAATCACTTGAAGTTTCCTACAGAGCTACTAGTAGCATCTATTGTAATATTCTGCCGTAGGCAATACTGAGTGTTGCCTCTGCTAAAACACACATAGGGGTAGATTTATCAAGATGTGAGATTATAACTCATCACAGAAAAACTCACAGAAAAACTCACCTTTGTTCTATTCATTCCTATGGGATTTTTAGAATCATATTTATCAGTGGCGTTCACCATTTGATAAATATGCTTTTAAAATAAATAGTGTTAGTTGATGGTGGTATAGGTATTGGGAAACAGTTTATACAGTAGCTCTACATTTGTATATAACCCCTAAACGTTAATATTTATTCCACCCTTCAGTCTCCTATTGCTCTTGGGGTGACCTAGGAGAGAATATTTTTGTAATTGGTAGACATGCCCATTAGTCTAGAATCTTTAGAAAGCTGTATTTAACATTGTTTCATTAGCCTTTAAACATAATTTCCTACCAGATTCACATTTGCCCTATTTGCCAAAGAGCCTTACAGGAATGAAAAGAAATTATTCTTTGGCAAATGCTTAATGCAGCTTGTTGCACAGCAATTGGCTTTCTACCACATTGCTACCATGCCAATTTTAATAAAAAATTACACATATTACATGGTATACTTAAAAGCTTAAGTGAATGTAAAACTCGAAAGTGTTAACAATTACACTTGTGCTAGTTATAAAAGCTGTAGAGAACGCACCTCAGGAATTCATGTCTGCGCAGCTAATACACTTCCATATCTATAATATTCTGTGGTTAATATATGATCATGCAGAGCCTCCTGAGAATGCCTTCTAATTAAACCAGTGGGAAACAGCATGATGAGCATTACGTGAACATTCCAGCACTGAAAACCTATTCAAGATTTGTTAACTGTACAAACGTCCATTGACACCAGTATCAGTATCTAAGTACTGTGCATCAGCATGCATTAATGATGCGAATAGATTTGTCAAGAGAATATGCTGTAAGCAAGGGAAATATTATACAAGTCCGGCTGAAGCTCGGCCCCCTTAATAATAGCAGCTGGTGTTATTTTATATGCATATTACATACAAGTAATTCCAGGAGGGAAATACACCTTTCTTTGTAGATATTATAGGAAGCAGGTGTAGTATGCTCAGGTGAGGAGCAAATGACCAGTGATAGAAAAGTAGGCAGATTGTGAATGATTTCAGTTCTGACATTTTGGGAAGTCTTAGCATCATATACTTAATGCAAATTGACTTACATGAAAGTCATTATTGGTTATCCAATATCTAGCTCCTACCTGCAGGCGGCACTGAATATTGAGGCATTAGCTTGACCTCAGCAACAGGCTTTGCCAGACAGAACCTATACACCAGCAATCATAGCATTTGCTTGGTGTTCAATATATATGGCAGTGAATGGTACTATCAAGCTATAGTATTTTAAGGTAGGTAGTTGTAGGTAGATGTGTATATATATATATAGCACTTTCATTGTCTCATTCATTCACAGACCTTGCCTTTCATTAGATTTGACTAGAGACAAAGAAATAAGCATATAGTTGCATGACTAGATTTGCTTTTTTTCTGGCAAATTTTATTATATTGGCAGAATTGGTTGATGAATAGACGTGTCAAAAGCTTCCTTTTGTTTTTTGCTCTTGAAGCAAGCTCTCCCCAGTCATGGTACTATACCAAAACCACTTTTCTTTTGACTGGAAACATGGATAATGATTTGTGGTCCTCAGAAACTCCTCTCTTTTTGTGCTAGGCGGATGCAACACCGATAATCCTATATTCTTAAATTAAAAGAATGCCCCTTCTTATCTGTACCTTTAATGGTCAATGGAGGAAAGCTACAGTAGTCACACAAAGTATACCATCGTGACTTGAAAATGCAAATGTTACAATTTCCCTATACTTTTTTTTTTTTTTTGCATCACATTTAATTATTTTCTCCAGTCCTGTTTTTTGTAATGCCTAACCTCCTGTAGCACACCTGTAGATGGGCCTGACATGTGTGGAAATAGCGTGTCTTGCTGTGAGTGTATCCTGGGCACCCTGAAGCTATGGGCAATTCCCAGCAGTGTGTAGTGGCCCCTTTAAACACCTTGGATTCTAGGGGGCAGATGTACTCCAGGGCGAAGTGGCTAACGCTAGCGTCAATTCACTAGCATTACTTCCCGCAGGGACATCGCCAATTTTTTCTAAGTCCAAAAAACGCTGATAGCCTGCAAAAGTCCTTATAAATATTTTAGGGTAACTGGGTTCCCCCATACATTTTCTAACATATCGAACAATAACTATAAAGTGGGCTCATGTGTAGGGCATTATAACTACTATTTTCTTTATTAAGGTTCCCTGGACTTGTGTAATGTAATGTATTTGCTGCAACATATATGTCTATTCAACTTTAAATTTCAAGCCGTATGCAAATGAACCTGATCGCAAGACCACTAGCGAATTTGCACTAGACAGAAATTAATGCTAGCGCATCTTCACTTTCAATAGCTTGCATTGCCGAAGTAACGTTAGCGAAATGTCGCCAGCATTCGGCGTCCACGTCAAAACCCTGCATTCCAATGAATTAGCGCTGTATGGGCAAATTTTCGCCTTCGAGTAAATCTTCCCTTGGGTGTCTCCTGGTGCACACATCAATCAGGCTGAAAGTAACAGCAGTCCAGGGGTTGCTTCAAACAAACAACTTCTTTATTTAACAAGCAGACAGGCCTCAAGTGAATGCAACAGTTTGCAAAAGCAGTTGGTATAAATTCACATCAGTCCCAGAGATGGTCTCAATAGATTGTAACACTCACAGTTAGGAATACTCTTGGTAACCCTGCCTCTCTTGGTGATCCTTTCCCCAGCAGAGGTATACTCACTGTGGTATTTTGCTCTCTGGCAGCTCCCCCTGCCTTTGTGCTCACCCACTCTCTGTTGGTATCTTGCTTCCTTGGCAGACCTCCTGCCCCTGAGCTCACCCACTCACCATTAGGGTTGCCACCCGGCCTAGCCGGTAAAACACCTGCCAGGGCGGGACCGGTATTACAAATTTACCGGCAATGTATTTGCAGGGAATTTGTAATACCCTTAAGAAAAAGCCCTTGGCCCATCCCAATTTGCTCAGTACTTACCTGTTTTTTTTTCAGATTTCTGTCCATCGCACTTGTTGCTCCCCCCCTTTTGTGTCACTCCACCCCTTTTACATCACAGAGCGACCCTTTTTGTTTCCACCCCCCACCAGCCAGTACATTTTTTTTAGAAAAGGTGTCAACCCTACTCACCAGTAGTGTCTTGCTCCCTGGCAAATCTCAACGACTTGTGTCCCTGTGCTGGCAGCTGATCACATCAAGGGTTATAACCCCATTGTCCTCCTTGAGGCCTTAAAGGAGAACGAAAGCCCGAGGGCGCAAAACCCCTCCCCCCCTCCCCTCCGTTGCCCCCCCTCCCTCCTCCACCCTGGCCTACCCCTCCCCCTGGGCAAATGCCCCTAACTTGTTACTCACCCCTCTGCGCAGGTCCTGTCCATGGAGTTCGCAGTCGCCATCTTCTTCCACTCGCGTCTTCTTCCTGCTCTGACCGGCGTTTTCTGGCGCATGCGCAGTAGGAACAGTTACCGGTACGGCTCTACTGCGCATGCGCCGAATGTCACGAAGTTTTCCGATTTCACTTCGTGACATTCGGCGCATGCGCAGTAGAGCCGTACCGGTAACTGTTCCTACTGCGCATGCGCCAGAAAACGCCGGTCAGAGCAGGAAGAAGACGCGAGTGGAAGAAGATGGCGACTGCGAACTCCATGGACAGGACCTGCGCAGAGGGGTGAGTAACAAGTTAGGGGCATTTGCCCAGGGGGAGGGGTAGGCCAGGGGGGAGGAGGGAGGGGGGGCAACGGAGGGGAGGGGTTTTGCGCCCTCGGGCTTTCGTTCTCCTTTAAGCCTGGCTAAACAACCTGGCCCTGTCATTTCCTCCTAGAGCAACTATAACAATCTTAACTAAGCTGAACTTTAACTAACAGGCCTGGGAACTGCCCAGATCCAATCCTGTAACCACCTCCCAGCAAGGTGGGATCCAGGAAGAGCCCTGAACACGTGTTCTCCCTTTTAAACAGTGCCACCTGCTGGGCAGCTTTAAACTAGAATGGACCCAGGAAAAGGGACATAACTGCCTGGACCACTTAGGCCAATACAAGGGGAAACACACCTAAACCTCAGGGTCTCTACACTTACATAGCGCCTACATGTTACACAGCACTATGCATTGTTTACATTTTACATCCTGTCCCAGAAGAGATTACCATTACATTCACTTAAAACAATTAGGCAGCCAACATTTATCTAAAGTATAGGAAGAATACCTGGAAAAGTCCATGTAAACACAGGAGCACATAAATGTCTTGAAGAGTACACAGAATCAAACTCAGAACCAGAATGCTGCAAAGAATGAAGGCGCCGTGCCACCGATGCATGTCCTCAAGATAAGCTCAATTTCTTTCTTGCACACCAATGTAAAATGGACATCTCTTTTTTCATAAAAAATTAAGTTGAGAAACCAGTTAAGATTTCACCTTATAAAGTTAAAAGCCTTTTGAGAGTTTCTGTATTTTTACCAGTAAACGTGGCTATTTTAGTGTAGAAAGTGCAGCCACAGACATAATTCAGGGTCTACAAGTTACAATGTGGTAAAGCAACATTCAAGAATGTGAAATTATGAAAAGATGTGGGTACAGAGTGTGGTTACAACGTATTCTTTAAAATCAAATTAATGCTTTAGGGGTTCTTTTCCTTGATGTTTAAGGGGCAGAGAGTCAATGTTGATAATTGTGATAAAAAGGTTATGCACTTTGTATATGAAAAATATGTATTATCCCTAAATTAAGCAAGAAACCCACATTTGTTTTTATAGCATTTGTATGATACCACTAATCATTAAAATGGTGCAAAAAAAAAAAAAAAGAGAGAGAGAGAGAGAGAGACCAGCAGACATCCTGATTCAGTAGAAGAACGAGAGAGAGACTTGAGAGACAGAGACTTCAGAGAGAAAGAGAGAAACTTGAGATATAGAGAGAGAGAGACTTCAGAGAGAGAGAGAGAAAGACTTCAGAAAGAGAAAGACTTCAGAGAGAGACAGAGACTTCAGAAAGAGAGCGAGAGACTTCAGAGAGAGAGAGAGAGAGCGAGACAGAGATACTTCAGAGAGAGCGAGAAAGACTTGCCATCGTTAGTTACGGTACATGGAAGGAAATTTCCTATATTTTTGTACAGTGATGCTGCTAATTTCATTGGTATGACAATGGAAATCATGGATTAAGAGCATAGTTTTTTAGACTCTCCTTTATAGTGTGTATAGAAATATAAAATAAGTCAAACCCTACTAGGTAATCAGAAAAAAAATGGAAGTCTTAATTAGCCTTTTAATGGGGTTGTTCACTTTGCAACCCCTTTTTTTTAGTTCAGTTGTTTTTTGATTCTTCACCAGAAATAACTTTTTGCAATAGCTTTCCATGTTTTACTTTTTAATGTTTTTTTCAAAATTGAAATGTAAAGTTTGACATTCCTGTCTGTGGTGTTTCAGACTCTGCAACTCAGTAATCCGGATGCAGATTCTGAACTGTTACAATTTGATACATTAGTAGATACATTTCTCAGTAGCATCTGTGGAATATCAGCAATTATTCAATTCTAACAGCTATTTTAATGGATCTCAGGAATTCCACTGAGCAGGGCCAAAGATGAAAAATGTACCAATTTATGGAACAATTTAGCACGGATGACCCCCTCCTCCTCACAGATCAGTTTCAGATAGACATAAGAAGATGAAAAAAGAAAATATAAACTTCAACACTTGAAAAACAGTCACAAATATAAAGTACAGTAGAACCCCCATTTTACATCCCCTGATTTAAAGTTTTCCCTCATTTTACATTGTTGTTTTGTGGCCCCACCTATATATTATACATAAAACATTTCCCTGATTTTATATTTTCCTGGATTTTCCACCATTTTTTCCACTTTAAACCTTTATGTTTGATGTTATCATTATCTGCCAAAATAGAAAACTTTACAGTCACTGCAAAGGAAATCAAAGGATTCTTTCATCTGTTCATTAAATCTATGTTCTACTTAACCTTGGTAAATCTGTGAAGAGAGAACTGTAGTCAGTGTACTTAACACAAGGAATGACGGTTGATTTAAATTTGCCATTAAACTCCCACCTTAATATATATTTTACTGTTAATACTAACAGGAAGCCAACAAGTGGAGTTACTGGTGACAAACGGCTTAAAATCAGACAGCAGTTCCTAGATTTGCTAGGACAACTGTTTCGGTTTAATTAGCATTACGCCTCTTCCTCTGCATCATTTATTGATTCATTTGTGCAGTGCTGCCAACACAATGAAGAATAATGCAGGCAGAATTAATATGGCTTCTAGGTTAAAATTAAGTAAATGAGTAGGTTCTGCATTTTATACAATACCTACCAGCCAAACAGCTAAATTGGTTTTATTATTAAAGAAAAATCTACAGTTAGCCTTGTAATGCTATTTCTTATTTTATGGAATTAAAAATCCTACACTGAAATGCTATTCTATTGTAACTCAAATTTAGTTAATACGTTAACAAAATCTCAAGTATTCAATTCCCACACATTAATATCTAGCAACCTTCTGAGGTATTATCAGCTTTATTTTTTTGGGGGGGGGGGTAATACAATAGCAGCCTTGTACACTTATAGTATGTGGAGAGATTTCGGCTCATTCTCCCAGGCAGATTGCTCCAGGTTGCTTAGGTTAGACGAATGAGGCTTGTGCACCTCAGTTTTCACGCGTTACCATAGATTCTTAGCTGCATTAAAATCAGGGCTTTGGTTGGGCCATTCTGAACATTATTGCAACATTATGTTGGCCTTGTGTGTATGTGTTGGACAATTGTGACATTTGCATCTTTTATTACATCACTCCCTAAGATGCCAACCCTCAAGCTTTATATTTCAGGTGCATCTTGGCCATGCAACATGACACTTGTAGGTACATCTAACAGTGAAGCTGTGGGTGGTGGTACAATTTCTTCCATGATCAGCACAAGGGTTGCCATATGTTCTTCCTTTGCAATCTGAACAGTGGGGGAGCTGGTGGTGTCAGGGGCTGGGTGTGTGACACTGGGGGCAGACCAATGTGCAGGGGGAATGAAGAATCGCCTGCACTAATGCACTCGCGGCGCTTCGATTTCCGAAGCCGCCCGAAGAAGCCTCATGAGGAAACTTCGGACGACTTTGGAAATCGAAGCGCCACGAGTGCATTAGCGCAGGCGATTCTTCATTCAAGCAGACAGAAGACCGTTTGTGGAGATTGTCGCCCCGCTGAATCTGCCCGTCTGCCCTAACCCTTATAGTCACATATTTGCCCATACAGCCACCGTCTCTCTAATCTCTAAATTACCGTTATAGCAGCCAGCTATGCTTAATCTGATGTGCTTGTCTTGATACAAATGCATATAAAACTGAATAAGGCACTTTAAGGATATACTGCTATGAGATTGTTGAGATTGTAAATGTCAGCCTAAAGCCAATGGCACGAGAAGTGATCAGTTTTGAGCATTTTGACCCTACAACTATTTGTAGTTCTGTAGGAAGTAATAAGAGTGATTGAAAAGCACACAACATTAATTTGGTTGGTGTTTCATCTTTAACTGAGGGTGCACTTACTTGTCTGCCAATGGTCACTCAGAAACATGGCATTCGGCATTTTCAAATGACAATCGCCTGACAAATGAGTGGCTTATTGAACTTGCTCTAACTCAATCCTGATCATGAAGATTAAAAAGAGACCACATGAAGTGGACAAAAAATTACTTTCTTTTCGAGATATTCTTCATTATGTGATAGGTTTTTTGGAATAATGTACTAGAATATGGCCCAGTCATCTAGCATTTCAGATCCACCACCTCAGCTGCAATGTGTATGGTTCCGCTCAGGCCTGGACTGACATTCAAAATAGGCCCTGGCATTTCAGGTACACAGAGGCCCAAACAGGCCACACAGCAGCCCAAACAGCCTCCCACCAGCCCAAAATATAGTGACTGTCTATGGCAACTTATAGCAGCCCCTCTGGCATTTGCCAGAACCCACAGATTGCCAGTCCGGGCCTGGTTCCGCTACAGCTAGGGTTGCCACCTTTTTTGCAAAAAAATACCGGCCTTCCTATATATTTAGATTTTTCCCTATTATTAACATTGGGGTAAAGCATCATTTTTACCGGTCAGGCCAGTAAAATACCGGCCAGGTGGCAACCCTAGCTACAGCCAAGTCTAGGTCTGTAAAAATTGAATAGATAAAATGGAATTCCAAAATGAAAGTACAACAGAATACATTTATTCAAAAAAAGGGGTGTAAATTTCATTGTATAAAAGAAGTCCTATATTGCACCAGTGTTGTTGCCCATGAGAATCAATCAAAGCGTTGTTTTCATTTCATTTGTTTTAGTAGACAAAACAAACTGCTAATTAGTTACAATTGCATTCACACGAACAGTATATTCTATTAAAAGTAGTTTCCCCAACATGTAGGCAGTACAAGACATAGACAAGGGCAAGTCCTGCAACCTATATGTAACTATCCTATTCAAAGGAGTTATCCATTTTGGGACACCGTTAACAAACAAGACATTAAAGGGATCCTGTCATCGGAAAACATGTTGTTTTCAAAACGCATCAGTTAATCAGCTACTCCAGCAGAATTCTGCACTGAAATCCATTTCTCAAAAGAACAAACAGATTTTTTTATATTCAATTTTGAAATCTGACATGGGGCTAGACATTTTGTCAATTTCCCAGCTGCCCCCAGTCATGTGACTTATGCCTGCACTTTAGGAGAGAAATGCTTTCTGGCAGGCTGCTGTTTTTCCGTCTCAATGTAACTGAATGTGTCTCAGTGTGACATGGGTTTTTACTATTGAGTGTTGTTCTTAGGCTAGGGCCACACGGGAAGATTCAGGGAGATTGGTCGCCTGGCAACTAATTGCCGCGACTTTGAGGCGACCAATTTCCCTGAATGGCTTGCTGTTATCTCGTACCCGCTAGCGCTAAAGTCGCCTGCGCCTATTCACACGCGGCGATACGTTTTTCAAAGTTTGAGCGACTTTGAAAAACGTATCACCGCGTGTGAATAGGCGCAGGCGACTTTAGCGCTAGCAGGTACGAGATAACAGCAAGCCATTCAGGGAGATTAGATGCGGCGATTAGTCGCCAGACGACTAATCTCCCTGAAATCTTCCCGTGTGGCCTAGCCCTTAGATCTACCAGGCAGCTGTTATCTTGTGTTAAGCTCCCCATAGACGCGACGATTCTTCTTGCCGAACGACCGATTTTAGGGAAGCCGGACCGAACCTTCGAAATTATTGTGCGGTTAGTGGGATTCGAATGATTGTACATCTTACGATTTTTCGTACGACATCTGTCAGGAAATTGAGCGGCCAGGTCAAAAAATCTTTGTCGGTCCCAATGCAATCTATCTATGTTTGCAGGGCCAAGCAGTCAGCTCCCCTTTGTTTTCCTGGCAAATTGGTCTTTCTAGTTGATGGTAAATTCGTACGATCGTACGATCGTTCTGAGAAGATCGTGGTCTCACGATCAGGATCTGATCTTTTAAAAATCTCAACATCTATGGCCAGCTTCAGGGAGCCGATATCTGGTTGCCTTCCCATTGTTCTTTTGTTTGGCTGCTGGGGGGAAAAAGGGAGGGGGTGATATCACGGCAGTAAAAAGTGATTGAAGTTTATCAGAGCACAAGTCACATGACTTGGGGCAGCTGGGAAATTGACAATATGTCTAGCCCCATGTCAGATTTCAAAATTTAATATTAAAAAAAACTGTTTGCTCTTTTGAGAAATTGATTTCAGTGCAGAATTCTGCTGGAGCAGCACTATTAACGGATTTATTCTGAAAAAATTTTTTTTCCCATGACAGTATCCCTTTAAGGCAGTGATCCCCAACCAGTGATTCCTAAGCAACATGTTGCTCTTCGACCCATTGGATGTTGCTCCCATTGGCCTCAAAGCCATCCAACGGGACATGAAAAGTAAAAACTGCATGCTGCTCCTTCATCTCACAAGATAAAATCTGATTGTGTCTGACATACTATTTTTCTCATTGAAATACACCGATTGTTGAATGTAGATGCAAAACACTCAATCTGACTTTTTCTGATCCGACTTACATTACAGCAATGGGGATCAGATTTTGTAGGATCCTACATAATCTTGTGCTGCTGCAGGACATGATTTTATGGGTTAGATAAAATCTCCCATATAGTTTATGACTTCTCCTTTGATGTACTGTTGTCCAGAGAATTTACCAACAAGTATAGTAAATGTCGGACCTACATGTAAAAGTTGGAGTGTTATTAGATTGTTAAATTCAACATAACTGCAATAGGCTGATACAGATACTTTTCTCATTCCACTGCTAGCCTCCCATTTTATCTCCAAGCTTCATATTTACTTATGTTTAATGTGCTCGGAACACACCTTCTGAGACCATGGGATGCCAAGTACAAAATAAAACACCTGTGGGAACACAGTCCAATAAAGAAAAGGGAAACATATCTGTTCAGCCAGAAATTATTATTAAACTGAGACCTATACAACACTTCCTAAGCCAGCATTATAAGCTAAGTAAGATAATAAAGCCATGAAAAAATTGTGTTCCTTTAATTAGTACTATTAAAGTATGGGATGAGAGCCAAGCATAGAAAACATTTTACATTATGGAAATAGTGAGAATAACCATCTTTTAATTGACAGTTGCCACAATTTATTGGTTAACACTGTAATCAAGGATAAATATTTATGTTAATAAAGATATTGATAGAAGCCCCAAGGGAATAAATAGCAATAATTGGTAGTACAAGAAAGGCAGCCACTTTCTATGGCTGCTGTTGGACCTCAACTCCGTGATCTAAACAACCAGTCATATATTCTGGGTATGGTATACAGCCAGGTATTAGAACTGATAATATATTTTTATATGACCACATTTATATGAGAACAGCCTATTTCAATGACGGACAAATGGTTATGTGTCAGAGTGTAAGAATAATAAAATCTAATAACAAATGCCCCTATCATTCTGACGCTACAATAACCACATGCCCAAGGCAGGAAAGGTGAAGGAATGGGTGATGTTCCCCCATTTATTATTTCTCTTATTAATGACACCCAATGATGAGAGTCCACTTTGTAAGTTACTGACAGAATTGTACAGAAGTGCTTTCTTCATTTGCTGAGTTCCTCCCTATGTCTGCTTTTAACAGATAAAGAACTGCAAGGCTGAGGGACAGTTGTAAGCGGGAAACTATTTTCAGTGCAAGGAGGGTTCAAGTTATATAACGTATGTATGTGTACTCCCATTTTAATCTATAAAAGCTTGTGAAAAGGGAAGTGTCTTTGGAAAAATGCTCGTGGGACACTTTGGTGTAACATGATCATTTTCCAAAAGCAAAACCATTAAAAATTCTTTGTTAAACTCAATAAACCTCATTCCATTTGAAATAGCCTTATCTCGATGTTTTGCCTTCCATATAACGAGGTCATAGCAATAAAATTATCAACAGAACATTAATATAACATTGAAACCTGCACAAATTAAACAAGGTATAGCAACAGAATATAATATTGTATACATAAAGCTTAATTTAAAAAAAAAAAAAAATGCTTTTATACTGGAATGATGAGTACAGAAGACAATTCTGCACTCACCAATTCACTTTGTTAGGAAGAATGCAGGAGCGTAACAAAGTGGGACCTCCCCCCCCACCCCACCATGGAAGTTTTCTGGGCCCCACATGAAGGGAAGGCGCAGCTCCAAACCCCCATACCCTCCCCACTGTGAATGCATGCCCACCCTCCCTCCTTTAGCTGTGGCAGATGGCAGTGGGTAAATGTAAGCATACAACTCTGGTAACGCTACGAAGTAGTGATGAGCAAATCATTCCCGGTGAAAAATTTGAGAAAAGCATTTAAGTCAATGGGCATAAAAATATTTATCCCCAAAGAAGAGGCGATTTGTCACTGGGGCGACTAATCTCCCCCAGTAGCCATGTGTGCCGCCACCCTTAAATATACAAAATTAAGAACGATTTTACCTTACATTCTTTAACAGTTATTATATTATGTCTAGTGTTCAGATCAAAGTTACTATAAATAATTTTGCAGTCTTGAGCAATTTTATGCAATTATGTAGCTAAAATGTCTGTAGACAGCACAATCATTTTATCTATTACACTTTTAAACTTAAAAAGCTGAATATTTGTCTTTATCTGCCAAATATTGAAAATGTGATAAATGATGTAACAATTAGGCATTCAATCTTCATGATGTAAAGAAGTTTGCTGAACTGGCATTTTAATGCATTACTCAGCGCCTGGCGGTTATGTCAGGTCCCTAGTTCCTGCTACTGACCACATAAAATAGTCTGCTTTCCCTGGTGGCTAGTTATTAAAAGGAGAAAAATCTGTATTGAAAGATACAGCTAGAGAATCACAAGTAACAGTACAAAATTGCTGCCCCCCCCCCAACCACTGTGCACAAGTGATTTCCCCTATTTTGATACCTTCTACCCTGCACATGGGAATGGGGAATCCTAGACCTTTAATTTCACATTAGTCCCACCAACAGGAATTCCTCTCCTGCACACCCAACCAGTGTATGTGCATGGGTGGTACTGATATTTTTAGGGACACCCAACCAATGGCTGTAGAAAACACAGTGGTACTGGGAAAATACGTAGAACTTAACTTACAGCCACTGTTAGTAACATTTGACGCTCCTAGGTCGGATCAACTTATTCAAAATGATACTACTCCCTAAATTTACGTATATATTCTGACAAGCCCCGGTGTCAATACCCGCAAGCTTTTTCCAGAAACTTAAATTATTGCTGAGCACTTTCTATTGGGCTGCTTCCTCCCCTAGAACAGCCCTGACAACATTACAACATCCAGCTGATTTGGGGGGGATTAGCTGCCCCAAACGTATTCCTCTATTACCTCGCTACCAAGTTAGTTAATGTCTGGTGGTGGTACACCCCAAGCCCACAAAATGCTGCCACCATATTAGAAGCGCAATTAGCGGGCTCCTACAAGGCCCTTAAAAACTCATTATACTGTGGAAATAGAGGTCTTACCATCATAACTCCATTAATGACAAGTACAATACAAGTGTGGAAGATGGCTCTACAATACTTCCCCAAGAAGGTAAACGAATACTCTGGATGTCTACCCTTATGGTTTAATCCCCAAATTCCCCAGCTAAGGACTATTCCGGATGTCCAACTGTCATATTAAGTACTTAAGCCAAATTACTGAAAAAGGTGAGCTGCTATCTTTCGATGATCTGAAAGATAAATTCCAATTGCCAAACAAAATGTTCTTTAGATATCTCCAACTACGGCATGCCTACAGATCACAATTTGGCTCCACAAAAATAGACACAACACCCAGACGATTGGAAGTATTTGCATGCGATTTGTCCCTCAGTAAACCAGTCTCCCAGTTTTACTCCCTATTGAACAAACCTCAGAAACCAGTTTTACAAAAACTGTACACTAAATGGTCAATTGATGCCCCTCACCTTACCCCTGACATGTGGGAAGATGTTCTAGATAGCCACATGGCAGTACTAATAAGCGCAAAAGACAAGATTATTCAATTTAGATATCTGCATAGAACCTACTTAACACTCCATAGATTACATCTGATGAATCCCTCCATCCAGGATGTTTGCCCCAAATGCAAATTATCCCCAGCAAACTATATCCATATGGTATGGCATTGTCCCTATGTCCACAAGTTCAGGAAGAAGGTAACGGAGGAAATTAGTGGGCTTTTGGCTCTCATAGTCCCTCTAGATCTGTTAGTCTTACTCCTAAACCAGGTTGAAGAAACAGCCCCCACAGTGGCAGAGAGGGCACTGTTAAATTCCCTGTTTATTCAAGCAAAGCGCTCAATTGCTCTCAGGTGGAAATCATCTGAACACCCACCCAAAAAAAAAAAAACGGATAGAATTGGTGAACACTTCAATAACCCTATACCAAAATCACCTATATACGTAGAGGTTGCCCAAAGAGATTTGAAAAGATCTGGTCCCCATGGTTATTTGAACATATGCCATCACTGTTACTCCAAACAGATGTAGACCTTGGGAACCCCCCGCCAACCCCTTGAGTACACCCCCCCTTTTCTTCCTCCCCAAAGAAACGACAAATCCAGAACTAGTTGGGTAAATGTTTTTTTTTCATTTTTCACTGGTTTAACCACATGAGTGCTCTCAATTGTTACAAAGAAGCCACTGTATTTTGACTACATCTGGATGTCTTGCTTTTGGTTAGGACTCTAATCTATAACCTCATACTGTAGGTTGAGATACTCATTCACATCCTTGTTGATGCACTGCACTGATCATGTTTATTATTTTTCCTTCTTGTCTTCTTTTCTTTCTCACTTATTATATGTATTGTTTGTTTTGTTTTAAAATTCAATAAAAAACAACTTTTGAAAAAACACAGTGGTGCTCATTTTTAAACACTGGGCAAATTTGCACCTGGGAAGTAACCCATGGCAACCAATCAGATGAGTGCTTTCTTTGTTCAACCTGCAGCTGGCTGAAAAAATCTAATCACTGATTGGTAGTAATGGGTTACTGCCCAGGTGGAAATTTGCCCACTGCTTATAAATTAACCCCAATAAGGTCACAGGTGGGGACAGCAGAAGGAAGAGCTCACCCAAACCTGCCAACAACCCAGAAATCTCAAGTGGAAGTAGGCCCAAACCTGCTGGTCCTACGGGTTTCAGGCTGGCCCGTATGTCACTAGTATAAGTATTAAATACCCTTCTTGGGGCAGAAAAATAGATAGTATGGGGTTTATCCTTCCGAGTGCTACTTTCCCTTTCTTGCCCAGTTCAGCCATACTTGCCATCTATTCTTCCTTGTTCATACCCCATGTTCATACCCCTGTTGTTTCTCCAACTCAATGTAACTGAATGTGTCTCAGTGGGACCTGGATTTTACTATTGAATGCTGCTCTTAGATCTACCAGGGAGCTATTTTGTGTTAAGAAGTTGCTATCTGGTTACCTTCCCATTGTTCTGTTGTTAGGCTGCTGGGGAGGGGGGAAGGGGAGGGGTATATAAAAGGGGGTGATACCAGTCCAACTTGCAGTACAGCAGTAAAGAGTGACTGAAGTTTATAAGAGCACAAGTTACATGACTGGGGGCAGCTGGGAAACTGACAATATGTCTAGCCCCATATCAGATTTCAAAATTGAATATAAAAAAATATGTGTGCTCTTTTGAGAAACGGATTTCAGTGCAGAATTCTGCTGGAACGGGACTATTAACTGATGCATTTTGAAAAAAAAAGACAGGTTTTCACATGACAGTATCCCTTTAAGGAGAACCTGACCCTTTCTCTAATTTCAGAATTTAATTCTTTAAATTTAAAATGACCCTAGAGTGTGTAGTTACACCTTTAACAATATGTCCATAGTGAGGCACAACAGAGATCACAACCCTTCAGTATAAATACTTACAATACACAATTTAAAGTGAGTTTAATATCTCATATACAAGCCTGAGTATATACTGAAAGGGAAGATACTTTATTCACTTTGTACAGTGCTTTACTCATTTACTCATTACAGATTAGTAAAAAGAAGTTTAACATATCTAGAAACAGCCCAAAGGAAACAAATCAATCCTAAATAATGGAATTGTTCCTTATTTTATGGTTCAGTTGGTTCTGAGAGATGCACATTCCTGATGAATATTATGACATTGCTACTAGTAAACAGTGTCAAACTGGAACACCAGGGGCCCACCAAAAACCTTAGACCAGGGGCGCACTCTCTTACTATTATGCTTCCTTTCCTCGCTCAATCTCTATTCTCCTAGGCTCTTTTCTTTACATACTATAATCCATTATTCCATCTATTTAGCCTCTTTTTCTCATAGAAATAGGGAATGGCCATTAAATAGGCAAATGTTTAGCAGCATGAGGGTCCACGGACACCTGGGCCCACCGGGATTTTTCCTGGTATCCCGGTGGGCCAGTCCGACACAGAGTCTAAACACTGCAAACATGGTACTGTATATTATACTGAGAACCAATCAGTTTATGTAGTGCCTATTTTTATCTACTAGTTGGTAATTACAGCTAACAGAGATATTGCACTGCATTAAAAGCACTTCAATATGCAAAGTAATGTGCTATACTTCTGTTGCACTTTTCTTAAACTAAATTATACAAGAACCAACACATTTAGGGGAATTCTCCACTAGTACACACTAAAAACATGATTCATTATAATAATTAGGAAGGAGCATAAGAAGCAAGGACAAAACGAAGGTGCTTTCCATATAATAATTATTATTATTGCTGCCCTGGTGCTAGGCTATGTGATTCAGATTTCAGAATGATAGAGGTCTGGGTTCATGAGAACCATGTTAAAAAAAGTCCTTCCAAATAAGAGAGGAAAAAATCTTATATCTTTTATAATAACCTTGTAATTATATTTCAAAGAAACAACCGAGCTGTCAGCTCATTCAAACACTCAGTATAATAAAACTGATGTATGACCAAAGCCATTTGACAAACTGCCTGTATACTGACTTCATCTTGCCCAAAGGAGTTTGATCACATTACAGAATAACACTAAAGCTTCCCATTAAAGAAAGGGAATCTATTTTCATGGCAATATAGTTAACCTGCCATTGCACAAAACAGCAATGCTTACAATCAACCCGGGGCTTCTATAGTTTACATTCAGTATCATTGTTTAACAGTTGTAAAAACAATATTTCTCTTTGCCTTGAACATTTTAAATATCTATTCAGGACTGAAAGCAATTTTGGTGGAAGAATAAAAAGTCTGGGCCATACCTACCAACATTTTGGAAATAAAAAAAGGGACAAAAAGGTTGCCGCGCAGGGTATGAAAGTCTGTGTTTTTTTCAGTTATTAAAGTTTTGCTAATGAAGGTGAATTGCCTTTAAGCTGTGAGGGATCTGTTATCTTATATTGTTACAATTACTTATTTGCTTATTTAGAAATTGTTACAAAAGTATTGTATATTCTGCTGTGGCTGTAGTTGGGAGGTATGGACTCTGGTCTATCCCTAGTTTCATTATAAACCTTAAAGCTACTACACACAAGACATAATTGATAATTCTGTGTTTCCTACTTTTTGGAAATAGCGGAAGTCTGCTTTTTTTTTTTGCAGTTTCTGTTACATCAACCAAACAGACGACTAACAACAGCAAGTAGTTAGGCTATTAGCCTTAATGCTTGGCTTCAAGCAGAGCAAAAATGCATTCTGTCCACATCTTACCAAAATGGCATATTTTGGTATGCTGTGAAAAGAACCCATTTTCAGGCTGAACCCCTCCTAGACGCTGCTTTGAACTCGAATGTCAAAGGACTTTTTTGAATTGCAGTAGAAATAGAAAATGTGCAGCAAATTGATTTTAAATACGTTTACTGATATTGACACAATTGTATAGTCCATTATTCTATTATGTGTCAGCTGTGCCCTGACATGCCATTTTCCTGCAGGCCTTAGAACAGTCATAAGAAAAAGGGACAGATGCTGGGTGAGCTGAGTGAAACAACAAACTCACTAAATATGAATCAACATGCTTAAATTTGGCAGTTCACTTTCCAAATATTTTGTTTATTTGATGAGTTCAGCAAACAAGAATATGATCAGATGGAATGATGGGCCCATAAGGAAACATTGGAAGTGGACCACACTGATGCAGTACTTACTCTGTTGTATTTACTTACCCAACATATTTGGGTATTTACTTACCCAACATATGGGCCAAAAGTTGCCAACTTGGTCTGGGGGGCCTTAAGATTTTAATTTTCTTATACTTTCAGAGGCGGAGGTGGGGGGTAGGTTTGTACTAAACTGTTACATTTGATGCATTAGTTGTTAGAAGCTTCAGACTCCTACTGGTCATGCTAAGTAAGCTTTACCAAGTATGTCACAGAGCAACCAATTTTAACTGGTGAATTAATTTCTGACATTCCTCCAACGCTAATAAAAAATGTAACAACTAGTGTAGCACACATAGTTGGCAACCTAATTTATTGAACTGTTCCTGGGAAACATGAGAGGGTGGAAAATTAAACTAAATATTAGGAAAATGATCAAAAATAAAGGATAGTACAGATTATGTCTGGTGTATTATTTGAAAAACAAAAAACTGAAATGATTTGTAAGGTGAATTTCCCCTTTTATACAGATGTGCCTGACAAGCTGTGTGTGTGCATGCTGTGTAACTGGAAACATGGCTATATCTTCTTTAAACAGGAACATTGTATATTGTATTTATTTAGCCTAGACAAGATTGCAAGCTTTGAGCTTCTTTTTAACTTTCACTGCCCTATGGACTCAAGTTTTTAACGTTACGTTTCCATGTGAAGTTTTATCTTGTGTTAAAATGTGTAAAAAAACTTGTGCAATAAAGAATGGGAAGGTGCTGTCATGGCTTATCTTTTAGGAATATTCTGTTTTCCGGTAGGTAAATTAATAGTATTCTTTACATACAAATTGCAGTTTATTTAAATGGACCTTTGTGAAAGTTTGTCAATATGACGGTGGTTCTTCAGCAGTCTAGAGCACATTCTGGCAGTTAAATAACAGCAGGATCACTGACTATGTGCTCCAGACTGTACTAAATGAGGAAGCCCAGAAGTACCATTGTTTCTTTTGCCACGGACATTATACTCAATATTTGCAACAAAGTGTACCTACAGGGCAATCTGACCGGGTCTAAACATAAAGGGCTTCAGGGAAATAATTTGCTGTCCCCTCTGTTTATAATTGACCTGTCTAGGCATGCTCAAGGTTTCAAAAGGATCGGGTTTATAGCACAACCATAGCAGGTAGCATTATAGACTAACTGAATGTGGCTGCTGTGTTGCCATGATAAATAATTGGTAAGAGATTGAATGCATTTCTTGGGCCATTGTGAGCAGTTGGATAAGATTTTTTGAAATAAGTAATTTTTACAATTGTGTTTGCAGAAACAATACAGTTCTGTTACTATGCCTCTAACTCGGGGAAAGAGCTTGAATCATTATGGATCAGAGCGATTCCCAGAATAAAGAGAGTTCTACGTAGCACAAGAGGATTATAGCAGAAACAGCGAGGTGCTAGTGGGCTGCACTCCATTCTGCCCACTTTGGAGGGGTTAGAAAATAGCCCAATTATCTGTGAATGTGCTACCACAAAGCCAACTTTATATCTGATCTTGGACTAGCACAAATTAAGCTGCTACGGGACACTTTCTGTCAAGCCCCCCACCCCTCCCTCCCCCAAATGCTGGCTGCTGATCCACTTCAAAGGCAAACAAATGCTTACAGCATAAGGGTTAGTTCACACGAGGAGATTCGGGCAACTTGGAAAACGAATCGCAGCGTCTGCTTTAGCACAGGCGACTTTTCATTATAGCGGATAGGAAGACAGGTGGAGGCAGTTCGGGAGATTGTCGCCCAGAATAAGAGGCATTTAGTTGCCAGGCGAGTAAATCTCCCCGAATCTCCTTGTGTGAACTAACCCTAACAGATTTGCAGGCAGAGTGGCGGGCAAATAACAGTTAGGAAAGTACAAGTGAAGCAATTATAAGAATAGTAAAAAAAATAAAATAATTTTATAAAAAAATATGATACCCAGAATAGCACTGTTAATATTTCACACATGTTACTATGTAATGACTACTCACAGCATTCCTGACCTTCTCTCTGTCAACAGTAACTGTCAGCGAGACACTGCTAAGTTGTAGCAGAGAAAGGGAAAATCAGCCCTGTGTATATATATTGTAGTGTTGGCAAAACATGACTACAGCTGTAACAGCAGGGGGGTTGCTTAGTGCTGCAAGTAAAGCACACCAAAACTGTGACACATTTTATCAGATGTATTTAAAACAGAATGAATTGACAGTTAAACAATGCAGGCTATATATTAAAGGGGTTTTTCAGGTTAGTTGTTTTTAGATTGTTTCCCAGTAATAAAGACTTTTTCGATTACTTTCCATTATTTATTTATTTATTTATTATTTTTTACTGTTTTTCCAAAATCTAAGTTTAAAATTGAATATCCTTGTCTCTGGTGAGTCTGGCAACTGAGTAATTCAGGTACACGCTGAACTGTTACAATTTTGCAACATTTAAGGTAAAAAGCTGCAGACAGACCGTGTCAGCAGCTTATTGGCCCATGTGTGGGGCCATCCAACGGGCTTTCCCAATCAATATCTGGCTGAAAGATGTGCGATCGGGTGGTTAAAAAATCCTGTTGGATCGCGGGCGCCTCTCTATGCCTGTATGAGGTCCCTCGATCTGACTGACCATTCTCCTGCATCAGCCCCATGTCGCCCACTTCGATGTTGGCATAGCTGCCAGAGATCAGCTTGTTTGGTGACGTCGATGGATCTCTACGTCTATGGCCACCTTTAGTTGATTCATTTCTCAGCAGGATGGGGAATATAAGTGCAACTATTGCATCAATTCTAACAGCTGCCTTTAATGAAACTCAAGGATTCTGCTCAGCAGGGACAAACATAACAAATGTATCAACTAAACATATCAATTTAGAACAGTTCACAGGGTTGTCGAACCCCTCCTAGAGCTGCTTCAGAAGGTGAAAAATGACACTTTACACTTCAATATTAGAAAAACGGTGACACATATAAAATAGAAAGTAATTGGAAAGTCATTCTTTCTGGTGATCTATCTGAAAGCTCCCCCAGCTGGGCTGCAACATGAAGGTAGACACCAGCTGCAGAGCCATTATATTCATCATTATTATAGACAAATTTAGAGCAACTGCAAAATGTGCATTTGTGGAAAAGCCTACTTTGAGCTGATAAGAAAAAAAATCTAATTAATGTTGCAGTAAATATTTGCATGGATTTAACAGATGCAAGACCATGCTTGGATCCATCCCAGCTCTTCTTCATTCTACTGCCGACAAATCTCCAAGTGAAATACAAAAGCCAGAGTATTAGCAGCCAGTAAATGATCCTGATAATCATCATGCCAAGAAACTCCAGTCTGGGCTCCACGTCCCTCTATCCGAGGCGAGCCACAGGCAGAGGTTTAATAACATGAGAGGATAGTAGTGAGAAGGGATTACCTGGGCTGGAGCTCGCATGGTCAGGAACGCGCCTGCGGCTGGAGCTGTTGCTGCTGTCTGAGTGCTGCACTGAAGCTACAGGAGCTCCAGGGAAGCTCGCGACCGGAGTGATCTCGCGAGATTCGGTCAGCTGCCGGCTTCTCGCGATCTTTTGCTGCAGATGAATTCCTGGCATAGTTAAGTGACAGCCTTGAGTTTTCTGTGAAGTTGCTAAACAAGTTGTCGGAGCCCGAGGCGGGCGGAGACGCTGCAAGTTGTAGGTCACCGACAACAACAATTTCTGAACGAACTGTATAACAATGTGCAATCGCTAATATGTATGGGGCGCTGTAGATACATGTTTTCTGCCATTCCCACCGGGAATTCTCAATTGTAAGAATAGTGGAGACACAGTTCTGTACGTCTGCACTATTGCCTTAAAGGTATACTGTCAGGAATTTTTTTTTTCAGTAAATAGTGCTGCCCTGCAGTATTCTGCACTTAAAGATGTTTCTCAAAAGAGCAAACAGATTTCTATATATATTTCATTTTGAAATCTGACATGGTGCTAGACTTGGGGGCCGATTCACTCAGCTCGAGTGAAGGGTTCGAATGAAAAATACTTCGAATTTCGAAGTATTTTTTGGGTACTTCGACCATCGAATTGGTTAAATTCGATCGAAGTCGAACGAAATCGAACGATTCGAAGTAAAAATCGTTCGACTATTCGACCATTCGATAGTCGAAGTACTTGCCCTTTAAAAAAAACTTCGACCCCCTACTTCGGCAGATAAAAGCTACCGAAGTCAATGTTAGCCTATGGGGAAGGTCCCCATAGGCTTGCTAACCTTTTTTTGATCGAAGGATTTTCCTTCGATCGTTTGATTAAAATCCTTCGAATCGTTCGATTCGAAGGATTTAATCGTTCGATCGAACGAAAAATCCTTCGATCGTTCGATCGCAGGATTTGCGCTAAATCCTTCGACTTCGATATTCGAAGTCGAAGGATTTCAATTCGAGGGTCGAATTTCGAAGTATTTTTAACTTCGAAATTCGACCCTTCGTGAATCGGCCCCTAAGTGTCAGTTTTCCAGGAGCCCCCAGTCATGTGACTTGCGCTCTGATAAACTTCAGTCAGTCTTTACTGCTTGAAGTTGGAGTGATATCACCCCCCTCCCTTCCCCCTTCCAGCAGCCTAACAACAGAACAATGGGAAGGTAACCAGATAGCATCTCCCTAACACAAGATAACAGCTGCCTAGTAGATCTAAGAACACCCACGTCCTACTGCGACACATTCAGTTACATTGAGTAGGAGAAACAGCCTACCAGAAAGCAGTTCCATCGTAAAGTGCTGGTTCTTTCTGAAAACACATGACCAGGCAAAATGACGTGAGATGGTTGCCTACACACCAATATTACAACAAAAAAAAGTGCGCTTGCTGGTTCAGGAATAAAATTTGATATTGTAGAGTGAATTATTTGCAGTGTAAACAGTGTAATTTGGAAATAAAAAATACATCATAAAAATCATGACAGAATCCCTTTAATGTGGCCATAGACATTACGATTACGATATTTCCTGGAAAAGATCTTTCCAGGAAAGATCATTCATTTCAATACACACGTGTAGAGCTGAATCGTAACATATACAAGTAGAAACAAAAGAATTCTACCTGAATCTGACAATTCAGCAGTAACAATAGCCGATATTCGGGTGCGCTATCCACGTCTTCTGCTATCGGTTGTCTCATCTCCTACCATACATGCATCGAATATTGTACAAAAATTAGTTTTGTACAATATTATCGGTGCGCCTATGGCCACCTTTAAGTTAACTTGTATAGGCACATCTATTAAAGGCCGAATTTCAAATTCATGTGGGTTTTTTTTAACGGTATGGAATTCGAATATACTAGAAATTCGATTAGGGGTTATTTTAAAAAAAACTTGCACAAATTTTACAGATTCAAAAACTCAAATTGAATTAGAATCTAATTTGACTAAACTCAATTCAAGTTTTTTCTCCGAAAAAAACTCAAATGTCAGGAAGGCTAATAACATGTTTAATTTGAACCTTAATAAATCTGCCCCTTAGTGTGTTATAGAATGGCCCCTACTAAGCAACTTTTGAATTGGTCTTTGATTTTTTTTAATAGTTTCTGAATGATATGCCTTCTTCTTTTGACTACTTTCGACTTCCAAATGGGGGTCGCTGACCCCATCTAAAAACAAATGCTCTGTTAGGCTACAAATGTATTGTTATTGCTACTTTTTATTACTCGTCTTTCTATTCAGGCTTCTCATATTCATATTCCACTCTCATATTCAAATCAGTGCCTGGTTGCTAGAGCAATTTGGATGCAAGTAACCAGATTGCTGAAACTGCTTACAGAGTTGCTGAATACAAATCTAAATAACTCAAAAAATTGCAAATTGTCTCAGAAAATCACTCCTCACATCATACTACCATTCTGGCCCCCTGAGCTTTCAAACAAGCTGAGGTTGCTAGAGCAACCCAACCTAAAAATAGTTTTGAATTTTAATGATCAAGCAATGGCTTTCACACTGAAAGGAAAAGCACTCTTTAAAGAAAAGTCAATAACTATTGATTATAACAATTTTTGCAAAGTCGTCAACCTGCTGGGGGCGTTTTCCACACCCATAGCGCCAACCAAGGCTGCCTGTAGCTGAGGTCATTTCAATGACCCACGTGGTTAACTTTGATTGGGTTCAATCTACTGGCAGTGGGAGATTGGGTTCTTATTAGTGCAGGAGAAGGGGACAAAAACCAGCAGGCTTCCAGAAACTTTAGGATAATTGGCATGACTGATTTCTCTGAATGTTTATATTTTACCTTGTAGCTTGCAAGCATGGACTGTGGGAGCTGATCCATTAAAAGCATTAGCTATATTTAGTAACCTTTGAGGCAGTAAGAAATCCATAATCTGGGGTTGGTTGCGCACACTATAAATAAATAGTGAAACATGTAGCCCTATTATAAAATATAACAGTATTATAAGTCACAGAGGCCTAGACAGGTATTCTGTGGATTCTGGCAAACGCCAGAGGGGCTGCTGTAAAATGGGCCTGTAAGGGGGGGGGGGGGTGCTTTTTGCGCCTCTGTGTACTTGAAATGCCAGGGCCTATTTGGAATCCCAGTCCAGGGGGCAGATTTACTCGATGGCAGAGTTTCTAGCGCCAGCGTGAATTTGCTAGTGTTACCGCCCACAGGACATTGCAAATTTACCACCAATTTACTACGGGTGCAGGCATCACTTCACCTTAAGTTCCACCATCCCACTCACACATGCATTTGCATTTTAGTTCCTACTGGTACCTAGATTACTGGATTACGGATCTACTGAGCATGAGCCGAATGTCACGAAGTTTTCCGATTTCTTTGTGAAATTCGGCGCATGCGCAGTAGATCCGTACCGGTAACTGTTCCTACTGCGCATGCGCCAGAAGACGCCGATCACAGCTGGAAGAAGATGCGCGTGGGAGAAGATGGCGACTGTGAACTCCGTGGACAGGACCTGCGCAAGTTAGGGGCATTTGCCCAGGGGGGAGGAGGGAGGGGGGCAACACAGGGGAGGGGGGGTTTGCGCCCAGGGGGTTTCCTTCTCCTTTAAGGAGGAAGGGGGAGCAGCAAGATGACCAAATGATAAGTCAGAGGCAGGAAGCAGCAGAAAAGGTTTGCCTTTTGAAACATCCAGACAAACATTCAGGAAACTGATGTGATGAGCGCATTGATCTTGTATGGCTTCCTGTGGTTGTACACAGAAGAGCAAATGGTAGAGTGTGGGACAAAAGGAGTGAACTGAAACCTAAGTGGAAGGAGTGGGGAGCATGGTAAAGGGGAAGTGTTAAACAAAGCTGTTTGAGAGGGAGAATGGGAAAGCTGATATTAAAGGATTAGGAGGGGTGTAATGATTACAAAATCTGGAGGAAGTAAAAAGTGGGAGATAAGCAGAGACCTAAAGTTAATAAGTATGTTCCTCAGTGCCATCTTCCTCTTAAAGGTGCTGTTCACATTTTTTATTATTTGTGGTTTTTGAGTTATTTAGCTTTTTATTCAACAGCATGTTCAACTAAAGTACAAAAAACATACTAAAAGTTAACTGAAAGATGAACCACCACTTTAACTCCTTACTAACAGCTATATTGTAGGATGGTCTAAAGACAGAATGCATCCTAAAAGTCAGACTGATATTAAAATCTGATGTGTAAACTATACAAAAGGTTTGCTATGAGACATGATACGCCTATCAAAATGGATCTGAATCCAACAAAAAAAATTAAATGGTGCCCAGAAGACGTTTCCTTCTCAATTAAATACATTGACTGTCATATGTAGGAACAAAACATGCCATGCAAATTTATTTTATTATTTTACAGCTATGGGTATTAGATTTTGTAGGGTCCTACAAAATCTTGTACACAAAATATGATCAAAATTTCCCATATAGTTTAGTCCTAAGGACATTGCAGACTCAACAGGTAGAGACCAGAGAACAACAGAAGGTAAACAACATACACACATGTATAATGAACAATATAGCTGTAGGCTTGTACTCTGACTTTCATGATTATCTCATAACACCCATTGGCCAGCACCCTGGGATAATAGCATCACACAATGGGTTTGGTTATATACCAAATATTCAAATATTTGTATTTGTTTTAACTCAGACAAGCAAACATACATAATGCAGTGATTCATAGGTAACATTATTAGAGCTATACAAAACAAAATTCAAGTCTAAAAAACTAAGCAGAAAATAACAAGTGACATATCAAACATAGTCACAAGTTTATACAAAAGTGAATAAACCATGAATAAATAAACAAGTTTCCCTCTGCTCAGTAAATTAAATATTTGCAAGCCAAGCAGTTAACACCATGGGAGGAAAAACATTTTGGGATATCAAATTCAAGTACCTGTACAGGGCCCTTCAGTTTTTTTTCCATATCCTCTATTTTTGTTCCGCTGATGATATGTCATGTGCCACTTTTTCATCAATCACACGAGTTCCTGCCACTTTGGACTCCTTCGAATCGAACGATTCGAAGGATTTTAATCGATCGATCGAAGGATTTTACTTTGATCAAAAAACCTTAGAAAAGTGATGGGGAAGGTCCCCATAGTAGGCTAATATTGTACGTCAAGAACACTGTATCACAGAGTTGTGAGGGTTTCCAAAAAATGAAGAAGTCAGATGTAAAAAGTAAAAAGTCTTTATTAGGACATGGAGACCTAACGCGTTTCGTGCCTGTGAGTGTTTTCATATTTATTTATTTTTTTGTTATTTTTGTATTTCACAATTATTTTTGTGAGGTGGCATTATAGATTTTTCTATTGTGGCAGTAGCACAGACTAAAGTATCTGTAGTTTTGTCTGAGGTGAACTGTGAGTGTTTTCATATTTATTTATTTTTTTGTTATTTTTGTATTTCACAATTATTTTTGTGAGGTGGCATTATAGATTTTTCTATTGTGGCAGTAGCACAGACTAAAGTATCTGTAATATTGTACGTCGGTAGGTTTAAACTGACGAGGTATGTAGTCAAAGTTTTTTTTAAAGAGACAGTACTTTGACTATCGAATGGTCGAATAGTCGAACGATTTTTAGTCTGAATAGTTTGAATCGAAGGTCGTAGTAGCCTATTCGATGGCCGAAGTACCCAAAAAAATACTTCAAAATTGGACATTTTTTACTTCGAATCCTTCACTCAAGCTTAGTAAATGTGCCCTCCAGTGATTGGTTGTATTATCCTCTTGCAGAAATCACTATAAAACAACAAAATTAATTTCTGGTGTTTGCGTTAAATTTAACTTAGTCTGATTAGGGAGATAAATGCCTTGAAAATAGCTAAATGTCTTGAAAGGTGTTATTTCTTGTTATTATTGCTTCCTGGTAACCCAAGGACTGATACATACATAGGCATACAAAGGGGTGCATGTTGTTTCCCATAGCTGTGCCTTGGCACAAACCATAAACAGAAAGTTCTGGGGTCCCTTCTTCAATCCGCTTTGATCACAAAGCTCCTGCAGAAAACAGAGTTATTTTAAGTCATAGAAAGTATGAATACAGCATATAGATTAATGTTGTACAGGTATGGGACCTGCTATCCAGAATGCTCAGGACTTGGGGTTGTCCGGATAATGGATATTTTTGTAATTTGGCTCTTCATACCGTAAATCTACTAGAAAATCATGTAAACATTAAAGAAACCCAATAGGCTGGTTTTGCTTCCAATAAGGATTAATGATATCTTAGTTGGGATCAAGTACACGGTACTGCTTTATTATTACAGAGAAAAAGGAAATCTTTTTTTAACATTTGGATTTTTTTGGATAAACCAGAGTCTTATGTATAGTCTTAATATAATTTAACCTAATATGTTACAGTAATTTACAGGCTGTTAAAAGATCTTTAAAGCCAACCCCCTCAACAGGTCATATCAAATTTCAGCACAGGACAAAAGGTATTTCAAAACAGAAGGTATAATACAAGCATATTGTGATTCACATATGTTATGTGTGTTCTGCCCTATTCAACAATGGCCGCTCCAATGACCATATGCCTGAGAGCGGTTTGAGCTCAATGCCACAGTATAGAATGGCGGTATCTGGCGGCTGCAGAAAGGAGTTTGTAATTCTTCCCACAATGCAACGCGCGCTCCGCGGGAAACCAAAATGGCGAAGGACTGTTATGGAACCGGGCTGCTGCTGTGCCGCTGGTAACCGCAGACCCGACGGTCAGGAACGTGTTCTCCCGCGAGCTGGAGGGTAATCACCCGGTGGCAAATACGTTGTAGGGCTCTCTAGTGTTTTAGCGGTAGTGAACGCGCCGCACTACTGAAGAGACCGAATGAGGTGAGTGAACGGGCCCTCGATAAGAAGACCAGACCGGAGCTGACCCAAGACCCGTGTGGGTGTCAGAGCCCCGGTTTCCAATCAATTCTCTGTATTTACCTTTGGCTTGAACACCTTGGAGCGCGCAACGCCGGAATGAATGGGCGCAGCTCCTTTGTGATGCTGCTATTGCCCAGTCTCTGTGCCCGACAGATTTTTTATTTACCCCTGCGCTCGTCATAGTAAAAATAGTCTTGTCGGAATTCCTTGCCCCTACCCTTCACCATTTATTGATGAACTGCTCTCAACAGCCCTCGTTTTGTGGGTGGGGGGGGGGGATGCTGAGTGTTACAGTTCAGCAACAAAAGGCAGGGCTTTTCATTTATGCTTTGGAGGCTGAAGGGACATCTTTTTTATGAGGAAATTCCCAGTGTGTTGTAGTATATAGACCACCTTCACTGTTTTAAGGCAGAATATTGGCCTGGTTGGCAGCTTTTCAATACATCACAAGTGGAAGGTTTTGTTGACACTAGTAGAAATGAGTGGGAATGCGCAGATGAGTTGCAACCAGATGCTGCATTAATAGACCTAGACTGTGGATGCACTGGAACTATTATTTGGGCAAGTGTTCATTCAAACATAATCTGAAACCCTTCAAATCTAATAAAGATGCAAATCAGGCTTCAGAATATTGTCAGATCTTTTTTGGAGGTAAAGGCACTTCATCTCATTTCAAATGATTCCGTTCATCTCTAATCTAGATGAGTGCAACTGACAGTTGCAGGCACATGCCCCATTCTTTTATATTATCGCACGAGGATTTTGAATTTTTTTTACAATGTTTTCTTTAATTGAAGCTGATTTTCTTGCTTCTGGAATCTGATCCCCCCAGTCTGTAGCGTGAAGGAGGCCTTGAGGCAGCTGGAGAATAGTAATGACAACACCCCTTTGTGTCCTGCTGGGAAGCCAGGTTACATATGGCTTTGTTGGCTTTGTCAGGACTAGGTTGCCTCTTTTTTTTTTAGTTGCCAGCCTTTGTTTTATCCCAGAATTATTATATGTTGGAAAGGTTATTAAGAAAGTAAATAGAAATTGTATTGAACAAACATAAAGTAACATTTGGAGAGCTGGGGGGATTTTTCCCCAATGCTCACAAAGCTATTTTATTCCTGCTTAATCTAAAGCATTCTATAAATTTACATTTTTCTCCAAAAACATTTATACCACAAACTTCTGTATAATATATTTTTCTGCACAACAGAATGGTTTGCTGATATTTAGAATATATTTAAAGATATTCTCAAGGCTAATTGTACACACCAAATTTTGGGTTCAATTCACTGTGTTTTATTCCTAATTTTAAAAAGTGTGCAGTTTTAAAAAAAACAATTTACTGATGCTAAAGTCCTCAGTAGTTTTTACTGGGCAATGTTTTCCTTTATTGTGCCATAGAAATATTGTCCATTTTATACATTATTGCAATTGAAACCGTACCTGCACTGCATTATGGGTAAAACAATACATTTCAGTCCATTTTAATTTTATTTAAAAAGAGCTAATTGCAGGTATGTTTTCATGCCTCTGTAGCTACGCTGTCACTTTTTGTATAGAAAACGTCTTTTAAACCAAGCTAGTCTCAAACATCACCTTCTTAGTTCGAGCTTGTTTCTAAATATTTATTTGTTTTTATACACTACTATCATGGGCATCAGCCCACATAAATGGAAATATAACCAGGGGAATTAGGGCTAGGGGTATAAACCTTTTTGTTAGAATCAGTCCTTAAGGCCTGTACTTATTCTGTTGTCACAAGGTGACATCCTATGATTGACCTGCATAGATTGATTGTGCAGCTTTCAACCTTGTTTTATACTGATAGTCCGAGATAAGGTATATGAATTATCCATAATCCGTTCAGCTGTTAATTGGAGTGACTGCTCCTATCTGTCCTACATAATACTACATAAACACTAAATGCAGTCATCATGGAACACGGCCATTTTGTTACACTGTTTTTAGCGATTTAAATGACTTCTTATATGTGCAGTCCCAGTATGCCCGTTTTGGTTTGATGCAAACCTTAAGTAGACTTTTCACATATTCTGCCATCCCTAAACTTAAAGGGGTTGCTCAAAAATAAATAATGAAGACCAACTGGAAGGCTGCTAAGAAGTTAAAACTAAATGTGAACTATCCCTTTAAATAGATCCTTATGTGTTTGCTTTGCTTGTAATAGTTAATTGTAGCAATACTGTAGCCTCTTGAACTCCTCATGGTGATGTTAATTTGCTACCATGCTATGTTTCTTAAAATCCTCTGCCATTTGTCACAAGTAGAATAGCAGTTTGGTGGGTTAATTGAGGCAGTTTGTGCTTTGGTCTACTAAGTTTTGTCTTCTTTGCAGCTAAGATTTTCTCAAGGTGTTCTACTTTGCCCATGAGAATGACCAAATCCTTTCTGTCCAGCTTTTTTTTTCCAACTTGTTTTTATTGAGAATCAGGCATGTACATCAATAGGATATATTTAGACCTTCCAGAGGTCTTGAATGAAAAGTAGGGTGGTACATACATGCAATGCAAAGGTAAAGAGAAAGAAAAGGATTTAGAAATCTGTCCAGCTTTTAATGCTTGTATATTTATAGTTGAGTATTCTGGATCACTTTTGTTCCAATTTATTTTTTGTTAGTTCCAAGAGGATGTAAGCCAAGCCAAGTCAAGTCTTCCTTTGTCCATTATTTTATTTACCAGTTCAACTACACTTGGAGGCTACTACAGAAGCTGTTCAGTTAACAATTCCAGTTCATATGCGTGTATTCATATTATTTTGCCAGTCGTCTTTTCATAGTCAAAAGATGAGGATACTTAAAAAGAAGTGAAGCTGCAGCAAAGTTAAAGGACCGAGACAATGTTTTAACACTTATTTGCCGAATTTAAAATCCAGTTCATGTGTTGTGTGGTTGATTGTGCCTATGTTTTAATAGATAAATGGTCGAACAGATGTGGAAAGCTTCTTGAGGGTAGTTTTCCGTTAAACGATGTGTGTGCTTGATAGTGAGATCAGCAGATGTGTAATTTAAGTTTGATGCGACTTCAGGAAATTGTTGCAATTCAACTTCACAGTATTTCTTAGAAACCTTGAGTTCTGTGGCATTTTACAGGTTGTACATTTAATGTAGGACTGGGGTTCATTGTATTGGTACATGCACCTGTTAAATATCTTGGTACAACAGCAAGCAGAGTTTAAAATCACTTCTTTGCAGCTATTTTTTTTCATTTTTCATATAGTGGCTAAATTATGAATTATAACATACTCAAATGTCATACTGATAAATATGCAAATCTACTTGGTAGTCAGGGGGCTAATGCTTTCCAGAATGCAGTGTTGCATTCTGGAAAGGGGCATCAGAACACCTTTTGTGGACTCTTGGTAAGAGTTTTTGTAACCAGTTTTTATTTAGGATTAGTTATCCATGCATTTAGTGCTATTTTGCACATATATATGAAAGGATATTAACTCATAAATGAGACTGTACAGTGGTGGCAGACGGGGAGATTAGTTGCCCAATGACAAATCTTCTCTGGGCGACTAATCTCCCCAAATGCCTTCCCACTGGCAAGAATGCGAATTGCCTGCTGGATGGCAAATGTATTGATTCGGAATTACGAAGTCGCCTGAGTGAATCATTTTAATTTAAAAACAAACATGCTTGTGTGTGTAAATGTACTTAGTCACCCATTCTTATAATACTACAGGCGTCAAAGATAAAGCAAAGATCTAATTGTTTTCTATTGGAGATGACACTGTTGTACTTTAACATCAGCCCTGTTTTTTTCTTTTGAAAGGGATTCTGTCAAGATTTTTATGGTTTACTTTTTATTTCTAAATTACAATCTTTACATTGCAAAAAATTCACTCTACCTTTTAAAATTGTATTCTTGAACCAACAAATGTATTTTTTTTTTTTACCTGTAATATTGGTGTAGAAGTAGCCATTTTAGCGAATTGTGCATGATTCCAAGCTTTGAAAAGGAGCCAGCACAGATTGTATTTAACCCAAGTAGTACAACCAAGTTGTGCTCCCTAGCAATGACCACTTATTTTTGTTTTTAAATCAGTGTGAAGAAAAATCATTCTTCCTTCTAATGTAGTACTCTTGTTACCTGCAGGAATATATGCCAGTAGTATCCTATTTTCCATTGGAGGGGTATTATAATATAAATTGTTTTGGAATTGCTCATAAATTAAATAGTTTCTGCTTTTGCATTTCGTTGATTTTCAATAACGTATGTTTTTCAATTAGAAACGCTACTGTGGTGGGCAAGTCATTGGTCCTTAAACGATCCACATTCCGTCGACATCCAAAGGCTGTTGAGTCCTTGACCAAGCTGTGTGTACGGCATGGAACGACACCTAAGAGGCAAATATGTAAATTTGAAGAAGGTCAAGATGTCCTAGCAAGATGGTCAGATGGATTGTTTTATCTTGGAACTATCAAAAAGGTAACGAGAAAAAAGGAAAAATCCCAAGTGAAATAGTGGAGGACAAGGAGAACATTAGAAATGATGCAAGGCAAAATGTTGCTGATAAAACTGTGGGTAGATTTGAGGCTGATCATTAAAAAGCTCTGTGGCAGTGATACGCTAAGACAGTGATCCCCAACCAGTACCTCGTGAGCAACATGTTGCTCCCCAACCCCTTGGATGTTGCTCCCAGTGGCCTCAAAGCAGGAGATTATTTCTGAATTCCAGGCTTGAAGGCAAGTTTTGTTGTATAAAAACCAGGTACGCTGCCAAACAAAACCTCAATGTAGTTTGACAATCCACATAGGGGCTACCAAATTACCAATCACAGCACTTATTTGGCATCCCAAGAACATTATTCATGCTAGTGTTGCTCCCCAACTCCTTTTATGTCTGAATGTTGCTCAGGGGTTCAAAAGGTTGGGGATCCCTGCGCTAAGAGTAGAAGAAAAGGAGGAAGTGATCAGTGGTTACTCAGGGCTACATTATTTTATTAATGGGTATAAAAAAGCACATAAACTTGATCAAGAAGAGGTTTGGAAATAAAGCATATGTGCATGTGTTAGGGCACAATGCTGGTAAGTATACATGGGTCTAAGTAGATGTTAACTGTACAGAAGCATAGGAACAGGATGCATTTGTTTCTGTTGGCTTGATAAGCAATGTCCAAAAATTTCCGTCCCATGTGGGTCAATTGTCTGCTACCTCGCGTATAATTAATTCATTTTACAAAAGTTAAATTTAACTGAAAAGAAAAATGAGAAATCCGTAGTGTGGATAATGGTAAACATGCTCAGTTCACTCCTTCTTTTGAAACAAATCAGTAATGTGTAGTGGGTTTATTTTCAGACCAAAAATACCCAGGTAGCTCTGTGGGGAATTTGGCCTTTCAAACGCTACCTGGACTGTAAGCCTAACCCTGAAAGTGTATTAATGTTTACATTTTGTTCTATTTCAGATAAATAAGTTGAAACAGAGCTGCTTTATCTTATTTGAAGATAGCTCAAAATCGTGGGTACTCTGGAAAGACATACAGACAGGTGAAGTAAAAGTCTGTTTTTCTTTTTTTCTTGTTTCAGATAGATCACCAGAAATAGAGTTTTTTTCAATTACTTCTAATAATGAAGTGTAAATTTAAAATTTTCACCTTCGCAGCTCGGGGGGGGGGGGGTTCGCCGAATCTGTAACTGTTCTAAATTGATACATTTAGTTGATACATTTGTTATCCGTGTCCCTGCTGAGCAGAATCCCTTAGCTTCATTAAAGGCAGCTGTTAGAATTGATACAATAGTTGCTAATATTTTAAAGATACTGCTGAGAAATCTTATTAACTAATTTTATAAACTAAATGTAGCAAATTGTAACAGTTCAGATGCGCCTGGATCATGGAGCTGTCAGACTGAAACACCAGACAGGAACATTCAACTTTAAACTTCAATTTTGGAAAAACTGTAAAAAAAAAAATATATATATATATAAAAGGAAAGCTATTTAAAAAAAAATGTCTTCTCCACTAAAAAAGTGGAAGGCGAACAACCCCTTTAATGTTTTAACTATTACAGCTATCTGCAACAAATATACTGCAGCAACACTGCTTACTTACAACATTTCCCATATAAATCTGGTCCTTAGCCCAAATGTTTAACAAGATGGTAGGGAGGCTGTCCAACTTATGGTGTATAGAGGCTCACCAAGTTCCTTTTTAATGTCATGCTGATATTGTCATAATTCTGTCTGTGGCTGGTGGTTTCCCCAAGAGGAAAGCAGCTATGGCTGTTTCCACCTCTGTTTGTGCAATGTTGGCCGCTAACACATTGGAACTTAATCTTCTAGAACTCGTAAATCTGTATCTGACAAGTAGTCTTTGATCTCTCCAGAGGAAGTTTTCAGTTTGGAACTACTATATAGTAACTAGAGAACCTGCTATTTATCTCTTCTGAAGAAGAGGCTATTACCCTGTGAGGTAGTTTCAATGCAGTAATGGCAGTAGTGGCTGTATTATCCCTGGAAAGTATTGCCAGTAATTTCCCCAGTTTCAAAGATATTAGCCGTTTGCTAAAGAATGTGTTTTTAGTGAGCTCCAACTCTGCCAGCGTTTTCTTTGGATATCTTGCCAGATTTAATATTCTCATAATTCTATTAATTTAACTTGCCATTCTTTATTTTATAGGAGCCATTGAAAGTGGGGAAATGGTTTGTTCAATATGCCAAGAAGAATACTCTGATGAACCAAATGAAATAGTTATATGTGACAAATGTGGGCAAGGTATGTTTTACTAATGAATAATATAGTACTTGGATATATTCATTTGTAATTAATTCAGTATACACGTGTATTTGTAAGCTGTACGGGGCAGGGATCTCCTTCCTACTACATCTCTTACCACATGGCACTTAAGCTGTGTGTCCTTATATAAACTCTGTGTATTTTGTATGGCACAGTTACCACAATGTAAGATTAGAGCTCACCACAGTAAAACTTACCCATGTTCTACTCATTCCTATGGGATTTGTTAGAATCATATTTATCAGTGGAGTTCACCATTTGATAAATATGCTTTTAAAAATTACATAGGAATGAATAGAAAGTGAGTTTTATTGTTGAGTTCTAAATTCATACTTTGATAAATCTGCCCCTGTGTATATTTATGATATTAATTGTTTTTGTTGTGTTTACTTTTATATATTGCACAGTGCTGTGGGTCCTTACAGCTCTTTACAAAGAGACATACATACATACATACATACATACATACATACATACATACACACATACATACATACATATTTGCTGTCTAGGATAATACTTGAATGACTGCAAAGTTATAGCTGTGACTATGTAAACTTGTTAAATGTTGTACAGGGTTCAGGGCTTTGCCCTTGTTATCAAGTTGTTCAGTTTCAGGCTTTGTGCAACTTGTATTCACAATGAGAATGCACATATCCGTGCCATCCAGTAGAGCTTAAGTATATAGTATACAATTATATTTAGCAAGAGCAAAATAAATAGAATGTACGCTTAAAATATGATAGGAGCCAGTGACACTACAATATAAGTAAATAGTTTTCCCCAGCTACTACAGTTTCCTAAATTCTACTGGTTTTCCACTTCACTTACCATTACTCTTGTCACACTTCATCTCTCTCTTTGATTTTAAGCTCTAGCTAGCAGGTCCTTTTCCCTACTGTTTCCTAAAAGCATGCAATTGTAAGTGTGTGTATCTTATGTGGTGAAGTGTTTGTATGTGAAAACTGGGCTTCTGTTTGTATATTTTTTGTTCAATTACAGGTAGATTAATAACAGGTAGAACGTTTACTCAAGGTTTTGCTATAAATTGTTTGCATTTATGAACGGTATTGTTTTGGGGATAAGATATGGGGGCAAAAAAAATATCTCACTCTTATTTTTATCAGGTTATCACCAGTTGTGCCACACTCCTAAAATTGACCCCAACGTGATAGAAACTGATGAAAAATGGCTTTGTCGGCAATGTGTTTTTGCTACTACGACAAAGGTGGGGAATTAATTGTTATACCTATATTTTATATTGATTCATTACTGGTGCTTTGTAAACAAAAATAACATCTAGTATTGGTCTTGTGAATCTCTCTGTTAACACCAAGCTGGTTATCCGTAGAATAAATGAGCGACATGTACACAAGTTCCACTATGTAACCTGTATTCCTTATTTTATTATTCTGTTCATTTGGCCTAGCCAGTCAGACATAAACACATAATCTATACAAGTTTATTGTAACCAGCACAAAGCAGCCAAAAATCAACACTTCTGCTTCCCATTAACTTTAGTGGGAGCCAGCTAACACTATCAATAGTTTTTCCGGCCATGAACTGCTAGTACTGGCAGTCGTGTTTTTGGGTGCTTATCCTACAACTTAAGTATGCAGGGGTGAACAGACACAATGTTCCATAAGCCTTATTAGTAAGGAAGTGAAGTCATAGGATCAATTTTGAGCAAGGCTATCTTCTTTTAGAGCAGTGATCGTTCAGATTGTGGTCCTACAGTCAGGGCCGGATTTCAAAGGTATGCACCCTTAAGCCACTGATTGAATATCCAGCTATGTTTTACGTGAAGAAACAAGAGCAACCCTGGGATAGGAGATTTGAAATCTGGCACAGTCCCAGACCTGCCTACAGTCAACCCTGCTTTTAAATACAGCTATCACTTCATTATGAAAACTATTAATTTGAATTGAGAAGGGTCTTGCCTTAACACAATCATCCCAGAGCTGTGCATAAATTGAAGGGATTCAGTGTTATCCAATTTCTGTGGGAATGGGTTTTGAAGAATGATGCTCAGGTGTGTACAGTCAGAGGGCTAGGAAGCATTAATGGGAAGATAGTGGGCCTGAAAATTTCCATAGGAAGTTTCAACCCCAACCCACCCCCGATGGAAAAGTTGATGCTCAAAACACTTTTCAGTTCAGACATTTTCAGATGTTACACTTGAATTTATGCCTTTCTTTATCTGCTTTCTATTTATTGTTTGCCTGTTTTTCTAATAAAGATTTTATCTTTCACCTTCTTGTGATTCTCTGAAACAACTTTTGGTGGACTGGGGTGTCACGGACTGTATACTGTGCATTAATTTATACATTTTTTATCTTTGGCCCTGCTGGGCATAATCCCTAAATTTCACTAAAAGCAGCTGTTACAATCGATACAGTATTTGGAATATCATTCCACAGTTGTGAGAAGTGTATAAATTAATGTAACAAATTGTAACAGTTCAAAGTGTGCACCTAGATTGCTTAGATGCTAGACTGAACCACCATAGAGCGGAGCTTTAACTTTAGAAAAAGGTTTTAAAGTAAAAAATAGAAAGCAATTTTAAAACTAAACTGGAAAAATGTTTTTGGGACCATCATCCCTCCTGGACGTGTGTCATCTGGAGGAACAGTCACAGGACTACAGTATTCCATGTGTTTGTGGTTTGGTTAAACATCGGCTGTTTGTGGGATACTCTGTTAAATTTAATTTTAGTTTACTTTTTAAATCTGTCAATTTAATATGCTTGGTTATAGAGAGGAGGTGCATTGAAAAAAGGACCCAATGCAAAAGCCTTGCAAGTCATGAAGCAAAGTCTGCCATACAACTTGGAAGACTTGGAATGGGATATAGGCCATAAAACCAATGTACAGCAATGTTACTGCTACTGTGGAGGTCCAGGAGAGTAAGTATTTTGACAATGTTGTAATTTTAAAAAATAAATGTACTCTCTTTATACAAAAATCTGTAAAGTCATCCACTTTAATATACAAAAGGCTAATTTGTAAGAAGAACTTGTGTTCTACTTGTGTGAACATTTCTCCTGCCCCCCTCCACACACACACTTGGTAACAGCTATATCAGTGCTTAAAGAAGCATCTTTTATTTTAGCAAATTTTTCCAATTGTCAGTTGCTTTACCTCTGAGACCAGAAAACAAAATATTGATATGTTTTTAGAGATCATGTAAATACTTTATTATGTTAATTTTAATGTTCATTTAATATTTAAAGGTGAATTGTCCACCTAGTTAAATTGTCAATATTTCAATTTGTTTCAGCTGGTATTTAAAGATGCTTCAGTGCTGCAAATGTAAACAATGGTTCCACGAGGCCTGCGTGCAATGTTTGGAAAAACCTATGCTCTTTGGTGACAGGTGAGAAATATGAATGCAAGAATATACGTAAATGAAGGGCACACCTTAATTCGAATAATAAGAAGGCAAACAATCAAACAGAGGTGCAAATAAACCTAAAGTCGCCCCTACTGAGCGACAAAATATAACCAATACAAAAAATTAGGTCTGCACACTCAAGAGAAACTTACGACTCAGATGGTAAGATTTGAAATATACTTTACTTGATAAAAAGACAAAACACTGACATCATCATCACAATGAACAAAAAACATTTTGTATGGTCCTAGTATACATACCACCCTTAAGTACAGAGAAAGGCAAACAGGCAATTACAAGTAGTGGATACACCTGCCAAAAATGAGAATAACCCCAACGTTTCGGCAAAATAGCCTTTGTCAAGGGGATTCTGATGTGCAACCGATTTAGCAGCAGAATAAATACCCTCTTCAACTACGCGTCCATCCCTCTTTTTCGCGCGTTACCCGAACTTCCGGGTATGTGACGTCACTTCCGCCGACCTTATGTGCAGCGTAGTGACGCGGCTCCCTAAGCTATCACTACCTCGGGTAAAAAGCTCTTGCGGGAAAAAACGGTGGAACGCATGGGTGCTTTGAACTTGCGCAATGAGAAGTTCCTCGGCTATCACGCCGTATCCTAGCAACCCCAGCATTTTCACAGGGAAACGGAAGACCCGACCAAGGACATATTATTGTGAAAAAACATCTCCCTAAATACAATTATATTAAACGCTGCATAACAAACATAATAATCTAGCACACCAAGTGTTGCAACATGAAAATATATTATAAAATTTATATGCCATAATATTTCATTCACCATATTGTAATAGTAAAAATATGCATATTAAAGTGACAGTGCAGATGAATTCATATATCTATTATATAATTCACATATAAAATATTTCATTATCCATATTATATCAGTATACGAAAGTATATTAAAGTGACAGTGCTAAAAAAATTCATACAATAAATTGATATACACAGGATAAAGTGCAAGTGCCTAATAACACATATAGAAATCACGATTATTTCAAAAATAGAGATGTATATTGCAGTTCATCCAGATAAAGTGTCCTGTGAAAATTAATCACCAACGTGATATGTCCTCGTCGTAGCCATTATATGTAAACCGTCACCGTGGAACATCCTTATCCAATTATACAGAATTAACATGTAGATTGTCAGGTCCATTTAAAGACGATTATATTACTCATAATTAGATTTAAGTAGCACGGATCTGGATCCATCCCCATTATTCTGTAAAATCTAGAAGAATAACGGTATTTAAAAATTAAAATCAAACATATATACAATAAATAACATAAGCATCAGAACACAAAATAAAACCCATTTTACACACAGGCTGAGGTCATGGACAATAAATCTCCGATCAACCAAACTCAGAAAAATAAAGATAGTTCCCTATCTTCATTAAGACCATGTGGGGAGAGACAATTCAATTTATATATCCATTTCAACTCCCTCTGTTTGAGGAGTAGTTCCCTGTTTCCACCCCGAATGGGTCTCTTAACCTGTTCTATTCCCATGAACCGCAACTGATTTACTTGGTGCTGTGCCTGTGAAAAATGTCTAGCTATCGGGGACGAGGTTCTACCAAGTCTCACATCACTCCTATGTTCTCCAATTCTCACAGTTAGGGATCTAGTTGTCTCACCCACATAGATCTTTCCACATGGACATTTCACCATGTATATGACATGGTCTGACTGGCAGTTAATGTAGTCCCTCATTTCATAGCCCTTCCCACTCATTGGATGGTAAAATTTATCGGTACGGACTACAAAGTTGCAGTTAACACATCTCCCACACTTATACATCCCCTTAGTCCCACTCAACCAAGTACCTTGTTTTTTGGGAGGTTCACTCAGGGCATCCGCTACTTGTAATTGCCTGTTTGCCTTTCTCTGTACTTAAGGGTGGTATGTATACTAGGACCATACAAAATGTTTTTTTGTTCATTGTGATGATGATGTCAGTGTTTTGTCTTTTTATCAAGTAAAGTATATTTCAAATCTTACCATCTGAGTCGTAAGTTTCTCTTGAGTGTGCAGACCTAATTTTTTGTATTGAGAAATATGAATGCATTCAGTTAACATTTTACATTTGTGCAAGTACAGGTATGGAATTCCTTATCTGGAAACTGGTTGTTCAGACGGCTCCAACTTATAAGAAAGACATCTTTCACAGTCTATTTTAAAGAGATACTGATACCAGAAAATATTTATTTTTATATTCATCATAACATTATCTTTATATGCTATTTATAATTTTGCCATAAAAGTATTTGCCTGATGCTTTTACATTACCTTTCTTACCCCCATGTTCCTCTATGAGGGGGCTGCCATATTTGTGCAGCAGTATTCTGTTAACATTAGAAACTCTAACTGACCGAATGAGATGGGACAGTCAGGTTTAACAACTTCAAGTAAAAATTGGTTACAAAAGCAGAACTATCCGCAAAAAACAATCAACATGACCTATATGTGACCTATATTTTAGTAGTTAAATGAAATAATCCTACTCTAAATGGTTTATACTGACAACTGAAAATGATTGCTAGTGTAATTAGCTTATTGAGTTAACCATTGCCTTGAATGTTGTGTAGGCTGAGCTCTATATGTCATTGCATTCTCTTCAACAGATTTTATACGTTTATTTGTTCAGTCTGCAATTCTGGACCAGAATACCTCAAACGTCTATCTCTGAGGTGGTAAGTTCAGATTTTTAAATAAAAATATTTTTTACTTATTTTTCATGCCATTCTAACAGAATTTTGTATAGAGATTTTTTCTGTGCTCATCTTTTGCTCCAGCAGGAGAAATGCTGTTGAAGCACAGGTGAATGACACAGTCTATGCTCTGAACTGGTCAGAAAGCTCAAGCGACTTCTTTAAAGGGTGACCTGTTACCCAAAAAAATTATTCATAATACTATTTTATCACATCAGTCAAGCAAAATGAACTTTAATCACATTATATATATTATTTGAATCTTGTTTCCTTCAGTCTGGGAATTCATAATCAAAGCGAGCAGGCAGGAGCCATTTTGTGGACACTGTTATTAAGGCAAGCCTTGCATCATCTCAGAATCTTGTTTGTGCACTAGAATGGAGGACCTGATGTCCATCCCCATACCCTGGCTACACAATTAAACTATGGAGAGTATGGGGGAATGTGGGGAGAGCAGTGATTTCTAGGCAGTGCTGAATGGAAAGTGAAAGTAATTGTCTGCCCTACCTCTATGCCCAGGGCATAGAGGAGGGGCAGACAATATTTGATTGACAACTGAGATGTTTACAACAGCTATGAATGCTTTAATAAAAAAAAAATGGATTTCAAGTTTAATTTGAAAAGGACTTTTATTATACAGCTTTTTGTGTCTGGGTGACAGGTCCACTGTAGAGGCCTTCTTATGTAGAAAATGATGTAATCTACTGTTATACAAAGTGCATAATAAGTCTGTTGTGTAAACAATAATTCTAACAAGAAGATGTTATTTTGTTACTATTTTAAAAACCCCATGGTTCTCATAATTTGGCATGAAATATTTCACTACTGGTGACTGAAGATCAAGGGATTATCTTTCTTCCTAAGTTTTTTTTTTTTTTTTTTTGGGGGGGGCAAGTGATGCCTGACACATTAAAGAAGACCACCACCACTCTGAGCAAAATATATGTATAGGCAGTTCCAATAGTCCATCTTGCAGTCCATACAGTAAACCCTTCCTGTAAATAGCTCACAAGGGACAATTTTGAATATAATAAGCTGTATCACAATATACTGTTTTAAAGCAAAAAATCTCTTGACATTCTAGGGTAGACATAGCACACCTATGCTTATACAATCTAAGTGTTATTCACAAGAAGAAGTACTTTGATTCAGAACTTGAACTCATCACATACATAAATGATAACTGGGATCGAATACAACCTGGCGAGGTAGGTGCTTTTGCTGTATTAAATATTTGTATGCCAAGCCATTGGTTATTTGGGTGATAAAGATTTGAAAAAAAAGCTTGTTTGAAATATGGGTAAATTATACATGTGTTTCCTGCAATGTTTCTAATTGAGGTTAAACATAAAGTTGTTGTGTATATATCTATAATGCTTAGGGTAAGGCATTTTTTAGTAGCTTAAGGCACAAAATGTCTCAATCTCTTAAATATATTGATAATGGGTCGAGTGCTATATATGTATATACACACACACATATTAAAAAAACGCAATTATAAAAAATACACATATAAACCACACTTTATAGTACTACAATTTACCTGTTGTCCATGTTGTTAATGGATGCAGTTATTTGCATTTTGTTACATATCCTAATTTACATATTCAGGCCTTATCCTGGATTTGGTTTATTCGTAAAGAGTAAACTGACTATTACTTATTTGTTTGGATTGTTTCTGCCAGGTCAACAGTGCACATATGGGTACCAAATAGCCAGTCACAGCCTTTACTTGGAACCCCTATAAGCTTTTTGCCCGTCTTGCTGACCAACTCTCTTTACGTTTGATTGTGGCTCACAGGTAAAATAATTTGCGGACCCCTGCTCTAAACCATTCGTATAAGATGGGTGATCAGTCTTGAGTGTTTACAACACTATAGTTTATTTTACTTTTATGTTCTGACTGGTTTATCCTTTCAGTTGGCTGACACACCAAGATCAGAAAGATATGAACATATTTTGGATGCATTAAATGAAAATAAAACCATGTAAGTTTTTCTTTGTAATTCTGTCCACATGATACAACATGATGTCCTTAAAATGCTAGCAACATTGTTAGTATTTCTTGCATTGTAAACTAAGTTGTAAATTATCTGATTTCTATTAAATACATTTGTATATTTAGAGAATATTTTTGCAAAGCTCTAAAACGAGAAACCTATGCAGACTCCATTAGAGGAGCATATGAACTACCACCAATATGGTAACGCGATTTGCAGAATTAAAATCTTTCATTAAATACAGAAGAATGGAAAAAAATACATAAGAGTATAAGATAAAAATACAACACTGTGACAAAATGGAATTGAAATGATATGGGATTTCTAGCAATATGAGTGTGCCATAGTTCAGTACATAAATTATGAATAACTGCGTCCAGAAATGCGGCTAAAATGTATTTGGTGGCTGGAAATCTACAGTGGTGCTTCAGTTTGTGAACCCTTTAAAAAAAAAATTCTTTACCTTTATATAAATGTGACCTAAAACATCTAATTATGAAGAAAACCTAGTTATTATAATATTTTGTCATGTATTGAAAAAAACTATTCAATAACATATATGCATGTGGCAAAAGTAAGTGAATCGGTATTCCCTTACTTTCACTCAATATTTGGTGACCCACCAATAACTGCAACTAAACGTTTGTGGTAACTGTTCCTCAACTAGGAAGAATTGTAACCCATACCTCCATACAGAAAAGCTTCGGCACTTGGATATTGGTGGATTTCCTCATGTGAACTACTCACTTTAGCCCTTTCCACAACATTTCAATTGGATTAAAATCAGGACTTTGACTTTCCAGAACATTCACTTTACTCTTCAACCATTCTTTGATATGTGTCTGTGTAGGATCATTGTCTAGCTTTATGTGGATCAGCAACTTTTTTTGAAGTCCTCAGACACCTCCTTTGTTTGAGCCATGATACACATCTACATGCTAGATCCCCATTCTTTAAATAAAACAGGCTCTCTCACTCCCACCTACCTGATTATCATCCCTTTGACTGAAAATGCCAGACTGATTTCAGATTCAAATTATATGATAATCCTAATGATTCACTTACTTTGCCACATGCAGATATATTATTGGATATTTTTTTTTTCAATAAAAAACGTTTGTGAATCAACATCTGTTTTAGGAAAAGCATCACTTGGAATACATATTCCCCTACAACCCTTTTCCAAGCTTGTGGAAGAGCCTTGATTATAAACACTATCAGATTCCATAACTGTGCCACGCCGACAGAGATATACTTAAAACCACTTGTAACCACACAACGTCTAAATGAAATAGGCCCAGTAGTTAAATATTTTTGTACGAAAATATAGACTACTTATGTTGCTGTCACTCATACTATTTATTTTTAACTTGTATTGCTTTTGTATTTTTTTTTTTAAAAACTTGCATTCTAATTCCATTCCCTGTGTTAGTATATTTAGTATATTTCTCTCTATCCCTGCAATGTCAGGATCAGCCCGGGACTTGAACTCTGGTTGTGCTGTTCAGGTCATTTGCAGCACTTACCTCATGAGCCACTGGGGGCTCTCGGAACTGGTTCTGAACTCTTGTGTTTAGTGTTTCTGTTATCTGCCTGTTCGCAGTGTTTTCCACCCACCTCGTTTACCCTTATGTGTTTCCCATTCCTAATCACCTTCCCTTTATAAACCCCTCCCTGAGCTTTGTCAGGGCTGAGTCATTGAAAGTATTCTGTTTGTTCCTGACCTAAACCTTGAAAACCTTGTATGCCTTGTTCCTGAAAACCTTGTTACCTTGTTTCCTGAGCGAGTACCTTTTGTTCCTGTGTTCCCCATTTTTTCCCTCACCATGTGGATACCTTGATTAGCCTGTTTGCCTGTTCCTGCCTTTTGGTTTCTGTGTTCGGGCTGCCAATAAACCTACTATTACTTTCATAATCATGTCTTTGCCTCCAATCACCTATGGCTACACCCCTGGGCTCCCACCATATCCACTCCCCTTGGAGTGGCTATCCTCGGTTACAGTGGTTCCCCGTTGTAAACCTTACAATCAACTAGTAAACGTTTCTGATGGAATGTGTGTAATTGTGTTTTGATAAATATAAAATAAGGGTTAGATTAAGATGTTAATATTGCTTGATAATTTAGGTTTCTGAGTAGTATGTTTACTTATATTTGTGGTGTGAACAATGCATGTTGGTTTCTTTTGTTCATTGGTGGAAGAAGTCTTTGAAATAGAAAACTGACATGATTATTCTGTAGGAAATGTTTTAGTAACTATTGTGTGTGTGTGTGAACTGTATCTGTGCATTATTTATAACAAAGCAACACTGTATTTATTCAATATTTTGTTAGGTTTATGTCTGGAAAAGAAATTAAGAAAAAGAAACATTTGTTTGGCTTGAGAATTAGAGTTCCTCCAGTGCCTCCAAATGCAGCAGTTAAAATGGAAAAAGAAGAAAGTACATCTCATGAGTTCAAGATTAAGGGCAGAAAGTCTTCAAAGGTTACACCTGTCACAAAGTAAGATTTTTCATCCTTTACATCTATAAACACACTGTGCGTTTTGTATTTATTTTACAGAAGCAGATTTTTTTCCCTTTAAAGGAGAATGAAGCTCCAATCGATGGGTGATCCGAAATGTTAGGAACCCCCCCAAGGGTTGTAATTATTTCTGTTGGTAGAAAACTTCACCGGCTTGGGGCACTAGCGAGTAAGGGATCCTCTTCGTCACTTTTCTACAGAATCCAGCAGCTGAGGCATGTGTTGTAGAGTGCACAAGTGTTTTTTTTTTTTTGTTTTTTTTACTCATGCACATTTGCACCCACTCGAAGGAAGGAAGAGGATCGCTTGCTCGCTAGTCCCCATGCTGGTGCAGTTTTCTGCTAACGAGCACCAGCCCAGAGTATCAGGTAAGACATTACAATCCTTGGGGTGTTGCCTTAACATATCATCAATTGGAGCTTTCATTCTCCTTTAAGTGGTGCGTCCCCACGAGTGGTTGCTTGGAGAAAGTCAAATAGGTGACCATGCATGTAAAAATAAGTATTCTTAATACCTACATTCATCTGCTTAACAGGACACAAAAGTAAAAATGTAAAAAAATAAGTGTAAAATTAATTTACGAAAGTAATTAACCTAATGGGCATGTATGTGACACAGTAGGTGGAGAAACACCTGTCACACCTGCCATTGACGTGAATCGCTATTGTCTATTGTAGACAGGTGGATTTTGCCCTGAAATAATGGAAAGCATCCTCTGTAGTTTTTCTCTGCCGGCACAGTAAATTTCTTGGTGTGCCATATGCCCTAAATTTGTTTTATATTCCTTTGTACTCCTTTGCAATTAACATGATGCGACAAGTATTCCAGTACGTCACATTAAACAACAGTATCATAGCAGGAATATATTCATATATTAACTCTTAAATATTAGACCACATCTTTTCTTACAAGAAGCATCTGTTCTGATTATTTTATTTTTTTACCCACTATTTTAGAGAGATTAACAATGGAGAGGTGAAAAAGAGGAAACCCGTTGGAAGACCACCAGGTTCTCACAGGAGAAAAATTTTGCAAAATGAGCCATGTGAAACTCCAGCTCTGCCAAATGTAAGAACCTTTTCATATAAAGAGTAGTATATTTTCAGGCTTGTTTTGATAATACATTCAGATATTTTAAGTTTACAAAATTAAAGTGTTGCTATTTAGCTATGCAGCCTGCTCTTCCCAGCTATTGGCTTCTGAATGCCCTTGAATGACTCAAGTGACTCTGACACATCAAGTTGAGCTTCCTAAAATCCCTTCCTACTTCCCAGGGGATGTATCTGGCCCCAGGCCAAATGCTGTGTAAGGCAACAAATGTACAAATTGTCTCGGAATATCTCTCACACTCTCACTATGTATTATTTGGGGCTAAAGTTTTGGACTTGGGAACAGGACTGGAACTAGCATTAGGCAGAAGAGGCCACGTGCCTAAGACGCAAAGCTTGGGGAGCACCGGGCATTTACTTTCTCTGCCGCCTACCCCTAGTATGGCCAGTCTCCCACACTAAAAAGTGACAAGCATATTCCTTCTCTAATTGTGTGTGTCCAATTGTGCATGCGAGGGGGTGGGCTCAACACGGTCACCTAGGGCAGATGGCCAGCCTGGCCAGGCTCTGCTTGGGAAAATGGATTCTCTCATGTCAAATTTCAAAATGAAATATAAAAAACAACCTTTAAAAAAATGTATTTCATTGTTCGAGGAGCTATTGGCGGTTTCAGACAAGGTGCACTGGAATCCAGGACCAGACTAGCTTTCAGTGTGCATGTTCCTGTTAGTTGATCAGTACTTGAGACTGATGGAGGACAGATCGACCGATATCGGCAGAAGACTTGGATAACGGTTGGCTTGTAGATCGGGTTTTACGGAAAATTTGATTGGGTGCCTTCAAAACACCCAAACATCAGCCATTGTTAGTGCTGAATCGTCAGATACAGGTAGAATTCTATTGTTTCTTCCTGTATATCTACCTGTATATCTGACGATTCAGCTCTTCACGTGTGCATTGAAACGAATGATCTTTCTTGGGAAGATCTTTTCCAAGAAAGATCGTAATTGTTACATCTATGGCCACCTTTACTCTCCACCTTCCCTCAGAGCGTGGAAGCAGTTGGTTAACAATGCCATCTCACTTTTCAAACTTACGTATGAATTTAGAGGTTCACCCACCAAATTTGACAAGGTCTGGGGGCCATGGTGCAATATTGACCCAGCTACAACATACTCTGACTAGACCTGAAATAAGGTACTCTGTGTACACCTTTATATAAGGCAAATATGCTATTTCCTGTTCCTCCCTGGAGCAAATGGTGACCCAAACTTAAAATATAAAACTACCTCTTTGTGTGTCCAATCAATCCCCCCTAGAGCTATAGTGTTTTACTACTCTATGGGGCACATTTACTAAGCTTGAGTGAAGGATTCGAAGTAAAAAAACTTTGAATTTCGACGTATTTATTTGGGTACGTCGACCATCGAATAGGCTACTGCGACCTTCGACTTCCATTTGAACGATTCGAACTAAAAATTGTTCGACTATTCGAGCATTCGATAGTCGAAGTACTGTCTCTTTAAAAAAACTTTGACTACATACTTCGGCAGTTTAAACCTACCGAGGTACAATCCTACGAATTCGATATTAGAATTCGTAGGATTTTACTTTGAGGGTCGAATTCAAGGGTTTATTAACCCTCGATATCCAACCCTTAGTAAATGGGTATTTCATGATTGACTCCATGTAATGCTTATGGGTTGTTTTGTAGTGTCCTGTTAGTGTTGAAAACAATAAAACTTGCTTTTAAAAAAATGTACAAAGCTGCATTAAAGTGGACCCGTCACCCATACACAAAAAGCTGTATAATAAAAGTCCTTTTCAAATTAAACATAAAATCCAATTTATATTTTTATTAAAGCATTCATAGCTGTTGTAAACTCATTTTAAAATCTCAGCTGTCAATCAAATATTGTCTGCCACTCCCTAGGCATAGAGGCGGGGCAGACAATTACTTTCACTTTCCATTCAGCACTTCCTAGAGTCACTGCTCTCCCCACATTCTCCCTCTCTCTTTACCATTTAATTGTGTAGCCAGGGCATGGGGATGGACATCGGGTCCCCCCATTCTGGTGCACAAACAAGATTCTGAGATAATGCAAGGCTTGTTTTAATAACACTGTCTACAAAATGGCTCCTGCCTGCTTGCAATAATTATGAAATCCCAGACTGAAGGAAAGAAGATTCAGAAAATGTATATTGTGTAATTAAAGTTCATTTTGCTTGACTAATGTGATAAAATAGGATTTTGAATAATTATTTTGGGTGACTGGTCCCCTTTAATCCTGAAATGTATTTTTGCCTTTTGCAGAACACAGATACTGACCCTGTATCAGAAAATTCATTGTTAGAGACACCAGATCAAAGAAGGTAGGTTTTTTTGCTTTTGTTAAGCTTCTTTGCCTTTTTTTTTTGTCTTTTTTTTTTAGCTTTCACTATTTTTATTCTGTTTAGCAGGAAAACTGAGGTGACCAATTCATCATCCAGTAACTCAGATTTAGAAACCAGTGGTGCTGCCAGTGCAAAAGAAACTACCTCATCTATTGTTTCCAGGTACATCTTCACATTAAAGGGAAACTCCACAAAAACATAAATTAAGCTTTTTGAAAAATAAACATAATTTCAAGCAACTTTGCAATATATATCATTTAAAACATATGCAGACTTTTCATAATTTTTAAGGGTTTTGAACAGTTCCCTAAGCCTAGCCCCGGCTCTCCTGCTGATCTCTCCGACTACTTTATGAGCTTGCTGACTACTTTTACTTTGTATCAACAGCCAGCTGTCCTTAGCCTGCATCCACCAAACCCCACAATTCTCTGCACACGTGATTTCAATAAGGAAAGGAACATCACTGTGCAATGCATTGTGGGTTATGTAGTTCCTGCATGCTATCTGTAAGTTGTGGAGAAGTTGTTACAATTTGTAACATCAGTGTTTAGTTCCTCCTTTCACTGATTTCAAATGATGCAGAAAGAGAAGAACTGTTAAACAGCTAGATTTCATTCATGCCATACTTGGCATTTATTCACAATTTATGAAGAAACAGGTAACTGTGATGGGTATATTAGGGGTTTCTGTGTTATGTGGGCCTCTTTATCAAATTTTGGTTTGGAAGCCAGAGTTTCCCTTTAATATGTTAGTCCATTATAACCTGATGAAGAGACTTGCTTGAAATCCAAGGAGAATGGATAGATATGCCGTTTAAACAGAATAACCACACCACATCATTTTATGAACGTTGCATTCTAGTCATCACTGTAGACCCAATATTCATAAACATTTTGCAATTCTAAGATTCTGTATCATTCTGCAATTTGGCAACTTTGAGTAGCATGATGTTCAATTGATTATAAAGTTCCAAATAAATGCAGGCAGAGTAGCACAACAATATAAAGTCCTTTGCATTTTTCATCCTCATTCTTCTCCAGAGTAAAAACCTTTATGTAGATGTAAATATCGGAACTGAAGGAATTACACACTCTGAGGTCATCTCAGGATCTGAATTCTCAGGAACATGAAGCAAGGATTTTCCAGTATTTATTATACTATAAATACTGGTTAGCAGAAAACAACATAAAGGAAACCATTACATATAGTTACTTTTTAAGAATAAATGGCATAATATTAACAAGACTTTCAATAGCAATATACTAGTAACAACTGCTCACTCACAGTAGTCCCTGGAAAATTAAAGAGAATATTACAGGATGAAAACAGAAAGTTGGATATTGATATTCATTCATTACTAACACCCACAGAGTTTACATTTGCTTGCAGTCACAATGTTCTTTGAACTCAAACCCTTGTCTGGCCTTGACACTTGCTCTATTAATGAAATCTCTAGGGCCACTAGCCACATGCTCTTCCCGAGGCACAGGAGCTAGCACCTTTTTATAGTGCACAACATACATATACAATAGGATCACATTGATGCTTAATAACATAAGGTGTTATCACCAAATCAAAACAGGACCTTTCCACTCTGGCTTCAGATGACTCTTATCTTATATGATACTTATACAGGGCCCAATCTTCAAGTTTTAAATCATGAATCCGGCTGCTATGAACTGTATAAATGTACCTCCTTTATCTGTGGATGAAATAATTTGACATGACAGATAAATCTGTCTATAACAAATTATTACAGCATTTCCATGATTCTAGGGGGCACTGTGAGTGATACCGTGGAAGTTATTACTCCAAACAAAATCTCTTATTGAGAAAACATACCGTATGTTTGGTAAATTGTTTGATTATAATGTCTTTAGCTAGCAACTATGTTTACTAATCTAGATTTAAAAATGTAATGTACTCTTTTTACCTAACCAGAAGCTTGCAATCCATAAAAAGCATTTCATTACCACACTGAGCATACATTGTTTCACTTTGAATGATGTCTCTTAGCTACAAAATTTAGGTATAGCACATACAAATACAATTCCATCCATTTTATTTCTGTAATAATGTATTTAAAAAGCATTTACCCACATAGACAATAAATCTTACCAACATAGTAATTGCATTGACCCACTGGTATTTCAGTATACAGATTTACCATTGTTATGTCTTTAATATTTTACACAATAGAGGACACCACTTTTTTTAAGCAAATTGTTGAAAACCAGACGCATAATATAATTCTGCATATTCTCTATAATTCATCTGTCACGTTGCCAGACTCTGTATATTGTCCATAACCATTATCCCAAACACCAACCTTCCTTATTCATTCTACGTTTGTTTATGCATATTCTGTACATTTCTTTGGTATTACATTAGACATTTACTATAATATACTAGATTTTTAATTTATCAATCAATACTTTCACTGAGTTAAGGCGGCCATACACGTTGCGATAAAAGTTGCCAGCAGACAGAGTCAGCAGCTCATTGGCCCGTGTATGGGGCTCTCCGACGGGCTTCCCTGATCGATATAAATTTTGGGGTTATAGTTTTCTTTTAATGTTTGACTTTGCAGACAGATTGCTTAGCTTCTAATCTTTTCCCATGCGATATCTCAGATTTTTAATTTTACAATTCTAAAATCCTAGACAAAGACGGGCTTTGCACTGGATACATAGTTCCAGAGCCCACTTATGCAACTGCTAATACACAAAAGCAAAGCAATGTCCCACAAATCTAGAAGGCATCCCCTCTAATTTGCATAGGGATAAGCAACAAGCAAAGAGAAATACAAGCTTTATGCTGGGCATAGTTCCAGAGCCTACTCATACAGGCTTTACACTGGATATATAGCTTCAGAGCCAACCGTGCAAATAGAAATACAGGCTTTACGCTGGATATATAGTTCCAGAGCCTACTCATGCAAATAGAAATACAGGCTTTGCACTGGATATACTGTACAGCTCCAGAGCCTACTCGTGCAAATAGAAATACAGGCTTTATGATGGATATATACCGCCAGAGCCTACCTATGCAAATAGAAATACAGGCTTTACAATGGATACATAGCTCCAGAGCCTACTCATGCAAATAGAAAGACAGGCTTTACGCCAGAATAAAGAGAATTCTGGAGCCTATGTGTAGGATGGACATTACGCCATATAATTAATATGGAGTCCAGAGCTACATCGCAAAGAGCAAAAATAACAAACTCCCTCTCTACAAAACTATATCTGTAATTATAAAACAAAAATTTAAAACAGCCACAACGAGACAGATTAAAACTTTATGTAGTTAAGTTAATGCACAAATAATTTAAGGACAGTTCAAACAGCTTCATTATGTAGTCTAAAAAACATATCACAACTGAACTATAACTTTTTCAACAGATGACAAGAATCGGAGATCTAAAGTAGAGCTATTCATTAAAGGACTAAGGTCAATTATAACAAACAAAATCGTGTCAAAGGTAATGGTCTTTTACAAGCAACACAGAAGTTCTGGCAGTATCCCAATTATTTGTGTTAAGGACCACTGGACCATCCCATATTGCCCTGATTGGTTACTGACTAGTAACAGATTAGAGAGCTGCAAAGGAGGAAGTAGTGTTCTGGCTATTATTTCAGACATCCGTTCACGCCTATATTAGAAACATATATTTTTTGCACTACCTATCTATTTACTCAGTTTAATTTCTGTGCTGAACAGTTTCTTTAAGTATCATTTAGGTGAGCCTTTCCGAATGTTAGCATCTTGTTCTACCCAACTACTGATAAGGGTTGTGTGTTGTTTTTTCTTGTTTCGCTAAATAAACAGGAGTGCCTACCTGTAACAATGTGTCTTACCTCTTCCACTACTTAAATGTGCATCTTAGTGGCTGTGTGCCTGGATACCACATTATAACTTCATAATTTAAATGAACAGAGGTGTATCGTGAGGACCACAATATGGGGTTTAACTTGACATGGGTTTGTAAATTTTATGGTCATAAGCTTTTAACTAAAAACCCCTGTTTTGGACATCGCTTAGAGGGAGCTCCCAGTGCAAACAGCCATGTTGAGGAACTGCATGCATATAATGAGTAAGTGCCCCAGCTCACAATTTTTGTGCATGCGTGAGACATAGGATTGGTAGATGGGTCTCCTTATACTACATCATATGCCTGATAGTCAACAAGTCAGAGGACATATGCTTACAAAGGGGATTTTCTTGAAGAAATACCCTAACCAGGGTACACAGCCTCCAGTTGTAGGGTACTTGGTAAGCAAATTACTAGTATCCTGGATTAGAGAGGATGAGTTGAGCTGAACTGGGGTTACTCGATTACATGGCACACAACTGTCACCATACAATAGCAATATTGATTTAGGGTTATGAATAGGGAATGATTTTTTTATGTTGTGGGTGATTATCTGAGGGTAACTTTTAAAAGAAATGTTTTTTTTGTTTTTTTTTCATTAGTCCTCAGCCTGACTTCAGGAGGGTGACCCGCACAGGCCGGGCCTGGTCTGCTACGATACCACCACAGAAAAAGAGAGGGCGCCTTCCACGAAGAGCTCTGCAGGCTCACAATTCAGACCTTACAAAGAATGATGAAGACAAAGAAGATCTGCAGCCTGCTGGACTCAATACAGATATTGTTAAAAACTTGACTGAGCAGGACTTACAGTTGAATCATTTGAAGAATTCCATTACTAATTATTTTGGTGCTGCGGGCAGAATAGCATGTGGTGAAAAGTATCGCATTTTGGCACGCCGAGTAACGCTTGATGGAAAGGTGCAGTATCTTGTGGAGTGGGATGGGGCTACTGCCTCCTGATTTTATTTCTCCCATCTATGCGCTTTGAAGAGGAAATCTAGCTTACTGTACTGTAAGACATTTTATTTAAATAGGTGACTGCAATGCCTGTGGTGCAAAAGGTCTAAACATGCCCACTGCTGACCCTGTGATAGAGAAAGCCTGCTGGGGTGGTAAATTTACTGCGTTTGTTTCACGATTTGTGCCACTGTTTACCAGAGGGAACGCTTCTTTTAACCAAATATCTGCAACGGTGCACATTTCCGAGAATCTGGTTTACAGTATTTCTAATCAACAATGTTTAGGTATTGTGTATGTAATGTGGATTTCATGTTTAGCAAGTATTTCCCTCTTCTCCCAAAGAGGCTTGCATCTTATACATGTGCAAGTTTGTTGGGCAGACAAAGGGTTCTGTTTTTAAGTGTTGAAAAGTCAAAGTGCTACCTAATCTGCAACCCACACCCACCCCACCAGTACTTATGCTGAATTGCCATTTCTATAAGAAAAACGTTAAAATGGCGTACAGCAGGCAAGCTCCAAGATAACTCACAAGTAAAAAAGCAAATCAGTGCCTATGGCAACAGAGAAAACCGACAACCATACGGAAATATGGTGTAGTACATTCAGGTTTCTCAAATATAACCATGTTTTGGAAGAGAGAAAACTTTCTCGTGTCAGTTTCCCTTTAAAGACCCTGTTACTCCTCCAAACCGTGCATATAGGCTTATTCCAAACACCTCCACCAACTTTGTATATATAGATAGTAGTTTTATGTATTGCATGTAGTATCCAATGGTGTTCATCCCTTCTCTGCACAGCTCTGCACAAATAAAAATTCTTTAAAACATTACACTCACATTTGTTTCCATGAGAATAGTCACAATCAGGCCCAAATTTGAGCCGAAGCCACAAAGGCATGGGCCTAGGGCGGCAAGTTGGTAGAGGTGGCGTGCTGCCCAGCCGCTTGCTGAGGAGCACTGGGGATGCACAGGTCCCTAGTGCTCCGGTGTGCCCACTCTTGCTAGAGCGGTGCGGCCTTGGGATGCCCACTTGAAATCCGGCCCTGATCACCATATGTAAGTTTTTAGCAGGTCGCCTCCTCCTGATGCTTTTTGCAAAACGCGTCAGGCAGAGGTGACATCACGGTGAGCTGCAGGGGAGAAACATGAGGGAGAGAGAGATGCCGGAAACACATTTCTCTCTAGAGAGAATTGGGAAACCTGCTTAAAACTTACATATGGTGACTATCCTCATGGAAACAAATGTAAGTATAATTTTTAAAAGAATTTTTATATGTTAAAATGAATAATAAAAATAATAAATAATAAATAAAATAGTATTGCGCTGTGGGATTTTTGTATTCCTATGCTGGAGCATAAAGGAGCTGTGCAGAGAAGGGGAGAACACCATTGGATACTACATGCAATATGTAACTACTATCTTGTAAGTAGGCACTTTGGCCAAAGTTGATGGCTTTTGGAATAAGTTTATATGCACAGTTTGGAGGAGTAACAGGCTCTTTAATGGGAAGCTAACAAGAGAGAGTTTTCTTTTTTCCAACACGATGCTATTTGAGAAACCTGAACGTACTACACCATATTTCCGTTTCCTGTGTTGCTATAGGCGCTGATCCGCTTTTTTACTTGAAATTTTTCATGTACTGCTAAAAGAGACTGGAAAGGATCGGCAGGAGTGAACAAATCTAAAGGACTAATTTTTTCTTATCCCCTTTTATTATATTTATTTTTTATTGTTTTATTACTAGCTCCAGGGATAAACACTGAATGACCCCAAATACCAAACCAAATAGAGTTTAATTCAAACTAACAAACAAAAAATAATTGAATCTTTGGGTGAGTGATAAAGCAATGGAATCTGAAGACATTCACCTTAAACCTAAATATCTCCATTTAGTAAAATTCAAAGAGAATAGTTTCACAACATGAACTACAGAATTGCACTGCAATGACTCGTACCCAGGGGTTAAATTATTTTTGTGTTTAAAGGAATTGTTCAGTGTAAAAATAAAAACTGGGTAAATGGATAGGCTGTGCAAAATAAAAAATGTTTCTAATATAGTTAGGCAAAATTGTAATGTATAAAGGCTGGAGTGACTGGATGTGTAACATAATAGTCAGTAAAGATTGGTTTCAATACACTCACGTGACTCAACACGAGCATTGTACAAGACCAAAAAGGAAAAAAAAGTTGCACTCAACAACTCAATGCAGTGTACGCTAGGGTACCTCCAAATATTTATTCATGCAGAGTACAAAAAACCAAACGTTTCAAGGGCCGTCTGCCCCCCTTCGTCAGTGTGTACATCAGACGGCCCTTGAAAGGTTTGGTTTTTGCATGAATAAATATTTGGAGGTAACATAATAGACAGAACACTACTTCCTGCTTTTCAGCTCTCTTGGTTTCCACTGACTGGTGACCAAGCAGTAACCAATCTGTGATTTGAGGGGGGTACAGATAGCATTTTAGGACATCATCAGGAGAACACACGCTCGTACATGCGCTCTCATAAAGAAGTATGCAGACTTGTCTCTTATTATACTTACTTATGCAAAGAAACTGCAGTCACACCTCTGTGCTGCCCACATTTGCTGTGCAATCTCCCCCCTCGTGGCTCATTCCTCAGACCTCCCTCCTCAACCCTCATTACAAAAGCCCTCGGTCATCAGCCCTCTGTCCTCAGACCTCGGCTCGTAAGCCAGGCTGAGAGCTGAGGAGGGAGGCCTGAGGAATGAGCCACGAGGGGGGAGATTGCAACAGCAAATGTGTGCAGCATGTAGGTGTGACTGCAGTTTCTTTGGATAAGTGAGTATAAGAGACAAGTCTGCATACTTCTCTAGGAGAGCGCATGCAGGAGCGTGTGTCCTAAAATGCTTTCCGTGGGGGGGGGGCACATGAGTCATAACTGTTGCTTTTGAATCTGAGCTGAATGCGGAGGATCCATTGCAAACTCACTGAACAGTTATGTCCCATGTGGGCCCACTTCAAGTCGCTGACTAACTTGGAGTTAGAGAGCTGAAAAGCAGGAAATTGGATTCTGGCTATTCTAGATTACATTTTTGCCTAACGATTAGAAACCATTTTTATTTTGCACAGCCTATTTATCCAGTTTTTATTTGTACACGGAACTGTTCCTTTAAGGAACACATGCATGAGCAAACACTCTATATGTGGCAAAATCATTAAATGTTGTGCCTTTTCAAAGCAATTTCATTTTCCTAAGCCTGTTTGGAGTGGTTTTTCTAGCCTACATGTCCTATCTTAATGACTTGTGATGTCTGTCTATTCTGCTGATCCACTGTATCCTTCCATTTTTGTTGCTGGATGGCACTCTGGCTTTACACCGTGTATTTGACTTTTACTTTGTACATTGTCTATGTAAGTAGCAACTTGTTTTAAAAGGTGATCTATGCAATATTGTACTTAGAGGGGAACTATCGCGAAAATGAAAATTTAATGTAACCTTCATCATACTGAAATAAGAAACTTTATAAATACAATCCATTAAAAATGTTGTAACTGCTGCATGAAGACAGAATGAAGAGATACTGAGAGAGGGATAGTGAAGATAAACTTGATTATTTCAGAAACAATGCAGAATGTTAATTGATTGCATTTAGAAAGTTTCTTATTTCAGTATGCTTAAGCTTACTGTATATTAAATTTTCATTTTTGCAATAGTTCCCCTTTAAATGTTGTTAGGAAATTACAATTTCAGAAATGCAAAGACTATTTCAGGAACAAATGCAATTTATCTACACAGCGGTTTCCTCAGGACCATTTGGTGCTTTTCAATTCTAGGACGAAAAACCAGGCCAGCATGGAGCAGAGTAATCCGTAATATTTGTTTCTGTAAAATGATTGCATTTTTCCCCTCACTCTTCTTCTAGAACTGATTTTAATATATATATATTTTAATAACAATTTATTGATCGTTGTGGGATTCTATTCAGCAGCTTTTTGTGCCTAACTATGGGACCTATGCCTCAAATGTACAGTGTTCCTACTGAATAGAATCTTTATCTTTGTTTTTTTTTATAGCATACCATGTTTAAAGAGAAAATTAAAATGAGCAAATTGCTAGTTTTGCATTAATTATTGGTAGAAGAGTTGGTGCTGCACCCAAGTCAGGAACTTTGTCTATAATAGATACTCTTGTATTAAAGGAAATTGAGAATTTCACAGCATGAGGTGCACAGACTGTAAACAAATCCAGAGACTATATGAGTCCTAGGAAACATTAAGTCACATGACTGGGCAGCTAGGAAACTGACAATATGTCTAGCCCCATGTCAGATTTCAAAATTCAATATAAAAAAAATCTGTTTGCTCTTTTGAGAAATGGATTTAAGAACAGAAGTTTGCTGGAGTAGCACTATTAACTGATGTGTTTTGAAGAAAAAACATTTTCCCATGACATTATCCCTTTAAGTGAACAGTAGATGCCTTTGTCAGTTTTGAACAAGTCTTTTGATTTCCTTAATGATTTTTAAAAAGAAATTGCATCATATTTAAAGTAAAATCTACCTTGAAACAGTTGCTATTTTATATTTAAAACTTCATGGTTTAATTGACTCAATATAGGCCTATTTACATATGTAGCAACCAGTGTCCTTCATGTTTCTTATGGTGTGAAAGTCAATCAGTAAAGATTTTATAAGACCTTTTTAAGTGGACTGACAAAACTGCACTAAACTGTAGTGGATATTTAATACATCTATTTCATGAATACCCCCAAGTTGTTAGCTGTGGGGGAAATTTTAGTCAGATGAACCACAATAAAACCATTTTCCTCACATCCCAATAGGCAGCACTTACCATAGATCAGCGATCCTCAACCTTTTTGAATCCGTGAGCAACATTCAGAATAAAAGGAGTTGCAAATGTTCCTGGGTTGCCAAAAAAGTGCTGTGATTGGCCATTTGGGAGCCCCTATGTGGATTGTCAACCTACATTAAGTCTTTGGCAGTACACCTGGTTTTTATGCAACCAAAACTTGCTTCCAAGCCTAAAAATAAGCTCCTGCTTTAAGGCCATTGGAAGCAACATCCAAGGGGTTGGAGAGCAGCATGTTGCTCATGAGCCACTGGTTTGGGATCACTGATACAGAGGGATCCCTGCCCCTCAGCAAGGAAGTTGCCACCCACAATGTCCCTCCCTATAAAGGCTTCTCCCCCCCCCCCCAGCATTCTGTAGTGCTTTTCCTACCGTAGGCTTTGTCACACTAATTTGCTTTGCTTTGTGCAAGTAGGCTGCAGGAGCCACTCATCATGATTGAGGTTATTACTTCTTTGCCACAGTGGATAGTTAAAGGAAAACTATACCCCCAAAATTAACACTTAAGCAACAGATAGTTCATATCATATTAAGTGGCATATTAAAGAATCTCACCAAACTGGAATATATATTTAAGTAAATCTTGCCCTTTTACATCTCTTGCCTTGAACCACCATTTTGTGATGGTCTGTGTACTGCCTCAGAGATCACCTGACCAGAAATACTACAACTCTAACTGTAACAGGAAGAAGTGTGGAAGCAAAAGACACCACTCTGTCTGTTAATTGGCTCATGTGACCTAACATGTATGGTTTGTTGGTATGTTTGTGAGTACAGTGAATCCTACGATCTCAGGGGCGGCCCTTATTTTTTTAAATTGGCAATTTTCTATTTATGATTACCCAATGGCACATACAGTACAAGTAGAAAAGTATATTATTATGAAAATGGTTCATTTACATGAAGCAGGATTTTACATATGAGCTGATTTATGCAATATCTTTTTATAGAGACCTACATTGTTTGGGGGGTATAGTTTTCCTTTAAGGTTCTCCGGTATTTTGCGTCACCAACTTGGAACCAGGTTAATGACATGGAGATTACACACAATATTGGAGTGCTCACCTCAGGTAATTATCCTTTCGGATCAGGTGCTCTAGCAGTATTCAATCACACCTGCCACGGATCCAATTCACAATCATAGAAATCCAAATTACTGCGGCACACTGCAATTTGTGTAAAAGTTTTTAAGGTGTACTTTATTGGCTCAAAATGTGAGCAGACATGTGGCAACGTTTCGGGCCTCGCAGGACCCTTTCTCAAGCCTGTGAAATCACATACTGTTCTGTGTTAAATAGGGTAAAAGTGGGTGGATACCGTGAAGGTAATGGGCGTGAACAACAGTGTTCATTGGTGATCCCTTATTGTGTTACAATTATTATGTTACAATTACATTGTAATAATTGTAACACAATAAGGGATCACCAATGAACACTGTTGTTCACGCCCATTACCTTCACGGTATCCACCCACTTTTACCCTATTTAACACAGAACAGTATGTGATTTCACAGGCTTGAGAAAGGGTCCTGCGAGGCCCGAAACGTTGCCACATGTCTGCTCACATTTTGAGCCAATAAAGTACACCTTAAAAATTTTTACACAAATTGCAGTGTGCCGCAGTAATTTGGATTTCTATGACATGGAGATTAGGCCTCCTTGAGGCAGGCACTGTGCTCCATCCATTTCCCCCCTTCCTTCTCTGCAGTTCTATGCGCCTCGTGAGTGCGGTGCACGGGTCAAGGTGGTAACGAGTGATGGCGTCATTGGGTGCGCACGTTTTGCAGGCTTTGAATGGTTTGGAAGAGCGTAAATACCTGTTTACGATGACCTACCTATGACCTACCTACCTCCAACAGAGCCATTGAGTAAAGTTAGTGGAACCCAAGCAGCATCATTTTCATTTTCTGCTGATCATTCACAAAAGAATTTTGGTGCCCAGTTTGCAAAGAAGGAAGGACAGTGGGATTGCGATGCATATTATGTTTCAGTAGCAAACTTTTCTCCTCCTAACACAAGGCCTTTAGGCGGCAGACTTGGGTACTTCCTATCTGCATGGCAAGGAATAACAGACCAGTGGGTACGCTAAATCATCAGATCAAGGTATGTAATAAAAACTATTCAGTTTCCCCCTCTGCTGTTCATTATTACAAGAGAGTCTGTACTGGAAGTTCAAAGTCTGGCTGTTACTTCTGCCATAAAGGAGTTTGTGAAACAAGGGGTATTAGTACACAAAGAAGAAAAAGATCTAGGGGTATACTCTACCATCTTCCTTGTGCCAAAGTCAGATAGGAAGCTCTGGGCTATTGAAGACATGAGACATTCACATTGTTATAATCTAAAGAAAAATGGAGTCGTGTGTTCAACTCTAAATGCTTTACATCCAAGAGATCATTTGGCAACAGTCGACCTACAAAATCCATACCTTTGTGTGCCCATTCACTAAGCCCTCAGGAAATACCGGAGGATTGCGATAAGGGAAAACATGGTCAGCTCTTCCATTTGGCATTACCAGTGTCCCAAGCGTGTTCACAAAAATCTTCCTTTGTTGTCATGATCAAAACAGCACAAGTCAAATAATATCTGCCATAGAAGTCGATACAGCAAGACTGATTAATAATCAGAATATACAGACAGCACTGGAGCCTGTGTTGTCATGTAATCGAATGTGGATTTTATAGTTTTTGTATTGTTTAATAAAAACTTTCTCCAACTCTCCAGAACCAGTGGCTGCAGCAAAATAATCCTCCAATGAGAGTCCCACTTTATATGTTTAGATATGAATCTCTACACAATCGCCGACTACAGGAAAACACGGCTGGGAAGTAAGGTGGGGGGGTTGCCCCCCTTGCTGTATGATCATTTCCCTGCTGAGCAGTTAGGGACTGTCTGAAGTATCCCGTCCACAGCAGTCAGAGCAAGTAAAATGAAGGGGGAAACACATTTGTGGGCGGCAACTTTCTACCTGAGGGGCGGGGATCTCTCTGGCTAGTATTACCTTTGGGACTGAGGGAAAGGGGATTTATGTTAAGTCTGAGTTTCAAATGAAAAAAAAAAAAAAACCTATTTGTGAAAAATGTTTGCATCAACTACAGTTGTGGCTTTCTCTTTAAGAACCTACAGCAGGAGAGCGAGATCTTATTAAAAGGAGATATGGGGACCTTCATCCCCTTTAAAAAAAAAATAACCCTATCACTGATATACTTGCGTTAACAATTCCACAGTGTTTCACAACGTTCCTGTGATCATCATCTTAGCCAATAAATGTATCACCTTCATGTTTCATATCAAAACATACCTATAGAACCAACTAAAATAACTTTTTGACTAGCTAACCTGATACAACACCTCCAATACAGTTTAACGGCTTTATTTGCACAAAAGCAGCAGGGGAGTTTCTTTCTAACTACAGGTACTAGGCTCCGTGGGGAACAAATATACCCACTCCTTTCCTGTGATTAAGTCTGAGAATTATAGAATTAAGAGAACTTTCTGAATGGCCGGGAGAGCAATTAAAATCCCTGGTGAGAGCAGTACAGAAACACTGGAGAATATTTGATGTAAACATATTAGAGAAGGTTTTTGATTTTTTTTTAACTTAACTGGGTAGTTAAGTACATGTCTCTGTAAAGGTGGCCATACACTGAGAGATCCGCTCGTTTGGCAATGTCGCCAAACGAGCGGATCTCCCTCCGATATGCCCACCTTGAGGTGGGCAATATCGGGCCGATCCGATCGTGGGCCCTAGGGCCCAACGATCGGATCCTAACGAGGCCTTAACGGGCGGTCGGATCGCGGGACCGCATCAACGAATAGATGCGGCCGCGATCCGACAGGATTTTCTGTCCCATCCGATCGAGATCTGGCCGACTTTCGGCCAGATCTCGATCGGTGAAGCCCATCGGGGGGCCCCATACACGGGCCAATAAGCTGCCGACACGGTCTGTCGGCAGCTTTTATCGGCCCGTGTATGGCCACCTTTAGATGGAAGCTCTCAGGGGTGCTTCACCAATGAGGCGAGTTGAGGCTGTTGCCTCAGGCAGCAGCGCCCCACTAGGTACCAGGGGGCAGCAAAAATGCTGCTCCTGGTACTTTAAGAGTGAATTTCAAATTTCCGGGGGATGGGGGAGGTGGAGGGGCCAGGATCGCCCCTGGAAGCTCTCAAAAAGCTTCAGTGTTGTTCGGATAAGATTTCAGTTTATGGCTGTCTGTTGTGATTAATGTAGTGTGGGTTATGTACCCAACATCCAATGCAGCTTCATGCACCTTGTAGTAGTTAATATTGCTTCCCATAAATCACACAAAAACCTTTGGATACTACAGTATTCACCTTTTTATTGAAATTTGTGACAACCCTTCAACATTTATTAATTTCAAAGTTTAACAGCTTTTAGCATGATCACAATAAAACCTACCTCATTCACAGCAATAAAGAACAAAAATAAAATCAGGACTGCAGTGAACTTTTACAATCCATCAGGTATCAAAGACAGGTACCAAATGGCTCTGCATCATGTGACAACTCAAAGCAACACGGCTTATTGGCGGAATTGGCAGTGGTGCATTTTTCTGACGTTTAAGAAATGTCTGCAGGCTAGATCTGTATGATGAAATATACCTTTGTGAAACAGAAATGAGAACGAGGGAAAAGTTCCTCCACCCTAATGCTGGTTTCAATGTAAACATTAATATAAACCCTTCATGTCAATATACAAAACATGGCAAACACTGAATATTGTTTGTTGCTTTTTTGCGTTTTTTCCAGTCCATAATATCTGAAGACGACGGTGACCTGGGCAGGGATTTGGGAGAAAAGGTTCTTGTACTTGTCAGCCCTGAGAGGGTATTAAAACCACTCAAAGTAGATTTCTTTGGAAATGCTTTGCCAAAGTCTGTCAGAGCCTACTTTTCCTTTTATCTTCAAAAAGACTTCTTAGCATATAGACTTGGAGACCAGACACCACAACCATCACCATCAAGTTGAAAATGGACCAAAAGTTCACTCTATCATAATTACTCTCTTGAAGGTTGCGATCTCGAGCTTCAAAGGCTTTTAGCAGCGTCTGGATCTGGCCACTTTTGGTTAATCGCCCTTTCACACTATTAATAGTTTCCTAGAAGCAATAAAAAGAAACAAAATGTGAAGGACAGTTAAAGGCAACCATTTACATGCTATAGAACCTACAGCAATTTATATTCAGTCGGGCTTGCAGATGAGACACTGATATGCCCCAAATATTCTTATGTACAATGATAAAAACATCCTATATATGATCAATCAAGGTATTCTGCAAAAGTCTAATACCCTATAATATGAATAAAATTCCAACAATATGTGGCCTATAAAGCCCAAATTATTGTACACACGATTTTTATGGGTAAAACAATGCAAAACGCAATACAATCACCAAAACCCTCCCACATATTTGTGGCTAATATGCCACTTACAATGGTTTTCTGGGCAATGAATTTTTTTACAGGCATAAACAAGGGACAATTATGAAGAACTGAAAATCGAATACATTTACAAAGTATCCAATAAGATCAGGTTAACATGCAATAATGTCACAAAATCATATAATTATGCCATCTAGTGTTCATGCTAGCAATTTTTATTGTCATGGCATATATAGAAAAAAATGGTATTTGTGTATATACTCATGTGTTGCTTGTTGTGTGCACAGACTATTTCCCCACCAGTGGTCATTCATCCCGGCCCTCACCATGTTCTGTGAATTCTTAGAAATAAAGTCCCTCTGCTTTCCTCAAAATCTACACAAGCTCCCCCATATCTCCTGCAGTTTACATTCATCCCTGCAGGTTAAGACCATGCAAAGTGCCCACCCTGCCCTTGCCTCATCCCATGATGTGCAACACCCCAAACAACCTTCCCTAGGGTTTGCCTGCTCACACTTCATTTGGGTAATGAAAAGAGAGACACCAAAACATCCCTTGTTTCCTTCCCACTGGCTAACATTCAGGGGCCCATTTACTTAGTTCGAGTGAAGGAATAGAAGAAAAAAAAAAACTTAGAATTTCAGGGTTTTTTTTTTGGCTACTTTGACCTTCGACTACGACTAAAAATCGTTCGACTATTCGACCATTCGATAGTCGAAGTAGTGTCTCTTTAAAAAAAAATCTTCGACCCACTAGTTCTCCACCTAAAAGCTACAGAAGTAAATTTTAGCCTAAGGGGAAGGTCCCCATAGGCTTCATAAGTATTATTTGGTCGAAGAAATATCGTTCGATTGATGGATTAAAATCCTTCGAATCGAACAATTCGAAGGATTTAATTGTTCGATCGAACAAATAGCGCTAAATCCTTCAACTTCGATATTCTAAGTCAAAGGATTTAACTTCGACAGTCGAATATCGAGGGTTAATTAACCCTCGATATTCGACTTTAAGTAAATTTGCCCCTCAAATTGCCATTGAGGAAAAACAATTTAAAAGTTGCCCGCCGTTTCCTTGCAAGAATGTTAGCCAATGGGAAAGAAACAGGATGTTTTTGCGTCTGCATTAGCAAAGATTGTGGGCAAAACATCCAATGTGCCATTACCCTAAACCAGGGGTGTCCAACCTTTTGGATTCCCTGGGCCACATTGGAAAAAGAAAAATTGTCTGGGGCCACACATGAAATACAAACACTTTTGATTTGTAAAAGTAAAGAAAATACACAAAAAAACGACAATACCAGTTGGATAACCAGATAGCGCTATACACTGGAATATGGGACACCTGGATATTAAATAGACTTATTATTATATTATTATGACGTTTCCTCGGGAACGGAGCATTTCAAACTGGGCCGCATTCATATCCATCCTGGGGCGCAGGTTGGACACCCCTGCCCTAAAATGTCTAAGAACATTCCTTCTCCAGTATGCTGGAAAGCTATGGTCAGCAGTGTACAGATTTTCTGGAAAGCAGAGGGATTCAAATTCCCCAATCCTTCACTTCAATGTGGTTTAGGGGAGTAGATAATGACACCCCCGACGGGCAGGGAAATGGTCTGTGTTATTCATAAGTATGGTTTCTTAATTTAAAAAAAATCACAACTGTATTTTTTTTTTGGCAAGGGTAAAACAGATACTGAGATTTTCTTTTTCAAAACAGAATGGTTGTGATACAGAAGACCCCTTGTTGAAATGGAAATGTCATATAAAGAATTTTAGAATTTGCTTTATATATGGAGACTGTATTGTACTTATCAGTCACATTGTGTTCTATATATGTGTCAAGCACAACTGTTTTTATAGCAGAAATATACTGGAAAACAAATAACCTGCCATAATTAGACTGCCACTAATATTACAAACACCGAGTCATAGCACAAAAATCAAAAGCAAACAACAAGCTATACCAGGATATCCTCCAGCTTCATGTCCAGCAGATCTGTGCCCATAATGTAATTCTTCCAGTCCTCTTGTTCATTCCCTTCATCGTTCAACTGATCTAAGATCAATTCAAAAAAGATCACTTTCTCAGACATACGGCTGAAGGTATTGTCAAAGCAGAACTGGTAATCGCCGTCAACTGTTTCTACCCTGTGGGAATCATACAGCAGAAAAGTAACCACACAGATACAATTTATAGAACGGTCACACTTGCCCTGCGGCTAATGGGAATAGTCGGATTTTACTTACGAGTGAACACCGTCTGACTGCCGTTCCTCTGACAGTAGAAGTTCACCATCCGGAGATACAAGAGAAAAATCCACATCTAAACCAGCTCCATCCAAGACCTGCAGGGGGAAATTATTTTGAAAATGAATTTCAATGTTTTTTTGGGGGGGGGGGGGAGGTTTGAATGGAGCAGTCTGTACAGTTTAAATGTCATACATATTGGACTCGATTCTGACATCGATAAGGGCGTCTCCTAGAACATGGTAGGAAAGAATAATATTCAGATGAAAAGCAATATTTAATTAAATACTGTTTAGATGCAACTCTAATAGTACTAATGGTTCCTAAGGATTCTGTCAGTATTGCTTTAATGCAGATGTCTGTTAGCACTAGAGTTCTGGAAATAAAAGCTGGGTACCTGTCCCCAAGGCTCAATGGTTGTGCATGCTCATAATAATGGTTCTATTACCTATCCAGATATTTACATTTTCTGGTGTTATGCAGCAGCAAATAGCCAGCAGCAAGTAATTAACAGTAAACATACGCAAAAAAGCCTTATTCCTGTTGTTCTTCTTTGACGTGACTTTGTTTTTCCTTGTACGGCCTTCTTTGTCAATATACCATCAAAGAGTTTGTTCACTATCCACTGCTAAGTAGGACAAAGGGTAGCACTGAATAGAACAGAAGGGGCAGTTTAGAAGACAATTACGTGAATGAAAGAATAGCATCATTTTAAGCACTTTTGCAATTAACTTACTTATTAAACATTTTCAGTGCTTTAATTAATTGTAAATGTAATTGCTACCCAAAGCAGTATTTGTCTGCATTGCTGGTTCTTACTATTGAAACAAGGAAGCAGAAGTCAGCTAACAGACCTGTGAAAAGGCATGTACAGCATTGACTGGAGGAGAGCTGACTTCTGCTAAATTGTTTCAATAGTCAGAACCAGAAGTGCAGATTAAAGACATTGCATTCAAATGCAATAACCACTCAGGTGAAATCAGTAATACTTCCAGTTGTGGAAAGTGAAAATAGTAGTGATTGCGGCTGAAATTATATGCTCATTACCCGACAATACAAAGTTTTCAGATGCCAAATGTGCATGTGTGTCACACTGCGGTTGATTCGTATATGCCAAATGCTGTAGTGCAGATATTACTTAATCCACTTGGTGCGTCCAATGGAAATGACAGGGAAAAAATGCTGACAACGTAATTCCTCATGTTCAGGGCATCAAATTAATATTCTATAGTAATTACTATAGTTCACTATTTTTAGCAACTACTGTATATGCTAAAATAACACATGTAAAAAAAAAAAACCAAAAAAACCCAAAATTGCCCACAATGGAAATTGCTGGGTGGTTTGCGTGCGTGTGGTCTGAGACACTGTACAGGTACCCACATGTAATGGCATTAAGAATAAGATTTGGAGTAAATGTACTTAGATATGCTTAGAACACAAGAACAGGATGCTTTATACCAATATTTTGTTTATGTTTAACCTTGTTGTTATAAGCTAAAGTGGGCATGTTAAATATTTAACTGTGAAGGAGGGAGAGGAAACCCAAATATTACTGATTTATTAGGAATGCAGACAAAACTGTTCAGGTCAAAGTAAAATAATTGTGTCTCCATCACTAGGCACAAATCCAATAACTACAGTAGAACATGTAGCTAATCCAAAAACACAATGGCGCAAATTCACTAAGCGCCGAACGCTAGCGTTAATTCGCTAGCATTTGGCATTTTCAAATTCACTAACGAACGCTGGCGTAGTTTCGCTAGTGTTACTTCGCATCCTTACGCCAGGCAAATTTTCGCTAGCGACGTAACTACGCAAATTCACTAACTTGCACAGTGTACTGAACGCTACCTTTTACGCTAGACTTCCTTCGCCACCTCAGACCTGGCGAAGCGCAATAGAGTAGATAGGGATTGTTTCAAAAAAAGTCAAATTTTTTTCTAAGTCCCAAAAAACGCTGGCGTGTTTTCTACATGATGGGTGAAAAATTTTTGGGGCTCCCCTTCCTCCCCCCTACATTTCCTGACTCATGGCAACTTACCTAGACAGTGGGCACATGTGTAGGGCAAAATAAAATTTTTATTTGCTGATTTGAAGGTTTTCTAGGCATTTTCTAGTGGTGATACGTGTTCCTCCATTGAAATTTGGATTTTGTGCCGTATGCAAATTAGCCTTTGCTAGCGTAACTTCGCTTTATATAGCGAATCAACACTAGCGCAACTTCGCAACCTTACGCTACCCCTGTGCGCAACTTCGGATTTTAGTGAATTTGCGGAGCGCTGGCGAAACTACGCCTGGCGAAGTAAATTCTTAGTGAATTTGCCCCAATATGTTATGGAAATAGCTAGAGGCGTGGCATTAATTATGGATTAAGACACACAGTGTATTTTCTGGGTGAATGAAATGAATAACAAGAAGGAAAAAGGTGCTTCTCCATCTTGGCGGCACAGAATACACCAAGAGTGCCACGTGTGTGAGTCTTACACAAAAAAAGTGGAGTTGGCCTAAAACAAAACTTGCATTGCTGCAAGACAGTGTGATTTGTTCCATGCCTGCTTAAGACATATTCCTCTATAAACTGATGGCCAAGGGAGATGACAGAAAAACTGCATGCTGATATAGGTCAGTAATCTTCACCCACTGCTTTGCCAATGTGTGACTTGTGCAGTGTAGAAAAGACCTTGGCTATGCAATGGATTCCTGGGAACTACAAGATTTTCGCACAATGCTTCTTTAAAAAATGTTTTTTTTCTTTTAGAAGAGACGCACCAACATGAATAAAACATTACATAAATAATAAACTATATAAATCACAATGCGGTGCCTAGTAAACTAGCCTTTCCTGTTGTGAGTGCGGCATTTACAAAAGAACCCAAGATATTGCTAAATAGACATATAGTTGAAGAAATAACATGCCAATTATGAGACTGACAGAAGCAATGGCACCTTGCCTATAGGACAGAGACTACTGAAAGCAATAACTTACTGCTTGTTGAGCGGACACACAGGAGGCGATAACTTACTGCTTGGAGAACTGACAGTGCTACAGGCACTAACTCCTCTCTAAACAAAGACTTGAGGTGGCCATACACTTGTTTGGCAAGATTGCTAAACGAGTGGATCTTAACACAATATGTGCACGTTCTCTGGAAAAAAGGTGCTTGCGAGGGGACATGATTACACTTTACAAGTACATTAGAGGACATTATAGACAAATAGCAGGGGACCTTTTTACCCATAAAGTGGATCACCGTACCAGAGGCCACCCCTTTAGACTAGAAGAAAAGAACTTTCATTTGAAGCAATGTAGGGGGTTCTTCACAGTCAGGTTGTGGAATGCACTGCCGGGTGATGTTGTGATGGCTGATTCAGTTAATGCCTTTAAGAATGGCTTGGATGATTTTTTGGACAGACATAATATCAAAGGCTATTGTGATACTAAGCTCTATAGTTAGTATAGGTATGGGTATATAGAATTTAATTAAAAGTAGGGAGGGGTGTGTGTATGGATGCTGGGTTTTCATTTGGAGGGGTTGAATTGATGGACTTTGTCTTTTTTCAACCCAATTTAACTATGTAACTATGTAACTAACAGCTGGTGATATCGGGTGAATCCGAATGTTCGGCCCTGGGGCCAAACGATCTGATTACAATGCTGCGAATGGGCGCAGAAGGGTCGCAGGACTGCATTAACTAGCTGATGCAGTCCTGGACTGTAGAAAAAACATCAGACTTTTCTGATCAATATCTGCCAGATTTTTGGCATGATATCGATTGGGGGGGGGACCTGTTGGGAGCCGGTCTAAAGGACCTTTAGTCATAAAAGCAGCATGTGATTGTATAAGTATTTGTTTCAGGTATAAAGCTTGTTCCACTGCCTCCTGCACTTTGTCTACAAGACGTTGCATACAAAGCCAAGGAAACATTGACACAGTGTTACAGTTTATGATGGCCTCCGGTTACAAGGAAACTCAACCAGCTATCCTGGAAAAATAACACTATGACCCCCTGCAATGAACAGCAGCACTGTGAGCATAGTGAGAATAATCCAGCATTAATGTCACTAGGGCTCATTTACCAACACTGGGCAAATTTGCCCATGGGCAGTTACCTATAGCAACCAAGTAAAGTAAATTAGAATGATGTGGATCACATCGGAGCTCACCTAGTTCGCTGTGTCTTCCCAGATGCTGCCTTAGCAAGATGCCAGCCACTCCGTGCCTGGTAAATCCGTTAAAGGAGCAGTAACACCAAATCTTTTTTAAAAAAAATTGGTTAGTATACATCGAAAAATAAACACAAACACAAGTTAAACTTTTAAATTGCAAAGCCTTTATTAAAAAATAACTCACTGAAACTCCACTTCCAGTCCTCTTGAGAAAAGGCGACACACCGACCATCCATACTGCAGCAGTTGATTTCTTCTCCCTGGCTATCTCTCCTGGCCGCCCTATGTCTGGAGCGCTTTTCTCTGCCGGCAAGATTGACAGCTGGTACTGGTCTATGGAGCAGTCATGGTTGGCAGGAAATCGGTGTGTGCAGTCCTATGCCATACCCTTTCTTTGCAGGATCAGGACGATTTCCTTCTGACTGTCCCAGCGGAGATGTTTCCTTTCCTCCCTTGTCGCTCTGAGCAGTGAGACTGACACGGACTACACGCTGTGTCACCTTTTCTCAAGAGGACAGGAAGTGGAGTTTCAGTGATTTATTTTTTAATAAAGGCTTTGCAATTTAAAAGTTTAACTTGTGTGTTTGTGTTTATTTTTCGATGTACACTAACCAATTTTTTTAAAACATTTTTTGGTGTTACTGGTCCTTTAAGCAAGTAGAAACTCCCGCATACTAGGCACTGATCCAGGACACAGGTGTTGTATCTTGCGGTGGATGTGCTGTACTGACTTACTCAGGGGCGATCCGTGGGCTGCTGCTGCCTGAGGCAGCAACCCCCAATGCCGCCCCCCTCTCCTGATCCGCGCTTAAAAGTTTAGCGCCAGACCGGGTCTAAAGGGGCTGCATCGCTAGCGCAGAAGTGTGTACTGCGCTTTCTGCACTAGCAGAGCCAAATTTCCATTTTAAAAACCGAAAACTCGGCACTTAAAGTTACAGCAGGCGGCTTTTTGCGGCCCCTTGTAACTGGCCATTCACTGCCACCTGAGGAAAGGTGCTCACTTTGCCTCATGGCAGGAACGGCCCTGGACTTACTCTAAGGAAGTGCCGAGTTACACGGCAAGAAACGCGCAAGTCAGTACAGCACATCCACCGCAAGATACCCCCTGTGTGTGTTTCAATAAAGCCAACTTTTCTACACATCGCCTGTGTCCTCGCATTGTTTCCTGGATTAGTGCCTAGTATGCGGGGTTTCTACTTGCAACCAGCTTTTTAAAGCCAGCTGCAAGTAGAACAATGAATTCATTAATTTGATTGGTTGCCATGGGTAACTGCCCAATTTGCCCAGTGTTGATAAATGACCCCCACTGTGCTCAGCTCCCAACAATCACAGTAGACAATGACACGGGCACAGGACCGCAGTGATTTTCAGGATTACAGATCGGGTAAAAAATATCATATATAATCATTGGCTTGCCTTGGTCCTAACCAGTAAACAGTGTTTTTGCTACAAACTAGAAGTAGAACTTGCAGCAGCAGCAGTTAATCAGAAAGCCGCACAGTGCATACAGCGCTACATCAATAGGGAAACAAGAGAAGTCACCTGATACTCTATCTCCAGAGTGGCACCTTTCTTCATGGGCTGGAAGAAACAATCCTTCTGCCCCGCCGGGAGGGTAAACGTATAATCGCTATCTACAGACTGGGAGAAGCCCAAGCAATGGCGCACAGTGTAATGGACGAGCAGCATCAGGAACAGCACTACTGGTTCATTCCCCATCATGAATGGCAATGCCCTCCGACACCTCAGCCAGTTCACAGTAGCAAGTCAGGAAGGCAAGAAATAACCAGAACTCCACCTGACCATGTGTCGAACTTCCCCACAAAACGATGGGCGTTTCTGGAAGAAATGGTTAAAGCCAATCACAACACGCCTCTATGGTGGGCTGGGCGTTCCCGGAAGAGAATAGCCAATCACTAAGCCTTCCCAAGGGGAGTGTGAAATGTAAGGCATCGTCAGCATGTGGCTTATGCGCCTGCCTGGCTTGTACAGCCGGAACACTAACACTCACTGCAGCTTCCGGGAATAGCGGAAATTCAGTATCGAACGACCACACATTGGAGATCTTTGTTTAGTTCCCATTCCTGTTTACTTCGCTTACACTTTGCGAGGCAGGGGCTCTCAGTTATCAGTAGACGCTCTCGCATATTCATTCTATATATATATATATATATCTCTCTCTCTCTCTCTCTCTCTCTCTCTATATATATATAGGGTGTTGTTTAAAGGGTAAGGCATTTTTTAGTAGCAGTATGCACAAAATGTCGCTGTCTTAAATATATTGATAATGGGTTGAGTGCAGAGAACCTCTTGTAGTTGACTATATGTATTTTGTGGTCACACCCTCATTGCACCCCTGCCTAATGGTTTTAAAAATTAGTGGTGAGCACAACTTTCCCTTGTTTTTTTATATATATCTATATCTCTCATACAAACCACTGTAATGTAGTAGTTGTCCGGGTACATCTATAAAAGGACCAAGAATTTCCAGCTGCTAAAGTCTTAACAGACTTCCATATTTTGTCACTAGGAGCATTTTAAATAAAGATTTACAAACCAGTCAGCGCATGCGCGGTATTACCATGGCAATGTGTTCAGCGTCCGCCCGCCCTATGTGTAACTGCTTTATCTCCTATTGGCCAATAGCGTCTCTGACGCCAATTTCTCCTCCAGTTAATTGGCTCATGTAGTGGAGCTGTCAGTTTGGGCGGGGCTTATTTGTTTGTGGAAGTCTCCTTGTGGTGTGTGTAGGCGAATGTGGAGCGCTGTAATGACACACTTATTTATCTCAAGTGCCCTATTGACTGTGGTAACTGTTTTACTCGATACTTAAGTCTATTTATAAGCAGTGTCCCTGACTAACACACACTACATGCCATGCTAGTGACAATATTCATTCTCTAAATATTCTCTCAATATTCTTTCTCATTGAAGAACCCACAGCTGGTCTGCTGTTAATGGACAAACAAATGCGAGAAGAGTGGTGTACAGAACATGCAGGCGAAAAGCTGTCATTGTAAGTGTTGTCTAAATATCTTCCACCGCAATACTGGTGAAAAACGAGACAGGTGGAGAGGGGGTCTAATGTAACCAGACGTATCGCTGGTGCTCATGGGAGTCCACAAGAGGTGGCAGTTGCCCCACCATGATTTCTCCAGCTAGTTCCAAAAAATTGTTTGTAAATGTAATTCTGAACCAATGTGGATGTGGTTGGACAGCATGCCGCCCCCTAAAATCCTGCTGCCCTAGACTTTGGTGGCCTCTCCACAAATCAGGGCCTGGGTTTATAGCACCCACAGCTGTTGTTCATTGCAGAGTGTTGGGGTGCAATGTTTCTGGGATACATAAAAATCCTGCACCCCATAGACATGCACTGAAATTGCCCACAAGCGTAAGCAGCAGTTGACTGGACACAGATTTAAATGCAAAGCTATAGGGGTGGATTTTGGGACTTTTTAAAAATGCAATGTTGAAAGTGCCCTGTTGGCCATTACTATTGTTAAGAATAGAGAGGGGATGCATACTCAATGAAGAAAATAATACTTGGTGGTATTTAAAAATGTTCTTTTATATAATGTATAACAAACAAATATCCATCAGACAAACTGGTATATTATGTACAACAGTATTAGTGCAAATATATACATACCACCAAGTTACAAGATCAAGACAAAAAGGGACAAACCACAGGGAGCAGATACACTTGCCCAACGTTTCGGCACTATAGCCATTGTCAAGGGGAATTCAATACTATTGATCAGAAAATTCTGTGGCAGAGGGCAAGTTAGAGGTTGAAAGCACTGTAATATCAGCCATGACTGACTGGTTGGTAATGACAACTAGACGTGTGCTATTTAGCATGGATTTTAATAAATCCACCCAGGGGCAATTTTGAGGGGCAGATTTTTTACTTCCAAGCGACCGATTCCATAATGTTCCAATAATATCGAAAACCTATTGGATGGTTGATTTGTGTGCGAACGATTGTCGGACGAACGATCGTCTCAACATTATCGTTCGCAAAATTGATCGGATGAGTTTATAAATTTTAGTAGTTCAGGGATAAGATCCATCTTTGGGCATGTCAGGATTGTAGCACAAGCCAACGAACATATACGGAACAACAACATATACGGAAGGACCTGAATGTTCTTTGCTGAAAACTTCATTTGTAACCATATGAACTATGTAAAGAAATACATTGGTGCTGACTGCAGGAATATCACCCTATCACCTCATATGTGAAAGAAGTTTATTATGCCATAGCAAGACATAAATCCATATGTCTGCATGGAGCAGGGAAGGAGAAACTGACTAAATACTACAGACAGTGATACAATGCTAGCACCACTCCTCGTTTGTTGAACAACGGTTATATCTGTTCATATGATCGTTCTCCGTGGATGGCATATTGTATGGTGAAATAATCATCAGACGATCGTTTAACAATACAATCGTTCATCGCAGAATGATAAAAGTATGCCTGTGTATGGCCATTTTAGTCTACTGCTCTGAATGGAGCTCTGGACAAAGACCGCTAATTAAGTACTTTGCTGTTAGACCTCAAGTCTGCCAATTCACCCTAATATAGATATAAATTTATATTTTTCAGTTAATATAATTATTGCTTGAAAAGTTATTTATATGGCTACTAATATAAATATTTCTATGGATATTAAAATAATGCTGTTAATGTCAGAAGTTATGATAAACCGATTTTTTTTTTGAAGGGAACAAGAAAGAAAATTTTAATTTGCAGGGTGTTTTTATTTATATAGACTATCTCCAATGTTTTAGCAGATAACTCATTCAACTTTTATCTTCAGTCACCGTTCTAGTGAGCATTCCCTAAGCAGAGCTCCACTGGTGCTCACTTTGGAAGATCTTGAGCAGCCCTCTAAACCCAGAAAGAACCTGCTTAGAAACCAGAACTCATTTGCCCAGAAAGGTGGGAACGCTCTAAGGTCATTCAAAGATAAGGAAGGAATTACATTTTTATTTTTAATCTTTATTGGAAGCAAAACCAGCCTGTTGAATTTATTTAACATACTAAAAGTATGAAGATCCAAATTATGGAAAGATCTGTTATCCAGAATACCCCAAGTCCTGAACATTCTGGATAACAGGTCCGGTACCTGTATTCCAAACCAACATGCTATCAGTTTTCTTTTTTTTTTCCTTTTCCTGCCTTTGTCTGACAATCTGGATCATTAATTAGAAACACGGAACAACAACAAAATAGGCAATTAAAGGAAAAACTGAATTTTCTTCAGGAACAAAATGCATTGCTGGTGTCCCAAAACCACTCTCTTATGAATAAGATTGACTGTGTACAGGCAGAATTAACAAAGTCCAGATCTAGAGTATTGTTGATTGATCTGTAACTTGATTTCTAAATAAGTCATTTGTTATTTATTGTATTTCACAGCAGGATAAAGGAATGATTGGTATTGCTTACAAATACATAAGGGTATTAGAAAGAGTGCATGGTACAACCCATGCAAATATTTATTTGCCCAAATCTGCATTTAAACTTTTGTAATGTTGCACAGTATCAATGTCAGTGCAATATCTGCCTGAAAAACTTGTAAAACTGTTAGAGGTAATTTATTATTTATGATATCACATTTGATCTAGCAGGAGGATTCTCTACATCGGAGATCTCCAACCTTTTATACCCATGAGAAACATTCAAATGTAAAAAAAGAAGAGTAACACAAAAAGTTCCCAGGGGTGTCAATTATGGGGTATGAATGACTATTGGGGTGTTTCTTGTATGTTATTACAGCCAGGCAGTACATTGGTTTCTTTTGTAGGGTAGTTCATTCTTGCTACATTTTAAAATATAAATGTACATTAAGTGGGTTATTTACTAAACTCCGAATGCAAAAATCACAAAAAAAATTAGTGTTTTTTTTATATAAAATTTAACTTTTTTTAAATATCACGCATTTTTCGGAATTGATTAAACCCCGAGGATGGGAAAAGTCAGAATCTGAAAATCCAGCATCTCAGACCTGTCGAGGTTGCATATAAGTAAATGGGAAAAGTCCCAATGATTTTTTGATGTGCGCTGGGGTTTTGGCAATACCCTGAAGTTTTTGGAGTTTTTTTTTTGCGTTTCTATTGGATTTTTTCCCACAAACAAAATTTTTGGGAACGTGTATTAATAAATAAGCCCAAAAAACCCGTGTGGATTTGATCGGAGTTTTTTTCAGAAAATATTCTAAATAAAAAATTCAGACTTTGATAAATAACCCCCTAAAAATTACCTATGTCATGCTGATTTTTCCCGGGAGGTTTGTTTTTGAAATTATTGTAAGTTGAAGTTCCTAAACCTGACTGTCCCCAGTCTTCAGTTGGAGCAAGGGCAATGAGACTACCTGATCTGGAGGAGCGGATAGTAACCTTGGAGGCCAAAGCTGAAGCTCAGGAGAAAGCCCTTAGGTATGCAATGTGTTTTTTTGTGTATAGACCAGATTAACTGATATGCATTCTTAACAGACAACAAGAGTGCAAATTTATAAAGAAAGCTAGTTTCATTGTACATATTGGTTGCACATTGGGTGCACTATTAATTTACACAATGATGTCACTTGTCTTAGGCATCATATTATATATGTACAGTATGTCCTCTTAGCTTGTGTCAAAGATCGGGGCATTTTATGCATGCATTTTTTTAATACTACAGAATTGATTTTTATATTGGGTAAATTTTAGGTTTAGTGATGTTATATTATCTCATTTTAGAGCTAATGAAGATCAGCTAGAGCATAGTCAGCATATCTTGGGTGAAAAGGATAGGATTCTACAAAGGGTCAAAGAAGAGCTGAAGAAGCTGAAAGAAGAGTTGTTTGAATCCTGTAGGTTATATAACAGGTATGGCCTAAAAGGATTCAACCCTTCAAATGTCAAAAGTTAAAAAAAGAGTCTTGAATGTAGCGTTCTATGTATGTAACAAGTTATTTTATTACTTTGCCAATTTTTCTTTTGATTGAGTTGTTTTTTAGTAGTTATTAGTGACAGAGATGACTCTAAGCTAGTTTGACTCTTAACTATTGTGTGTATTTTTTGAAAACTTTTTTAGAACTGAAAAACAGAGAAATGAGGCACTTTTCAATGCTGAAGAACTTACAAAAGCCTTTCAACAGTACAAAAACAAAATGACTGAAAAGGTACATCAAAAAATATGCATCATGCCAAAGATAAAAGTGAGAAAATAAAAACAGACACTGGATCAAATACTTTTTACACAGTAAATTATCATACAGATCCTTTTGAGTGTGGTACTATGATTTTATGGATACTTTTACTTGCTTCTCATCTTACTTTTTGTTACATGAGTGCTCCTCTTTGATTCATCTGAATTCAAGATTTTTTTTTAAAGCTTTTATTTTAATTTATTTCCATACAGAGCAGGAAGAAAAAACTATAGAGGTTAGAGATAATAATTTGAGACAAGTTTTGGCCAGATCCAAGTGCCCAGCCAAACTGAATACATTGGGACCTATTTGCTAACATTTAGAGGCACATTTATCAAAGGTCGCATTTTTGAGTTCATGGGAGTTTTTAAAAACTCCCATGAACTCGAAATTCGACCAACTGAAACTTATTTAAAAAATAGATTCGAGAAAAACTTGAATGTCAGGAAGGCTGCAAACAAATTGATCCAAGGACGTCTTCCATTATCTAAAACAGCAATTCGTCAGGTTTTAGGTGGCAAATAGTCGATTTTGAGTTCTTATGTATGATAAATCTCAAAAATCGAATTACAATTTTTTAAAAAAACCTCAAATAGAATTTTAACATTTCCCTAGTTGAATTTGACAGTTTTGGGCATAAGAAAACTTGAAATTCTAATTTTCAATTTGACCCTTGATAAATCTGCCCCTTAAATTTCTTTTTTTTTTTTTTGCTCTTTTCATGAATCTCTAAAAAATCATGTTTTTTCTTTATTTCTTTAAACGTAAAAATTAAGACTTAAGTGTAAAAACCACGAAAAGTTTGAATACAAAACTGTGCCAAGTAAAAGCTGTTGAGGTTCCATAGAAGTCAATGGGAGCTGCACTGATCCAATTGGACCATTTTTAATCAACTTGGACTTTACAGGTTTTTGTATTTTTTTAGCGCAATATTTTTTTTGTTCCTACCTTTTTATAATCAAATCTTTTAATAACTGCTGTGATTTTAGAGAAAAAGAGTTTAATTGTGGTTTTGAAAAGCTCTAAAACAACTAAAATTCAACCTCTAATAAATGCATCAATCATTCATTTCTTTATATATTTCAATAAAAGTGGTAGAGTGGTAGGAGCTACAAATTTTGTGACCTGCCTCATGGCGAGTGGGCAAAATCAATGTAGAAGAACGGAGCACCGCAGAGCCACAATAATATGTTAAAAAAGTCAAAATTTATTATAAATCCATTAAAAATCAATTAAATGAGCTTCTGATGAAGTGGCAGTGAGTCATGAAACGCGTTAAGCGTGCAGCCCCACAGGAGAGATGCTGCTGTAATTTTTAATGGATTTATAATAAATTTTGACTTTTTTAACATATTATTCTGGCTCTGCGGTGCTCCGTTCCTTTACATTGATTTTGCCCTGGATTGCCGTTTGTGATAGCGGTCTAGACGTTGCAGCACGCAGAAGCTTGGCTTTGTACCGGTAACTGCTCCCACTATCACTTTGTTGCTGGACCTCATGGTGAGTTGGGCCGTTTACTACAGAGAACTAGAAAAAAAATTATTTAATCGTAATTGTGTAAAAATTAAAGTAAAAAAAATCTTTTTGCCTGTTGTAACAGTAATCAGTTGTTGCACATAATACTAAACTAAGCACTGAGAGTGTGTGTGTGTGTGTGTGGCCAAGTGTGATATGCAACTAGAACACTTTGTCTAGTTTGTTTGTCTTTATTTCCAGAAATCAAATGATGTTTATATTGTTTTCTGTGACCAAGTATCTATTTTTCTTATTTCCAAAAAGGTTCAGAAAGAAGGGGATCTACTAAGAAAAAATGTTTCAAACTGTGAAAACGAGCAAGGCGCCTTACAGCAAAAGTGTGTAATGTTGGAAACTGAACTGGAAAAATCAAGGGAGCTCTTAAGGTACACTATAGTTAATTCAGTGCAGAAACATGTATTATACGAATATATATGTACCAACTGCAGCCTAATATGTATTTTAGAAACCATTTAACATGCTGTATAACAACAAGGGCATGTGCTGTTGTTGCATATACAGTGGTGTGCAAAACTATTTGCCCCCTTCCTGATTTCTTATTCTTTTGCATGTTTGTCACACAAAATGTTTCTGATCATCAAACACATTTAACTATTAGTCAAAGATAACACAAGTAAACACAAAATGCAGTTTTTAAATGAGGGTTTTTATTATTTAGGGAGAAAAGAAATCCAAATCTACATTTTCATGTGTGAAAAAGTAATTGCCCCCTGAACCTAATAACTGGTTGGGCCACCCTTAGCAGCAATAACTGCAATCAAGCATTTGCGATAACTTGCAACGAGTCTTTTACAGCGCTCTGGAGGAATTTTGGCCCACTCATCTTTGCAGAATTGTTGTAATTCAGCTTTATTTGAGGGGTTTCTAGCATGAACCGCCTTTTTAAGGTCATGCCACAACATCTCAATAGGATTCAGGTCAGGACTTTGACTAGGCCACTCCAAAGTCTTCATTTTGTTTTTCTTCAGCCATTCAGAGGTGGATTTGCTGGTGTGTTTTGGGTCATTGTCCTGCTGCAGCACCCAAGATCGCTTCAGCTTGAGTTGACGAACAGATGGCCGGACATTCTCCTTCAGGATTTTTTGGTAGACAGTAGAATTCATGGTTTCATCTATCACAGCAAGTCTTCCAGGTCCTGAAGCAGCAAAACAACCCCAGACCATCACACTACCACCACCATATTTTACTGTTGGTATGATGTTCTTTTTCTGAAATGCTGTGTTACTTTTACGCCAGATGTAACGGGACGCGCACCTTCCAAAAAGTTCAACTTTTGTCTCGTCGGTCCACAAGGTATTTTCCCAAAAGTCTTGGCAATCATTGCGATGTTTTTTAGCAAAATTGAGACGAGCCTTAATGTTCTTTTTGCTTAAAAGTGGTTTGCGCCTTGGAAATCTGCCATGCAGGCCGTTTTTGCCCAGTCTCTTTCTTATGGTGGAGTCGTGAACACTGACCTTAATTGAGGCAAGTGAGGCCTGCAGTTCTTTAGATGTTGTCTGGGGCTGTCTGGGGTCTTTTGTGGCCTCTCGGATGAGTTGTCTCTGCGCTCTTGGGGTAATTTTGGTCGGCCGGCCACTCCTGGGAAGGTTCACCACTGTTCCATGTTTTTGCCATTTGTGGATAATGGTTCTCACTGTGGTTCGCTGGAGTCCCAAAGCTTTAGAAATGGCTTTATAACTTTTGAAATTGAACTCAGGTGTGATTAACCACAGTTAAGTTATTTTTTAACAATGGGGGGCAATCACTTTTTCACACAGGCCCATGTAGATTTGGAGTTTTTTTTCTCCCTTAATAACGTAAACCTTCATTTAAAAACTGCATTTTGTGTTCAATTATGTTATCTTTGACTAATAGTTAACGGTTTTTGATGAGCAGAAACATTTAAGTGTGACAAACATGCAAAAGAATAAGAAATCAGGAAGGGGGCAAATAGTTTTGCACACCACTCTATGTCCATCCTAGGATAATGTTCCATGTGGTATGACTTATCCACCAATGCGTCACCATAAAATGAAGGGCTTGCTCAACTAATCTTTCTCAGGGTAATATGTATTGATGCCTGCTTATATCCTATAAGTTAGTGTTTACAACTGCAAGGGATCATGTTACTGAATGTTTTCGTTTGAGATACGTTATTTATAACTCTGTACTATTCATTTTCAGAAATTTACAGTCTGAAAACATAAGCAGCCAAGAAAGGCATCAGTGTGTTGAAGCTAAAAATGCAGAACTTATTTCTCTGTTAACACAGTCTAATCAGAGAATTCTTAGACTTGAAAGTGAACTTCAAAACAAAGAAAAAGTGCTTGATGAGAACAAAGCTCTGAAGGATTGTCTTACAAAGCCAAAACAACATTTAGAAGTAAGATTTATTTCTGTGTATATGACCAAATGTTTTCCTTGTGTTTTTTACTACAGTATAGCTGGTATGAATATTTTTTAAAAATATCAGATTAGGGACAATGGTATACAGAGAGTATGAAGTAACATTTTTAAAAATAGCAGCATCTAGTAGAAATAAGTCTAAAGCGGATTTTATGAGCTTTCTTGAAAATGTTTCATACTCTTCTTCAGTTGAAGCTGAGGAAGACTCTCGGGTGAGTGGTGAAAAGCTGCATTAGACCTCTAGCTGTCTTATGAATTGTGGCCTGACACTGGAAATTACTATGACACAGACAAAATTTAGATGTGCAAATATGTTTCATATTTTCAGCTCATAATGTATAAAATTGTTTTTCTTTCTTATTGGGAATAGACAATCTCTGATCAGCCACTAGAGCAACCTGTAGATTCTGCTTCTGATGCCAGTGGAATGCTTATTGCAGACCTGAGGTATTTTATAACAAATCTGTTCTGTATCACCTTTTGTCTCTTGGGATTATTCTTTATTGCCATAACATTTTCAAAAATTAGGATTAAACATGATAATTAGTTTATGGACAACATCTTGTTTGTGCATTGGTAATTTACCTCATCTTCTTTGCAACAACCACATATGGAGAACTGAATTTTTGCGTGTGTCCTTTTTAGCTTAATAAATCTATAAATCATTAAAACAACAGACAAAAATTATGTGCAGCACTCACTCTTTGTTGAACAAGGATTACTGCCCCTTTAAGCATAAATGCAAACCATATGAATATAAAATGTAAATCTACCCCTATGGTTCACCCTTATTGGTAGGTTGTGTCACTTTGTGGCTAGTACGAAGGGGAGCAAACTGTAATACAGGACACAGTTTCTTAGTTCTAAGTGTGCTTGCAAGTTTGGTACATGTATTTATAAACTCTAGAAATACAGTTTCACAGAAATTCTACAAACTTATCTGTTTATTTCTAGTGCAAAACTGTTGATCAGAGAAGCAGAAAACAGAGAACTTCAAGCTGAACTTATAAACCGGAAGTTACTAGCAAGCAGCTATAGAAACAGCCAAGAAAATTATTGCTATGATGAATTGGACACAGAACCAGTAAATTTAAACCAACAAAATACAGGTGAGTGCAGGTCAACTAACCATACAAAGACTGCACATGCTCTGTGCTGCTGTCACTTACTCAGTTTAGGGACCCACTCACAGTATACAGAACATATACAATATAAATGTCACAATATAGTGCTGATAAGTAATTAATACAGATAATTACTACATGGCAGCACAAAACCATTGCAACTTGCATCAGAATAATCAGCCCTGTAACATCAGCTTATATTACAGGCAAACCTCATTTTCTGCTTGATAATTTGCTACGACCCCTAAGCTTAGCTTCTCAACAGCTGCTCAGAGCCCACTGAGCATTTGAGTGCCACAGACACTGGATCATTGCTGCATTATATCAATGAAATCATTGACATCATTAAGCCCCATTTGTAAGGGCATATTTTACAGATTATCCATGGGTTTTGTGCATTATTATAAGGCTATATTTTATGAGATATTAGTGTTCATTTATTACACAGAAATTATGGTCTGAATTTAAAATCTTAATGAAACATCGTCCATTAAGCAATCCAAATATTTCTAATTATCTTGCAGAGTAAGACTCGTATCTTGATATTAATAAATCTATATATGACAAATTATCAACTTACGACTCCTGCTCTAACTATTGGGGATACAATAGAATCATCAAATACCCCTCACAATTATTTACTACATGTGGCATGTCATTAATTCTATTATATTTTGAACCCTAGTTTATGAACAATATTTACTAGATGTGTTTCTTGTGTTTTGGTGTTAAGCGGAGGAAAAATACCTACCGCTCGATTTCCTTTGCAAGCAGATTCAGATGGACAAGGAAAGACTTGCAGGCCGTGTGAAAGAATTACAAGGGAAACTCACCAAAGCGCAGACGGAACTTGCCAACACAAAGCTTTCCATGGAACAGAGAACCAGCCAGTTTCAGCTTATACAAAAGGAATTGCCGGAAAAGGCATCAAAAACAACCAAGTTAGAGCAGGAAGTATGTTTCTAGGCAAAAGGTTTGCAATTATTTGTGAAGATTGGATAGGCTATAGACATATATAGATTCATGAGGATGATCAAAGCATGATAATTTAGGTTATGTACCAAGAGTCTCTCTGGTTTTATGCCGCTACAGTTATTACACTGGTGTCATTAGATAGTTTTAACTGAATGATGTTAGTAGGTTTAAATATATACAGAATTTCCCAGCTCCTCGTTGATTTCTCTAGCCTAACCCTATTTCTGACTGGTTGTTTAATCACCCAATCTGTCCGTCCGTGTGCTCTAACTGATTCTAACTTTGCAAACTTCTCCCATAATATAATCTGTATCATTATCATCTGTATGTATTTACAGTTGGTAAAGAAACGTGTGAAGATCAGTGCTCTTCAGAAGATGGTGGAAGAGAAGAGTCAGGTTAATTCTGCTGCTGACACCAGGAATGCTGCCCTGGAAGAAAAGCTTAAGGTCAGTCATACATTTTCTATCAAAGATGTAGTATTAACACACAGTCCTATCTAGAAAAGTATGTTTGATGAGAATTTTACTACACTACAGTGTTTTCTTCTCCTTGATGATTGACTGATTGCATGCTTCACTTTTTTTTCTGATATGGTGTGCAGAGCAGGAATTAAGAAGAGCAAGTTAAATTGCCCCCCAAGTTCCTGATATGTGTTATTACCAGAGCTGTTAACTCTCCCAGTTTTTTTGGGAGTTTCCACATGTTTTGCTCTGTCCCTTGGTCCACTGTCACTCTTCCTGACTATTTCACCCACCGAAACCTGAACTGATTTCTAATGATTTGCAGGCAAAAATCTATTGTGCGCATGTGCACTTTGCTTTGCACCAAAATGTTTTGTGCATATGCACACAGGATTTTTGCCTGCTAATCGTTAGAAATCAGTTCAGGTTTCGGTGGTTTCAGGCAAGTTTCTATGCATGCTTCCGCTGACGGCATGTCCGGTGATATCACAAACCAAGAAATTTTTCATCTGCATGAACTGTATATTCCCCATCAGAGTGATTAAAAAAGTTGACAGCTGTCTACAGAAGACCACACCCTCCATTTGAGCTCAAAAGTACTACACAGTCTGCTAGTTTATACTATAGTATAATATAGTATCGCTGTACCACCAGGCTGTACGATGAGGCCCTTCAGAGTTTTCTGCAGAACAACATGTTAAGCTATTTTGTGCATATTACCCAAAGGCCAGTAATATTGTCTCAAGAAATAGACTTTGGATATATATTATGCCAAAACAAATTCCCAACACAGTACTTTGACTTGATGTTGACATCAGATAAATGTATGAGGCGTGCTGTGTGCATAATACAGTAATGTAGACTACCATTCCCATGTGATTTTGTTTAGTGCAAATGACCACAAAACAGGTTAGCAGAGGCACATCAGAGAGGCTTCAGAATATTTGTGTGTTTTTTTGTTTTTTTTTCCTCTGGATTAACTATCATTTAGGAAGGTTTTATACAGACACAAAAGGTTGAATTTTCTATATGTGTCTATATTACACACGTATATATTACATTTCAGTTAGTACATGATTTGTGCATGTTGCTCCCATACAAATCGGCAAATCCGCATAAAATGTTTTTGAAACCAAATACAGTGCAGATTACCATCAGGGATACCAAATTCAAAGTACTTTATGGTTATTGCACCGAGAGGCAAGCGTAGATAGTTCATTGAACTTTATTCTTATTACCAACTGAAAACAACATAAATTGTCTCTGTTTCCATATATTTGGTATTCATGCTGTGCTGGACACTGTGGTTCACTCTACTATAGCATTACTACTTGCATTGTGAAAAAGACTTTTTCAATTGTTTTCCATCTTTTATTTGTTACTGTTTTCCCTAAATTTAAGTTTAAAGTTTAATGTTCCTATCTCTGGTGTCTCAGTCTGGCAGCTCAGTAATCCAGGAGCATTGTGATCTGTTATAATTTGCTACAATTACAGTAGCTGTTACATTTCTCAGCAGTATCTGCAGAATATTAGCAACTATTGTATCAATTCTAACAGGCGCTTTTAATGAAGCTCGGGGATTAAATCGTTAAAGAGTCGCCCCCTTCCCAGAAAGTGAAATATAAAATTTTACACTTCGTTATTAGAAAAATGGTCACAAATAGAAAGTGATTGGAAAAATAATGCTTTCACATTATTAAAGTTTTAAATAGTTTACCAAAATGTTAACATAATTAATTAATAAAAGCAAAACATCCTTTCTGATTTACTATGTAACACATGTTTAGGCACAAAAACCATCACTGAGAAGTGTCCAGTCACATCCTGATAATTATTCTGTTCCCTGTTTGTGCTGTAGAGTGTACAGTGTACACCTTGTGTGTTACTGAGCATTACCTGTTCACCATGTTTATTCCCCACAGTTAAAGGTTGTTTGGCTGATGATCAACAGTGATGGAGAGTTAATGTTACATTTAAGGGGTTGGTTTACCTTCAAACACTTGTATCAGTTAAGTTGCTTTCAGATTGTTCACCAGAAAAAAATACTTTACCGCTATTGTTACTTTTGTTGTATGTTTTAAACATTGCTCTTTTATTCAGAATTATAAAGATCAAATAGTCAACCTGGAAGACAATATTAACAGAACATGAAGAGGTCCTCTTGGCATTTGAAAAATCTAAGGAGATCCATCTAGATCAACAGAAGGAATTGATGAAACAGATAGAACACGTAAGATAAGAATTTAGGGCATTTACTAGAGGGGGAACTATTACAAGGACATTACATTATTAATTAAAACCTGTCAGATGTATCTGATGTTTCTTAATTCCTGTACATTTCTTGTGGCCATTACTATCACCAACTGCACTGTGACAGTAGATGTCAAATGAGGATGAGGTAGTGTGACTTTAAGAATGAAAGTCTCTCTCACACACACACACACTTCTCTCTCAGTCATGTGCATAACAAATTTCTGAGTCCAAATTTCTGTGTTACCTGCCAGCTCTCACTTCTAGGCAGTCTACCTATAGACTCTTATCTATCAGCTGTCTTTTTTTTGTTTGGGTTTGGTTGGTTTCTTCACACTTGAGAAAGGGGGTAGATCCCCGAAACATTGTGTGGAAAACTAAATAAACCATAAACAGTAAGCACATTTTGCTGTGTGAGTACCATCTGCTAATATATTATTGTGTGTTATATGGAATTGCTGAGCAGCAGAGTTCCCAGATACAGCACCCCAAAATTGCAACCACAGAATTGAGATTTGTATTAAAGGGGTTGTTCACCTTTGAGGTAACTGTATGATGTAGAGAGTTATATTCTGAGACAATTTAACATTTGTTTTCATTTTTTATTATTGAAGGTTTTTGAGTTATTTAGCTTTTTATTCGGCAGCTCTTCAATATAAAAGGGGTCAGAAATGCACATTTGAAAGCTGCAAAGAGTCAGAATAAAAAGGCAAATAACTATAAAACTATAAATAATGAAAACCGATGGAAAAGTTGCTTAGAATTGGCCATTCTATAACATACTAAAAGTTACCTTAAAGGTGAACCACCCTTTTAATAGTCACCACACTGCCTTTACATTAGGCAACATTAACAGATATTTCCAAAATGTAAAAATAAGAGAGACAAGTGAAACCCCTTTAGGTGAGGGGTGATAATTTATGTTGAACACAAATGTCCTAGTCAAAAAAGGAATAGTAGTTTGCATTCATATTTGAGACGGAAAGTAAATATTTACAGTAAGTAATCGAAAAGGCATTTGCTACCCGTTATTTGCTTAGTCATTTAATTTTTTTATCTTACAGCTTCAGCTTCAACTAGAGATGAAAAATCTTCATGTAGGAAAACAAGAACATACAATAACGGTCCTTCAGCAAGAGACATTATCGAAGGAACAGCAGCTGGAATCCCTAAATCATCTATTAACACAAGCAAGAAAGGTAATGTTGTACTTACATACTTAGTCAGTACAGAATTACTGTTGTCCATTATGTTCTCACATATTGGGGGAGGGGAGATACCTTCTGCTGAAGTATGAGGGGGCAGAAGAGATTTAAGGAAGCAGACGGCACTTCTGAAAATGGGGTTTATTGGAGTACCTGCTGGTAACACCTAACGCGTTTCGGGATTTATCCCTTAATCATAGGTAAGCAGTTCACTTGTTACAGCTGGGTTATTTATACACAAAGTATTAGTGCCCTCTAATGGGCTTACATAAAAATTGCATCTTTATTTAGATCATTTAAAATCTGAAACAAATGAAACATAAGGACATTTAAAAAAAGTTTTTTTGTTTCCTAAAAACTGTATTCATTAATTAAAAACCAAACAAACTATCAGTGCAGTTATTAGGACGGGGGTAATGTTATTATCCTGCACCTATACTCCATACTTCTGACAGTGAGGGGACTGGAGAGAAATTCTACTAGAGTGTGACCAATTGAAACCCACATGGCCAGGTAGATTTTCTTAATTCCATGGGGACCCCCTTATTTCGCTCATTAGTACAGATAGCTAATATCATGTCTATAATTTAGACCGTTCGGGATCCTTGTATCTAGTTTGAGGATCCAAAATGCCTCTCTGAGGTTTAGTCTGTGAACAATATCACTGCCTCTAATAGGGACCTGTACTTTCTCAATTACCTTTACTTTTAGGTCTTTTAGACCATTGGGTGAGCATATTTTAAAATGCCGGCCCACTGGAGTATTCTCCTCCCTATTGGTAATGCTTCTAATATGTTCCCTAACCCTGTCCTTCAGCATGCGGGATGTGCGACCCACATATTGCTTATTGCAATGACCACACTCCAGTAGGTATACCACATTCCTAGTGTTGCAATTATAGAACCCGCTATTTTTAAAGGATTGCCCTGATACATTGGATTTAAAGTCCGAGCCCGCGGAGATCACTTGGCATGTTTTGCAGACATTGGCCCCGCATTTATATGTACCCTTCACTTTCAACCAGTTGTCTGCTGTTTTTGGTGGAACCGATGAGACCAAACTTGGAGCCAAAATACTTCCTAAAGTGGGTGCCTTTCTTGGAACATACTTTACCTCAGTTTGGGCCAGTATTTCCGATTTTTGCATCACCATTGAGTATAGGTAGATACTTTTTGATGATCTTGCAGATATGGCCATATTCCTCACTAAATTCAGTGACGAAAAACATTTTATGTTTGTCTGGTCTAGTTCGGTCTACATGGTCCTGGATTAATCGTCTTGTATCTTTTCTATCTTCACCCATTACAGAAGCTATTTTGGCTTTCTCATGTGCGTTATTTATGAGGTGTATGGGGTATCCTCTTTCTTGCAGTCTTTGGCCCAAATGTTGCGATTGAAGATCGAATGTGGCGTCTTGGCTGCAATTTCTACGGTATCTCACAAACTGGCTATAAGGAATACTATTCAAAGTATGTTTAGGATGGCAACTATTATATTTTAAAATTGTATTACCCGCCGTGGGTTTCCTGAAAATTTCAGTGTCTATACGTTTAGTGATCGTGTTCCCTATTAAGGTTAAATCTAAGAAGTGATGGTGTTCTTGTGATGTTCCAGTGATAATTGTAAATTGTGTTGGTTCTTGTTAAGGTATTGATGAAACTCATCAATTAAATGTAAAGGACCATCCCATATAAATAGCAGATCTTCGATATATCTACCGTACCAAACCACGTGTTCACGAAAGGGGTAGCACATCCATAGACGTGGCACTGCTCCCACTGGCCCATATACAAATTTGCATATGAGGGGGCAAAGGAAGCCCCCATGGCAGTGCCCCGTCTCTGGAGGTAGTAACCCCCGTCGAAGTGAAAAAAGTTATGTGTTAATAAAAACTCGAGAACCAGTAAATTAAAATGAATGAAATCTGGTGTATAGGTATGTGATTCCGTCAAAGTGTCTGAAATAGCTTGTAAACCCCTATCGTGAGGGATTATAGAGTATAAGGATTTAACATCCATGGAAATCCAATGATATGTGTCCAACCAAGTAAGAGTGGATAATTTTTCAAGAAGATGTCCCGTGTCTCTTATATACGAACCCAAAAGTGGGACTAAAGGTTTTAGGTTGGAATCAAGCCAGTCTGAGAGCCCCTCATTTGCTGATCCGATACTCGCAACGATCGGCCTGCCCTCTGGTGCATGGATGGATTATGTATCTTTGGGAGATGGTGGAAAATTGGAACAGTGGCGGTACTTCTGACCAAATAATCCTTATCTCGTGTGTCCACCACTCCCAAGGATATACCATACGACACCAATTCTTCTATGGCCCTCATAAATTTTTCCTGTGGGTTGAAGGAGAGGGTAGAGTAGGTTTCAGAATCATTCAGTTGTCGCTTGGCCTCCGCTATGTAGTCAACTGTATTCATAACTACCACGCTCCCTCCTTTATCCGCCTGTCTTATGGTAATATTGGTGGCTGATTTGAGGGACATGAGGGCTTTCCGTTCCTCAAGGGAGATATTCCGTTTGTTTCTGTGTGAAACACTAGTATTCAATTTCTTAAGGTCCTGTTGGACCAAGTCCTGGTACATATCCATTGAGGAACACCTGGACTGTAGGGGGTTATTAATAAGGGACGTCCTGCCAATTAAGGGCTCATCTGGGACATATTCCCTGATACTCTCATTCTCTATCGTGCTCAAATCGGAAAGGCAACAAAGCTCCTTAAACGTGTCAAAGTAGGCTCCCTGTCTGGATGTCCCCTTCTCCCTCAAATCAATGCTGTAATCTCTATGGGGGGGGGGGACTAGGTCAACTCCTTCACCACCAGGCCCAAAATGTCTTCTAAGGGTAAGTTTACGAACGAATCTATTCACATCTAGTAGTGTATTAAACAAACTGAAGTGGTGTGTTGGGGCAAAAGATAACGGGGCAGAAGCTTGAATTCCTAATATAGCTCATATCATCTTACAATATATGGCTTGAACAATACAGTACATGTATGGAATCTGTTATCTGGAAGTCTTGGGACTATTTCTGGATAAGGTGTCATTTTTCAAGTTAGCTCACTATACCAAATGTCTGCCAAAAATAAAATGTTTTGACATTAATATGTTTTATAGCTTAGTTTGGATCAAGTACAAGTACTGATTTTTTGGGGACATGACTTCTCCCTTAATTCTGAGCTTTCTGAATATCTGGTTTCTGGATAAGTTATCCCATACCTTTTTACCTCTCAAGTCCTCTATAAACTTGCTTCACAATTATGCTACACAAGTCTCTAACTGATAAATGTAAAGGAGGCAGCAGGTTAAAAACATACATTAGCATGATTCTGGCATTGTAATGATAGGGTTTAGATGTGAAGGCGTGCAAGTGGAATACTGTAATAATAAACATTGTACTTCACCTTGCTGGACGAGGAGTTCAGTCATCTTTGATTCCTTGTCAGACTTTGCCACTTTTTCCTGCCCTCCTACCCAGTGTAAATTTACACTGCCCAGCAGGGGGCAGGGCTACACCGAGAAATCACTGATCAAGGAGACTGATATAGAAAGATGGAGAAAATGTGCTGTATAACTTAATATAATAAACAGATATTAATTTATGTAACTGCCTCTTTGTAGCTGCTATGCTACAGATAGGATTTTTTTATTTGTTGTATACATCATAAGTGAATGGTAGTTTGGGTTTGGTGTGCCAGAGATATAAATCTGCTGGGGTGTATGGTGTATAAGAACTGCCTTAGCTGGATGGGTTATTGCTAGAGACTGAAGCTGACTAGAGCTGGGCTTGCTGGAAGCTAATAGAAAAAGCAAAAGAATTATGGGGCCTGACAACAATGACATATTGGGAGTTGAGTGTAAAGTAGCTGTTGGTATGGAATTCATCTAATATTAGGCGCTTATAGAGAGGAGAAAGTTATAGAACTAAATGTGGTTAATAATACTTTAAATGACCAACATCACCAAAAAAAACTGTTTTTCTGTTACTGCTACAAACAGCATTTTTGTACTAAAGTTGCCAACATGTAAGTGACCAAAAATGTTGTTGGTAAGTCTACAGCAGGGGTCCCCAACCTCTGTTATCCATGAACCACATTCAATTATAAAAAGAGTTTGGGGGTGGGGGGCTATTTGTAGCCCCTATGTGGACTGCCAGTCTAAAGGAAGCTTTGTTTAGCACAATAACAGTATTTTTGTAACCAAAATTTGCCTCCAAATATGCACCTGCTTTGGGTTCACTGGGAGCAAAAGCCAAGGGGTTGGTCAGCAACATGTTGCTCGCAAGCCACTGGTTTGGGATCACTGGTCTAGTGTTTTGGCAGTCATTGCAGATAGATACATTTGGTAGCCTTCACAAACAAAAAAATCACTAAGTTTCTGAGCAAAAATCTGATTGTACATAATCCAAAAGATAATTGTGTTTCGCCAACCACTATTCTAAAATGTGGATAGCATGGAGAAGACTTGTGGTTGCGTGCGCATTTTAAACTTGTGTGTGCTTTTTTAAAACAACGTGGGCTCAGGTCAAAATAAATACACATTTTCACAAAATTCTTTGTGAGCGCCACAATTTGTTGTGTGCTCTGGCCTCAAAATATGCATGCAAGTGCACACCTTAGAGGGAACAGTTCCACAGAACTGCAATCCAGGATGGGTATGGGCAGTTACTGTAGTAATTATTTATTAAAACTGAAAATATTGAAAATGACGGATTAATTACATGCCTAAGTGTGATCCAGTCTATAGCAGACAATGGTTCAAAAACCATGCCATTCATTTGTCATTGGTGCAAATTTAGCCTTACAATATGAATCTTCCACCTTTTTAGTCCTCTGTCTGATTAAAATGAGTGATTTGGTATTGTAAAGAATCTTTGCAGAATACAGTCTCATATATACTCAGATTTGTCATGATTCTTGTGTGTGTGTGTTTTTTTTTTTTTATCAGGAACTGGATATTCAGACAAAAAATACAAGTCCTGCAATGAAAAGTCTAGAAAATCAAGTGGAGGTAGAATCTGCTAAGGTACAGCAAATAAGAGATTCCATTGTGCATTGCATAGGCCATACCTCCTAACATTTTAGAAGTAAAAAGAGGGACAAAAAAGGTTTTCGCATTTAGCACAGAGACATTTTTTGACCCCGCCCCTTTCTGTGGACACACACCTTTATTACCATGTTCATTTTACAAAATTGGGCAGGTTATGAAAGTTTGAAAATATTTCTCCTTATTTAAGCAGTTTTTTTGTGTCTGAAAATTGTTACAAAGTATCTTATTTGCAACTGTTCTGTGCTCTCTGATAAAAGCCAATTAAGTGAGAAAACTTTATTTCTTTGCCCCTAAGTCTTTATTTACCCCTCTGTGCAGATTCTGTCCAGCAGAGTTCATGGGGCCATCTTCAGCCGCTTCGGTAATCTTCGGAATGAGACTGGCGCTTCGGCAATTTTTCTGTTTTTTTTGCGCATGCACAGTTGTCGCGAGACAAAATTGTTCTGCGTATGCGCCAATACGCCAACCTCATTCCGAAGATTACCGAAGAGAAGAGGCTGGCTGCCGTGAACTCCGCTGGACAGAGTCTTCACAGAGGGGTAAGTAAAGAGTTGGGGGCATTTGCCCCCGGGTGGGGGGGGGGGGGGTAGGGTTTTTTTTTTTTTTTTTTTTTTTTTTAACTTTTGGGTTGAATTCTGCTTTAAAATGTGCTCAAACTCCTGCTTGGGTCTTCATTGGTACATGACTATTGTTGTTGACTTAAAATATTTACTTTAAAATGAGGGTATTTGTGGTATCCATTGCATACTATTAAACCTAGTTACTAAACATAATGCCATTTGCTTTCTTGTCTGCTAGGCGAGCCAGCTGGAGTCTGCATTGGCAGTCTGCAAAGAAGATCTGGCCTTGTACTTGCATGAATTAGAGGACAATAGAGAGCAATTTGAACATAAAATCAAGACAAAGGCTGAAGAGGTACAGATGATATTTAGGGGGTGCAAAGTTTGCTACAGTTCTAAACACTTAGCAAACAGCAGATCCCATTTTCTGGTCACCTATTTACATGCAAACATCTTAATGGTTGCTATAGGTTACTGAAAATAGGCAAACTTTGTGCAATACTACCATTTGGGGATCTCTGTGATTCACAGGGAAACATCTTACAGAGTTAAACAAGTGCATCTTCATGGTGCCCCCTAAACGCAACAGCTTTCCTTTGTCTCAGATCAGAACTCTATGCAACAGAAGTCACAACCACCAATGCATTAAATGCTGTGCTCCATGTGGTCAGTGAATGGTTATAACCAGTTGTTTTTTTGTTTGTTTTCATTTTTTCATTTGTTTTGGTCAGCTAAAAGACAGCTGAGCTCACTGTGCCTTCTGAAGCAGTATGTTCCTTCAGTGTGTTAGACTGAAACACAACTGCAAGGTCCGCCTTTCTAACCTTGTTGTCCGTTACTGTAACATTTATTATTTCTGTAGGGCTACAAATGCAGCCACAATCTAATCACTTGATTTCATTTTCTGTGATGATTATTCTTATTTTTTTTTTATTTTTTTACTGCTGTGGAAGGCAAAAAAATGTCTCTAGATAAACAACACAGAGAGTCTAGAGTCTATTATAAGAGTCTAAAGAGACCATGTTTCCTTTATTTAAATTATTGTGTCTTCCTGTGGTGGACTACCAACAATGGAACTGCAATGATATCTAATTATCAGCTTTATTATAAATTGTTGTTCTACACAGCTGCGGTGCTTGCAAAATGAAATCAGATTAAGGACTCAGGACCTGCAGGAAACCAGTGAGGAAAATGTACGTTTGCAGCAAACTTTACAACAGCAGCAGCATATGTTGCAACAGGGAACTGCACGAATTGGAGAGCTGGAGGACCATCAGACAGGGTTAGAAAAACAGGTATGCCACAGGTCATAGAGTAGAGTCATTATGCCTGTTATTTAGAAATACATTCCAAGCTTGTGTGCTGCAATGTTAAATCCTTTTTCATGTTACCTTGTGCTGAAGTATTAGATTGTGAGGTGGGAACATTGGTATGTATGTTTGTTGAGGTGTGTGTATCTGTATGTATGTATGTATATGTGTGTGTGTGTGTATGTGTATATATATATATATATATATATATATATATATATATATATATATATATATATATATATAAAATTTTCAAACCTGCCAATTTCTGTCAAAGAGGCAGAGTTTGTTCTAAGTTCTTACTCTATTGCTGCTTAGGAAATGGTTTGCAGACTTTTTGGGTTTGTGTCACCTTTAAAAATGTTCTCAGTTTTCCCACCCCCAGTCCTTTTAACAACATTACCATTAAAAGGGTTGTTCACCTTTGAGATAACTTTTAGTATCATGTAGAGAGTGATATTCTGAGACAATTTGCAATTGGTTTTCATTTTTTATTATTTGTGTTTTTTGAGTTATTTAGCTTTTTATTCAGCAGCTCTTCAATTTGCATCTTAAGCAATCTGGTAACTAGGGTCTAAATTACGTTAGCAACCATGCATTGATTTGAATAAGGGACTAGAATATGAATATGAGAGGGGCTGAATATAAGGATCAGTAATAAAAAGTAACAATAGCAATACACTTGTAGCCTTACAGAGTATTTGTTTTTTAGAAGAAAGTCAGCGACGCCCATTTGAAAGCTGCAACGAAGAAAAAACAAATAACTAGAAAACTATTAAAAATAAATAATGAAAACCACTTGAATAGCTTAGAATTGGCAGTTTTAGAACGTAATAAAAGTTACTTTAAAGGTGAACCACCCCTTTAATGTAATACTTGATTAAAGGTTACCATTAATGTAATTTCTATAAGTAAATAATGTTAAGCAGAGTGGATAACTGTACTTAAGAAATATTCCCAATCTCAACAAACAAGGGTATGGATGGAGCACATCAAACGCAGTCTCTGCCGCAAATAATTATTTATTGGTTGTGATGCAATAAATAATTATTTGCGGCAGAGACTGCGTTTGATGTGCTCCATCCATACCCTTGTTTGTTGAAATTGTCTCTGGGTCTCCTGTTGTGGCCTGACTGGAGAGTGAGCACGATTGCACAGGTGAAGGTGACTGAACAAATCTGCTGAAAGTTACAAATATTCCCAATCTCTCTAGGTTTCCAAACTGGAATATGAACTTGAAAAGCAACGGTCGACCTCAGAAGATATGCTGCCAAGGACAAAAGATTCACTGCATGCAGCCAATAGAGAATTAGGTTTAAAAACCCAAGAAGTACAGGCGCTCTGTATCACTCTAAAGTAAGTCATTCAAATGTATTACTTTACTAATAAAGTAATATATTTTATATAAGTTTATATAAAGAGAAGAACCTCATGCTTGCAACTAGGATTACAACATTTTAAAGGCAGAAAAAGGCTTAAAGGGGTTGTTCACCTTCAATGTACAAATCTTATGAAACCACTAACAATGCTCTCAATGTGTTAGAAAAACCATTTTCCATAACAAAAAGAAAAAATGCCATTGTAAAAGCTAATTTTTATACCTATTAACTCAGCCCTTCTCCTGTCTCTCTGACCAGTTTTCTGAAGTGATGGGAGTGGCCTATTTTGAACCTGACACTCCAAGAACTTCCTATATGATGACATCATCATGCCCAGGCTTTGCCCTTACTTGTTTCCTATTGGATGTTGATACTGCCCTCCTCCTAGTCATTTATTGGGTGCTTGTGAACTGTAACCAGTCACATAATTTGAAATGGTCATTGGTTGATTACTCAATTGTAATGACAGAGGTTAACAGACGCAGCATATAAACAAACCTGCCTTGCAACAAACAATCACACAGCCATGCAGACAAATACTGCAGAAAAGGAAGGAGCAACATTGTTTGGCAACCTTTGGCATTAAGCATAATGTCAGTTATTTACAAAATTGCAACAAAACCAGCACTGACTTGCTTAGAAACATATGTAACTTATACATCTAGCAGGGACAGTAGGGTTGCCGCCTCACCCTTTATAAACCAAACACATATGAAATCCACAGGCTGCATGGCTAATTGTCAACTCATTTAGATGCTGCAGACTGAACTGATTTCTGTGCAGCCATGTATCATGCATCTAAATGAATTGCTAATTAGCCATGCAGGCTGTGGATTTCATATGTGTTTGGTTTTAAAAGGGTGAGGTGGCAGCCCTAAGTGACAGGCAGAGCAGTGATGAGGGCAGGTAGGTTTTTTGAACATTTTGTGCGCTCTCCCGGGGGGGCGGTAATTTACCTAGGAAAACAATACCCTTTTTAAGTGTTTAAGTGTTCCACTTCTGGAACAAGATTTAGAACTCTAAATACCAAAAAATTAAAAGTTATATTTTTCATGATATAGGGATCTATACCAGAAAAATATTTTACCTTTTTTATGAGGTAAATACACAAAATAATACGTGGACGCCCCCCCCCCAAAAAATAATATATTTCTGGAAAGTACAAGTGTCATCTCCCATAGTAGCCATTATAATCCAATAATCCAACTTTTTAAAAATGATTTCTTTTTTCTGTGTAATAATAAAACAGTAGCTTGTACTTGATCCCAACTAAGATATAATTAATCCTTATTGGAAGCAAAACCAGCCTATTGGGTTTATTTAATGTTTACATGATTTTCTAGTAGACTTAAGGTATGAAGATCCAAATTATGGAAAGATCCATTATCCAGAAAACTCCAGGTCCCAAGCACCTCGATCCCCCCCACAGTTGAAGTCTCTGCAGCACACAGCCCACACTCCCCCTCCCTCTCACAAACTTGTAACAGTTTCTCTTCAGTACCTGAATGCTGCTCAAATTCCCCAGCACAGCCCAGCACAGGAAGCAGTGGCAGATTGACAGCAGACATAGCCAATAGGAGTTAAGTTAGCTGCCAGTACAATGTGTGATGTCATATAAGGAAGAGGAAGTGAACACTGTAGTGTTTTTGGGGGTCAGTGACCCCCTCCCAGCTCATGGTCTGTGTGGAATTGAAGGATTAGTACAGGGACACTTCTGAGGTGAATATCTCTTGAACTGTACTTTTTCTGTTAACTATTTCTATGGAAAAGTTTGTTCTATTCATGTGAACTGTTAGATTTGTCAATTTGTTACAAAGGTGAACAACCCCTTTAATATTTGTAATCTTTAAGAATATATTATATATATTGCCTCACAAGGAAACTTCAGGCGACTTGGGAAAACGAAGCGCCGCGAGTGCCATGCCACAGTTGATTTTTCGTTCTAGCAGGCGGAAGACAGGGGGAAGCAATTCGGGGAGATTAGTCGCCCCCTAAGAAGAGGCGATTAGTCACCGGGCGACTCAGTCTCCCCGAATCTCCCAGTGTAACTTTACCCTTATGGTATCATACCTATAAAAAACTTACATTTTTTGGTGTTACTGTTTTAACTATACTCTATTTGTACTCTGGAAGGAAAATATCCTTTAAAGCAGGACCAAATGGAAACCCTCTGGATGGACGTGGCTCTGCATTGTATTGCCCCAGGCTGCTCAAAAGCTTCATTGATTTTATTGCCGATACTATTTTATTGTAATTTATCAAACTGAATGGAACATGAGAACATGTGGTTACAATTTAAATTTTTCAACAGTTAGATATAAACAGAGAGTGTTTGTGCCAAGGAAAAGCATGCGTTGCCAAAAGACCACATTGTACATAACCCTAATCACAATTCAATTTTGGCCTGTGAATCGCACTGAAATTTTATCTTGCTTTCAGTCAGGTTAAACATGAACGAAAACATTCCAAGGTGAAGCTCCTGCAAATGGAAGAAGAGTTGGTCTCCTTTAAAAACAAAGAAGAGAACAATGCCAGCATGTTAAAGCAGCTGCAGATGGATATGCAAAAAACACAAGTGGAAATGGACAAGAAAACATGTGCTGGTAAGACTTTCCCTTTTTAGTACTCAGGCCCTGACTGGCATCTGTGGGTTCTGGCAAATGCCAGAGGGGCTGCTGTAAAATGCCATAGAAAGTGACTACTAATTGGGCTGGTGGGGGTTGTTTGGGCTCTGTGTACTACGAATGCCAGGGCCTTTTTTGAATCCAAGTCCAGTCCTGAGTACAGTACACTTAGTTACATAGTTAAATTGGGTTGAAAAAAGACAAAGTCCATCAAGTTCAACCCCTCCAAATGAAAACCCATCATCCATACACACACCCCTCCCTACTTTTAATTAAATTTCTTTATACCCATACCTATACTAACTATAGAGTTTAGTATCACAATAGCCTTGGATATTATGTCTGTCCAAAAAATCATCCAAGCCATTCTTAAAGGCATTAACTGAATCAGCCATCACAACATCACCCGGCAGTGCATTCCACAACCTCACTGTCCTGACTGTGAAGAACCCTCTACGTTGCTTCAAATGAAAGTTCTTTTCTTCTAGTCTAAAGGGGTGGCCTCTGGTACGGTGATCCACTTTATGGGTAAAAAGGTCCCCTGCCATTTGTCTATAATGTCCTCTAATGTACTTGTAAAGTGTAATCATGTCCCCTCGCAAGCGCCTTTTTTCCAGAGAAAACAACCCCAACCTTGACAGTCTACCCTCATAATTTAAGTCTTCCGTCCCTCTAACCAATTTAGTTGCACGTCTCTGCACTCTCTCCAGCTCATTTATATCCCTCTTAAGGACTGGAGTCCAAAACTGAACTGCATACTCCAGATGAGGCCTCACCAAGGACCTATAAAGAGGCATAATTATGTTTTCATCCCTTGAGTTAATGCCCTTTTTTATGCAAGACAGAACTTTATTTGCTTTAGTAGCCACAGAATGACACTGCCCAGAATTAGACAACGTGTTATCTACAAAGACCCCTAGATCCTTTTCATTTAAGGAAACTCCCAACACACTGCCATTTAGTGTATAACTTGCATTTATATTATTTTTGCCAAAGTGCATAACCTTGCATTTATCAACGTTGAACCTCATTTTCCAGTTTGCTGCCCAGTTTTCCAGTTTAGACAGATCACTTTGCAAAGTGGCAGCATCCTGCATGGAACCTATAGTTCTGCACAATTTAGTATCATCTGCAAAAATAGAAACAGTACTTTCAATGCCCACCTCCAGGTCATTAATAAACAAGTTGAAAAGCAAGGGACCTAGTACAGAGCCCTGCGGTACTCCACTAACAACACTGGTCCAATTAGAAAATGTTCCATTTACCACCACTCTTTGTAGTCTATCTTTTAGCCAGTTCTCTATCCAGGTACAAATACTATGTTCCAGGCCAACATTCCTTAATTTAACCAGTAACCTTTTGTGTGGCACTGTATCAAATGCTTTAGCAAAGTCTAAGTAAATCACATCCACTGCCATCCCAGAATCGAGGTCTCTACTTACATTCTCGTAAAAAGAAATTAAGTTAGTCTGGCAAGATCTATTATGCATAAAACCATGCTGGCACAAACTCATAGTATTATGATTTGCTATGAAGTCCAGTATCTTATCCTTTATTAACCCTTCGAAAAGCTTTCCTAATACTGACGTCAGACTAACTGGCCTATAGTTTTGAGGCTGAGAACGGGATCCTTTTTTGAATAGAGGCACCACATTAGCAATTCGCCAGTCTCTCGGCACAATGCCAGATCTCAATGAATCCTGAAAAATTAAGTAAAGAGGTTTGGCAATCACAGAGCTAAGCTCGCTAATTACCCTGGGATGAATACCATCTGGCCCTGGACCTTTGTTAATCTTAACATGTTCAAGTCTCTTTTGAATTTCTTCATGTGTGAACCATGCATCATTAGTTGTATTACTAGAATTGGGAGTGTTAAGAAGGAAACCTTCACTTACTGGTTCTTCATTTGTGTACACAGATGAAAAATACGAGTTCAGAATCTGCGCTTTTATTTTGTTTTCATCAACCAGCTGACCCCCCTCTGATAGTAAGGGTCCCACCCCTTCCTGCTTCATTTTTTTACTATTGACATATTTAAAAAATAATTTTGGATTTTTTTTACTGCTTGCTGCAATATCCTTTTCTATAGCAATTTTAGCTTGCCTTATAGCTTCTTTGCATGATTTATTGGCCTCCTTGTACCTTATAAATGTTTCGGCTGTACCAGCTAACTTGAAAGCCTTAAAAGCACGTCTTTTCTTACCCACCTCAACACCAACGCTTCTATTGAACCAAAAAGGTTTTGCTTTGCAACGACGTTCCTTGCTTACTTGTTTTTGTAGCTTGCTAGGAAATAGCCCAGGAGAGGAAATTTTACAAAATGCTGATTTCAATATTTGAATAATTATATAGTCAAAATGTGATGGTAAGCTACATCTAAAAATACTATTTAGTGGTTAGGGGACACAGACTCTGGCAATCAGAAAACAGATTTAGGGTAATGGCGCAGAATGCCAGTGTAAAAAAAAAAAAGCAACAGAGACCATGTACTTCATTCCACCCAGTTGCAGAAGCAGTGACAGGAATAGTATCTACCTGTCATTGCTCACAAAGGGTATATTTTGATGTGAAATTTCAGTGGTCACATGTGATGGCTTGAAGTGGACCCTGGACTTAAACCTTCTGTGGGGTGTAATTGTTTGGGTTGGGGTGGGGGTTCTGGAAGCACTCTGTTGTTTAGTATTCTGACATTACTCACTGTAGTTACAGCTTCATTCTTTGCATTACTTACTTTCTCTGTTAGGGATGGTATGCCTCAGTCAGTGGTTATGTTACCACACTAAGTTGTTGAGAGACCAAAGTTCAGTTCCTGACAAATGTCATTTCTTTGGGGACTTAGCAAGTCAGTAAAGCTGTGTGTGCCTCAAACACTAACCAGCAAGTGCAACAACGACATGAACTCACTGTCCCTCAGTAATTCTCTGTATAGCTTTGTGTAAAGGAAGCTTTGAGTTAAAGAATGAGCTTTCTGGTGAAGCAGCCGACCCTCAATCACCAGTCTTTGGCTCAGAAGGCCCACAGACCCAATATAATCTGTGAACATAAGGGTTTATTATAATGAATAGTTTGATTACATAGCAAGCCTGTAGGTCTGATAAATTAGTGCAATACAATTTTGATCCCATGTGTTTTTCAGTGACCGAGTTAGAGGAGAAATTGCACATTGCTCAAAAGGACATTACAAGAAAAGAAGAGATGGAGATACAGTACAGTGCCATGCAAAAGGAATTAGAGGGTTACACAAAACATGTAGAAGAATTACAGGAAACACTGACAAAAACCCACTTGTCTGTGGAGGAGAAGCAAGTAATTATACAAGGACTTACAGAAAAGCTAAGGTAAGCAAAGTTTATGTAGGGTAAATAAAAATCTACTAACAGGGGCTTAATGGTTTCTGTAAGTGAGCGCGGTATTAGGGCATGTGCAGTTGAAGTAGTCCTCCGATTCATAGCAACCTCACATGCAACAAAAGTGACGGAAATTGCCGAAGGGATACTCGGCACCGATATGGTAGCAAACTTTTAGTGCCAATTTCAGGGATATTTAACTATGCAGGGGAGGGGGTAGTGGGTAGAGGATTTTCTTATTGGGGGGTTTAGTTCTACTCCTTTAAGCATGCAAAATATAACTGGGGGTACCAAATATGGCTATTTGGTAGCCCCTATGTGGACTGGCAACCTACAGGTGGCAGCCTTTTGCAACCCGAAACTTGCCTCATAGCAGGAATTCAAAAATAAGCACCTGCTTTGAGGCCACTGGATGCAACATTCAAGGGGTGTGAGCAACATGTTTCTCATGAGCCACTGGTTGGAGATCACTGCCTTATATTAAACCAACATTGATCCAGGGGCATCATAACCTGGAGTTGTCCAGCATAAAGCTGAGGAACAAAGGTCTTCACATGTCCAGCTGTTAATATGTTCATCGCATAACACGTACAGCTGCTTTTGTCCCTCATGTCCCACAATTGTTCAGAGAAGCAGCTGCAGTTTTGCATTGCAGGTAGCCAATAACCTATATGAGTTGGAGGTTCATATAAGTACATAGATAGTTCCCATTTTTAGGTAATTATTGCCAGCTAGATTCATACATCTGGCATTGCCTTAATCATTGTTGGCTTAAAATAAAATGGAATGCAAATAATCTTATCTTTTTTGTATTTACAGATCATGTAAACAAGCACTTAAGGAGAGAGACCATGAATTGCTTGATATGGATCAACTGCTAAAAGATCGGAACTGGGAGCTAAAACAGAGAGCTACACAAGTAGGTATATACCGTATATACTCGTGTATAAGCCGACCCGCGTATAAGCCGAGGTACCTAATTTTACCTATGAAAACCAGAAAAACTTATTGACTCGCGTATAAGCCTAGACACAACTATGTTATATATGTTGCTCTTTCTTCGCGGCTGGGATGCCTCACTACAACATGCAGGAGCCGTGAATGCTATGAGCAAGTGTACATGCGTTTGTTCGTTTATAGCTATGTGGTCAGATGCTGCTTGTTCTAACCGGAATCTAGCTACAATATAGTAGTGTGAATGTGAGTGAGCGTATCAAAGAGAATACAGAAAAAGAGTGCCCATTCCATTGAAGTCATGCATGACATGGCAGAACATGTTAGCCAACAACCCATTTAATGAGATTAGGGAGGGGGCAAGGGACTGTGCAGGAGGGCCAGTGGTTATACAAACATTGGGGCACTTGAGATGCCTCAAGAGAATTGTTGCTTTACATCAGTTTTGAATGCATCGGCATAATTTCTGAATAAAGATAATAATTAGATGCCTAAATTCCATGAAGAAAGGTTCACAAATCTGCACCTCTTTGTTAGAAATGCCACATCTCTACTTCCATATAAAGCATTTCCTCAAAATCCTTTCCACCCAACCAGTAATTCTATGACCTACTGGCTGCTCTCCCAGACTAGAGAGCCAGTACCTCTACTTCCATATTTGCAGTTCAATAATCCGTTTTCTACCTCATCCTGCTAAAAAACAGAAACTAGAGAAGACGCGCACTCACGGGACTCGAGAAGACGTGCACTCGCGAATCACGGAATGGAGTAGGAGACGCGCAAGCGCAGTTCAACAAAGCTGTCATGTGGGGCACGTACACCTAGATGACACTTGCGCTGTTGCTCTTCGCGGCTGGGAGGGGGATTCATCGCTACAAATTTACAGGTAAGGCAGCTGACCCGCGTATAAGCCGAGGTAGGATTTTCAAGCACATTTTGGGTGCTGAAAATCTCGGCTTATAGGCGAGTATATACGGTAAAAGGCAGTGCCTGTGCCGCAAAAGTTCCTTAGTTATATCCAGAGGTTTGTAGGAGTTGTTTTTATTTTTTTTTTTAAAGGAGAAGGAAAGGTTTAAACTAAGTAAGCCTTATCAGAAAGGTCCATCTAAATATACCAGTAAACCCTCAAAGTAATGCTGCTCTGAGTCCCCTGTCAAAAGAAACACAGCATTTCTTTCCTTCTATTGTGTACACATGGGCTTCTGTATCAGACTTCCTGCCTTCAGCTTAAACCTCATTGCCCTGGGCAAGAGCATGCTCAGTTTGCTCCTCCCCCCTCCCTTTTCTACTGTAATCTGAGCCCAGAGCAGGGAGAGTCTCAGGCAGGAAGTGATGTCACACCACGTTAATACTGCGGCTCCTATTCTAAACAAACAGAGAGCTTCTAGAGCTTTTCCTCAGGTATGGTAAAACATTCTACAGAATAAATATAGCATTCTAGCTTGGACTATTGCAGCTAATCTATTGGCAATAAAATACCTCTGTAGCTTTCCTTCTCCTTTAAATAGTGGAGTGGGTGAAACTAATGTAATTTTTTTTATCAAAAGTGAGGTTTTAGGAAACTGCATTCTATTTCCATAAAGATCAGGTAGAGAAATAAGTAAGTATTCAAGGAAAGCAGGCGAGGGAGTCATACCTATAGTCATTTGAGGGTGGTCGTCTACCCCTCCTCCACTTTGTTTAATCTGCCTTCATGGTGTCTTATTCCATCAAGCGCTCAACTCAATTAACTACTTGAATCTGATTTTTACTAAGGCAGACAGGGGCCTAGATTTGATTTAGGTCATCCACAGAACAACACAGGCTAAATGGGATCTCTGCCAAAAATACAGAAATAAATGAGTCTGGGAAATGCAACCTACTCAGCTGGTCTAAAGGTTAAGTGACACTGCATCTTAAAGGCACATTTCTTTCAAATAGAAATTGCCATTTGGATAATACAGTGGTTTTAAAATAGGTTATATCTTGTCCAAAGATGCATTTATTTATTTATTTTCTAGGCTCAGTTTTCCACCACTGATGTCAGCAGAAGGGGTTTTGGCTAAAATAACCCAATAGACTATGGTAGTTAAAATGTGGGGAAATGTGTGGGGTAATATCATTCTAACATCATTGAAAATGAGCCTTTTAGAGGAGTGGGAGGTAAAGATAAGGCATTACCAACTTATATATAAATATTAATTAATATATAAATACTCGTCACTGCTTTTGCCCTCCTTAAAGGGATACTGATGCGAGAAAACATGTTAATAGTGCTGCTCCAGTAGAATTATGCACTGCAATCTGTTTTTTAAAAGAGCAAAAAAAAAATTTTTATATTTCATTTTGAAATCTGACATGGGGCTAGACATATTGTCATTTTCCCAGGTGTCCCCAGTCATGTGACTTGTGTTGTGATAAATTTCAGTCACTCTTTACTGCTGCACTGCAAGTTGGAGTGATGTCACTCCCCTCCCAGAAGCACTGGCACAAGAAAACTGTTCCCTGGTAGATATGAGAATAGCACTCAATAGTTAAAATTTAAGTCCCACTTTGACTCCAGTTACATTGAGCAGGAGAAACAATAGCCTGTCTGAAAGCCCAAACAGTCCCATTGTGAAGTGCTGGCTTTTTCTGAAAGCACAGGATCAGGCACAATGACCTTGTTGGTTCAGGAATAAAAGGTTATGTGGTAGAGTGAATTATTTGCAGTGTAAATAATGTAATTTAGAGATAAAAACGACACCATAAAAATCATTAGCATATGCCTTTAAGGTTGCCACCAAACCAGTATTTTACAGGCCTGGACAGTAAATGTTATACTTTCTACAAATGTTTTCAGTATGGTAGAAGGTTAAAAATAAGGGAAGGCCATTTTTTTCAAGAAAAGGTGGAAGGAAACCCTAACCCCCTTCATATTCATTTGTCTACCTACATCTATATCCCATGATTCTGAGCTTTACAGATAAAGGGTTCAGGATAGTGGTGTCTGTAAAACACTGAATACATTGTTAGTAATGCATGCAGATCAGCTTCCAGGAAGTAAACATTCTTTCTAAGGTATTCACACATTAAGGAAATGATCAGTATACTTTTTGTACCTGGTATAAACTTTAATTGTATGAAATATGGATAATATGCAGATAATGGTAGGACACGATCTTTTAAGAAGTTGAAATGCACAGACATATTGTGACATTAGTTTGCAGTTCAGGTACATTAAAAAGTTTACTCAATGAACTACATTGATGTTTTATTGTCTTTTAACACTGTGTACTATTGTAACAGGAAACACTTGCATTCAAAGTTACATTTGCAAACGTTTCACATTGTTCATAATGTTAATTTTTAACCTATTAACCGCTAGTTAACCCAGCTGGACATGAGTATCCGGGAGCACAAAGGAGAGATGGAACAAAAAATTCTAAAATTGGAAAGTGCTTTGGCAAAAGCTGAATTAGAAGCCCGGGACCATATTAAGGAGGTTAGCAAAGTTATAAAGTGTTCAGACTTCACAAATTTTATTTTTCTGCTGCTATAGTGATTACAAAAGTTGTTAGCACTTTTATTTTAAAATTCTCCCTTCCCTTTTGCACAAGTTAGGCTTTGATTTTACAGTGGCACAAGTAAAATGGAAACTCATGAACCATACAGTCAAAACTTAAAGCCCCCCAAACCCTGGGAAGATGCTGTGGTTCACATTTATTTATTGGGAACATACATCACACTGTTCCCATTGGGCCCTTTACATTGTTATGCCCCTTCTTGGCAGCTGCTGATTCTGCTTCCAACATTGTTGTGCCCTGTGAAAAAAAAACCCCAAAAACAAACAAACAAGAAACATTGACTTAAGGTGGCCATACACTGAGAGATCCGCTTGTTTGGCAATGTCACCAAACAAGTGTATCTCTCCCCGATATGCCCACCTTGAGGTGGGCAATATTGGGCTGATCCGATCGTGGGCCCTAGAGCCCAACAATCAGATCCTAACTATGGCTAACGGGCAGTCGGATCGCGGGACCGCATCAACGAACAGATGCAGCCGCAATCCGGCGAGATAGATCGAGGAAGCCCGTCGGAGGGCCCCAATAAGTTGCCGACTCGGTCTGTCGGCAGCTTTTATCGGCCCATGTATGGCCACATTTAGAGTAGATGGTGATATAGTTATGCGTGTAATTCTGATAATGGCAATTATATTTATATGGGAAATACTACATATCTTTTAAAACCCTGTTGAAACAGATAACATCTTTAGATGAAAGATTGCAACAAGCAAGAGATCAGCTTTGTGAAAAAGATTTTGACTTGATGCAAAAAGACCAAGTTATAAACCAACTGAAGAATGGCATTGAGCAAAATCAGCAAACAGTAACTGCTATGGAAAAGGTGAAATATTAAGGATACCTAATGAGAAAAAGGAGGAAGTTATCCAGTTACAATATATGTAAACATATAACCGCAAAAAATGTGTTACCTTTAGTGCCAAACATTGTGCTTTTATGCTAAAAGTGCAGAAATTGTTTATTGGTAATGAGCTGATCTTGGCAGAAGGGGTGTTGGTTGTATTGTCAGACTGGTAAGGCTGATATGTGGATGGTTAAAGAGTATAGAGCAGATGAGGTGAACCTAAGCCTGAAATAAGATCAAATACTAATTACAGCTCGGCTCTCTCACAAAGCAGGGGAACCAGCAGATTATAAACACCATAGCTTTTCTTTAGTGTTTGTGTTGCCAATACTTTTGAAAACATTTAAGCCTAACTATGTATTTTAGACTTTAAAAGCGCAAGAGCGACATATTTCAGAAAAGCATAAAGATGGCATGGACCTTAGCGAACAGTTAAACCTTGAACAAGAACAAATGCAGCTCACCCACCAGGAGCTCCTAGAAACCCGACAACAGTTGGCTGAGGCTCAGAAAGAATCAGACAGACTTACACAAAAGCTGGAAGGAATGGATCTCATTTTCAGAGAAAAGGTAATAGTAATGACATTAACATTGCCAGGCTGCTATCTGACTTCTCAACTTAATACTTGGCTATTTTCAGCATGAGCACAGCAGAGGTCAAAAGTCCTGTGGGCAATGTTCCACAAGGAAATTAATTGCCTGCTACAAATCTCCTCTTCTGCGGGCGACTAATCTCTTGTAAATGCTTTCCCACCGGCGATAAAGTGAGTTGCCGGTGTTAAAACCTATGTGTCACTTTAGTCAGTTGCCTGAAGTTTCCTCTTGAGGCAACTTAGTGTTCATGGTTTCTATTTTCTCTTCTGTAGCCAAGTCATTTTATCCCTCTCACGGTCATTGTCAAAATAGCCACAATAGTGGTGTGCGGGTCAAGAAATTCTCCAACCGCACCTGAACGTAACCTCGCCCCCTGCCATTCTCCCTCTATTTATAGACCCGCGACCAACCTGTCCCGCAGTGAAGTCACAAAAGGGCGGGGGCAGTCGTGAGTCTATAAATTTAGGCGCCAGAAGCTGAAGGCGACCTGAAGATTTTGTGCAGAACCCGTGGGTTTACCTGCGGGTCTGGTGAGCTCGGGCCAGCCCAAACATCCCTAAGCCACAGACTCTGAGTAGAAGCATAGTACAGTACTGAGTAGCAGTTTAGTACAGTATTCCTTTAACATTAATGTATATTGCTAGGACAGTAAACATTTTTTGAACAAAGACTCCCAAAAATGGCAATTTTTTTCTCACTCCAAACGCATTAAAGTCAATAGGCATTTTTTTCTTGAGGTGACTTTTTTGTCTCCGCAAATTTTGGTGCAATTTTGCGAAAAAATTTGCAGATGATGAAATGCAGAATTTAACCACAAATCCATGCCTAGTGAAAAAATTTGCTCATCACTAGTATTGGTCTTTTTGAGAAGAGCAGAACAGCCACAACTATATACACAGCACATCCAAATAACGAGTTTTCTTTTGTATGAACCAGCTACAGCATTTGAAACACAAGTTAGAAGAAACAAATGACATTATATGCAATTTAAAGGTGGAACTTCAGGCAAGGAATGAGGTCTTGATACTAAAGGTGAGGAAAACTGATAGGTGCTTAAACTGGGGCAATTCTAGGACACACATTTATACAAACACTTCACATTTATACAAACATCTGCCTGTCCCTGCACATAGAGTTGTCATCTGGCCGGTAAAAATGAAGGTTGATCCCAATGTTATTAATAGGGAAAAAACATAAATATAAAGGAAGGCCGGTATTTTTTTCCAGAAAAGGTGCCAACCCTACCTGCACACGGGGTGGACTTTGGCCGAACATGCAAATTAGAGAGTTTGTGCCAAAATCCATCTTGATTAAGCAGTGTCACACAGATGAAATTAAAATCAATGGCAGTAGGCAAGAGCAATTATTGTCATTTTCTCTGTTGGGAGTTATCACAAAAGCCACGTCTGACATTAACCTTGCAGTAACAATCTGACAGTAGTGATATTATAAGTCTATACTGTATCTGTAGTTGGATTTCTTTTAATTTATAGTAGAACCCCGATCAAAATGGTGTAGAATTCAGGAAAATTTTAAGATTGGGGGGAAAAAAGAGACCACTGGTCTGTATGGGAACGCAAAGAAAAAACGGGTCCTGCTTTGTGTTTTTAATTTTGTTTCACTCATACTCACTCATAGTCACTCATATACTCATTCAGGCCACTTTCATTTCTTGATATTATTGGTCCCATTAACCTGTTATTTATAAGGAAATAAAAAGAAAAAAGAAAGAATGACCCATTTAGTCTGCACCCCATTATGATGTCTGCAGTAAGTAATAAAACATACTTTTTTTTAGAATATTAAAAGGAAATTGATACCATCCAGAGAACAAACTTGAAGGAAAAAAAAAAAGGTCAATTAAAACCAAATTAGGAGGGGAACCCTGCACGGTCATCAGTTAATTGGCCCATATATCACCTATCGGGATATTGGCACTGTATTCAATATAATTGCTAACTGAGTGGATAATACTCAAAATAAAATGCAGGGTATATGGAATAGTTGACCACAAACAAACTGGCCCAAATAGACCTCCACCACTTCCGAATCCCTCCAAGGTTGGCAGGAGAAGTCCGGGAATAGTTTTGTTGCAAGTTCCGACGCCCTACCTCCCCAATCTACAGATCAGCTGCATCCCTCCAACACATTTGAGATCTTCCCCAGTTAACGCGTGCTTAAAGATCCATTCAGCTAGAGGTCTGTCACCCTACCTAATTGAACTAAACATTTTTTAATTCGGAGGTGGGGGGTCTATTTAGGCCAGTTTAGTTTGTGGTTAACTATTCCATATACCCCACATTTTATTCTGAGTTTTATCCACTCGGCTAGCAATTATATAGAATACAGTGCAAATATCCCAATAGGTGATATGTGGGCCAATTAACTGATGACCGTGCAGGGTTCCCCTCCTAATTTGGTTTTAATTGATCTTTTTTTTTTCGAGTTTGTTCTCTGGACGGTATTCATTTCCTTTTAATTTACTATTGAAAGTTATGTTTTATTACTTATGCTACAGATGTTCACAGACATTATAATGGGGAGGTACAGACTAAATGGGTCAATCTTTCTTTTTTCTTTTGATTTCTTTACGCACAAATGCTTTATTTGACCCTGCACACCATTATCCATTTTTCTGACTGGTAGAAGGTACTCCCAAACATTGTATGTATAACCTGTTGTTTATCTGCTCTTAGTCCTCATCCATATTCATGGATCAGTTCATTGTCTTCCTATCCTAGAGCATTTTGTTTGGCATGTTTGGCCCACACTCATATCCCTTCACTATATATACCATACACGGCACGTGAAAACCTTTACTGTTTGGGAGTTTCATTAGTTCTGTGGTCAGCTGTTGAGAAGCTGAGCTTAGGGGTTGTCACAAATTATCCAGCAGAAAATGAGTTTTGTCTGTAATATAAGATGATGCTACAGGGCTGATTATTAAATTCTGATACTAGTTGCGGCCATATAATTATCTGTATTAATCAGCCTTGTGACATTTATATTCTTTGTGTACTGTATATGGTGTGAGTGGGCCCCTAAGCTCAGAGTGACAGCAGCACAGAGCATGTGCAGTGAATCAGCAGAAAAGAAAATGTTTGGAGATGCAGATCTTTACTGCTAAAGGGCTGTACATTTCTAGTTAAGCTTTAGTTCTCCTTTTAAGTAGATGATGCTAAACTGTAGTTGAATGGGGAACTGAAGCATGAGTAACTAAAGTATTAACTTAATCCGTGCTGTCCAACTTCTGTGGTATGGAGGGCAGGGATTTTTCTGGCCTACGTGGTGGAGGGCCGATAATGGAAGTCAGTGTTGACCACACCCCCTTCAAAACTACACCCATGTTATCTTTTAAGTTCCTTGTCCACATTAATGGTGTTAACACACCAAAAAAAAACATATGGTTGGTGCTCACTGCAGGGATATCACTCATATGTGAAAGTATACCATAAACATACCCTTAAATCCATATGCCGCCTCCTCCACTGTGGATAACACAGCCCCCCCCCAGCACATTATTAAACATCTTCGGGGCCCATAACAACAATTTCCAAATACTAACAAACCCTACTAGGCTCATGTCCCACAGGATACAGAGGGGCAAATTCACTAAGCACCGAAGCGCCTAACGCTAGCGCGAATTTGCTAGCGTTGGGCATTTTCATTACTTCGCAAATTCACTAACGGACGCTGGCGTAACTTCGCTAGTGTTACTTCGCACCCTTACACCTGGCGAATTTACGCAACGGACGTAACTACGCAAATTCACTAACGCGCGCATTGTTCTGAACGCTACCTTTTATGCTAGACTCAGACCAGGCGAATCGCAATAGAGTAGATAGGGATTGTTTCAAAAAAAGTTAAAAATTTTTCTAATTCCCAAAAAACGTTGACGTTTTTTCTTTATTATGGGTGATAGGCTGAAAAAGATCGAAAAAAATTTCCCCCTACATTTCCTAACTCATGGCAACTTAACTATACAGTGGGCAAATGTGTAGGGCAAAATAAAAATTGTATTTGCTGTTTGAAGGTTTCCCAGGCTTGTGTAGTTCTGCTACATATACCTCCATTGTAACTTCAATTTGGCGCCGTATGCAAATTAACCATCGCTAGCGTAAATTTGCTTGGCGAATTAACGCTAGCGCAACTTCGAAACCTTATGCTACCCCTGAGCGCAACTTCGGATTTTAGTGAATTTGCGGAGCGCTGGCGAAAATACGCCTGGCGAAGTGCGGCAAAGCGGACCCCAGCGCAACTACGATTCTTAGTGAATGTCCCACAGAGTAGGGCAGGCAGAGCATGGCACACACAGGGAGCATTGGGCAGGCAGAGTATGGTGCACACAGGGAGCATAGGGCAGGCAGAATAGAGCAGGAGACAGGGAAACCTATCTGAACTCTAGGATGGACAGTTTTTACTGTGCTACATACGTGACGACTCCAGATAACCAAAATTGTGGGAAGTGGCTAGTGTTCGGTGAAGGTTTGGTGCACTATTTTTGGGCTGCAGTTATACCAGTTTCTGTAAAGTGACATCCATAGGACATTGGTTACCCTACACCTGAACCCCTTTGACCTATAAATAAATACGCCCATGTTTCACACTAAATGCATTCATGAAGCTTGTTGGTAACAGATATTTGTATGATTGATTTTTTTCAGGGATTTCCCGGACACTGGAAGGAAATAAAGGCAGATGATCATTTTCTAAACTATTGCTAGCAGGACTGTACTTATTATTTATTTGTATTATATTTTCTTTTATTTATATGTTTACTGTTATTAGAGACATGTATAATATCTACTGAGTGATAATTTTATACCATAAATTGTGTAAAAAAATCTGAAATAAAAATGATCCAGAACATATTACTTTTATTCCTACCAGCACAAATTACTTTTGTTTAAACCTCTGTATAATAGATGGAGATGGAATTCAGGATCTAGTAGGAAGATGGTCTGAAAAACTTTATAGCAGCCGATGATCCATAAGTAATGCGTATGCATGGGGAAAGGTAAAGTGAATAAAGTACCCCCTTTTGTAAATTATAAGGATATTCCGAGGTAATTTCTTATATCCTCATGTTTTGCAACATGGGGTACTTTATTATAATACACAAATTTTAGTGAGTTGTGTAAAAAAATGACATCACTACTCACAGTTTATAACTGATGACATCACTACTCACCGTTTATAAGGATATAATTTACAAAATATTCATGGCTTTTGTGTATTATAAAGTAATAAACCCCTGCATTAAATACAGCAATAAATAAAAGCATTAAGTTCAAGCTAGCAAATCATTTTTGTAGATTTTAAGATGAATATGCTTTTCTGGTTACTATCATTGACATAATTGCATTCTGGAGAAAGAGAAAAGTAATTCAAATGGTTTTGATGGTTAATGTGTGTGCCTATCTGCTATAGTGTTTCCAGTGTACATCAGATTCTTGTTGAGGGAATATGCATGAAAAGTTGTCAGTAGACGAAAAGCTGTAGAGGTAAAATGTAAATATCAGCATATTGTTTCATATTCTTTTTAGTAGTAAAAAAAAGTGGGCATACCGGTGAAAGATCCAATTGCTTTGCAACCTCTCACAACAAGTGGATCTTCTAATGTACAGGTATGAGCAGCTAAAAATAAATTCAATAAACCCATTAGTATTGCTTTGCCTCCACTATGGATTTCTACAGATCAGATTTCACTATCAAAAACAATGTACCGGTACTGTTTTATTATGACAGAGAAAAAGGAAATCATTTTAAAAAAATATATATAATGATTTGCTTAAAATGCAGTCTATGTGAGATGGCCGTCCTATACCTCTGGATAGCAGGTTTTTCAGATAAGGGACCCTAAACTTGTAGTAGCATGAGATGAGGGCAGTGGCCATAGACGCCCAGATAATATCGTACGAAACGAATTTTCGTCCGATATTCGTTGCGTTATGGCTGGGAAAGAGCTGGCTGATATCGGCAGAAGACTTGGATATCGGTCGGCTCGTCGATCGGGCTGGACGGAAAATTTTGATCGGGTGCCTTTGAAGGGACCCAAACATCGGCCACTGTTAGTGCTAAATCGTCATATCTACCTGTATATTGGACGAATCAGCTCTACATGTGTGTATTGAAACGAACGATCTTTCTTGGAAAGATCTTTTCCAAGAACGATCGTAATTGTTACGTCTATGGCCACCTTAAGGGAGACTGATTTTATGGGGAAGTTGGTTATTAGAAAGCCAGATATAGTAAATTGTCATTATGATCAGTATGACTGAAGTGCTTACTATATATGTGGCACCAGGTTTCGGTTGGAGGTTAATGTGTGACTAAAGACTTGCAGTAGAAAAGGTACTTTAAAGAGTTTTTTTTGGGGGGGTGCAGTCTCTATCATAATGGTTTGTACCTTAGTGGAAGTGATCTGCTCTTCTAAGGGAAAGAATAACGAAGAGAATGGGGGGGGGGTTTAAACAGGGCAAGAGGAGGGTGGGGGTGGCTTACATTATTATGGCGCCAAGAAATTCAATTTGGCATATGAGGTGGAAAGTAAAGCTGCTAAATAAAGTCCAACTGTTGCTTTAAAAGCTAAAAGTAATTTTATGTAGCTCTCCGATAAAGAATGAACATAGCAAAAATATGCAACCTTCACTGTCTTCCTACAGATACATGGAGATTCTGAGGCAAAATGGGAGAGCTAGAGATAACTACATAAACTGAGAATTCTAGATCTGGCATAGCAAGAGAGGAAGGATTAACTCCATACGCAGGAATCTAAACCCATTGTATTCTTATCTGCTATGTAACTTGGGCCTTTTTCCTTTTTTAGATTGAATAGCTGCCCCCATGGCTACACCACAACTTATTAATATAAGGGATCCTGTCATTGGAAAACATGTTTTTTTTTTTTCCAAAACACATCAGTTAATAGTGCTACTCCAGCAGAATTCTGCACTGAAATCCATTTCTCAGAAGAGCAAACAGATTTTTTTATATTCAATTTTGAAATCTGACATGAGGCTAGACATTTTGTCAATTTCCCAGCTGCCCCCAGTCATGTGACTTGTGCCTGCACTTTAGGAGAGAAATGCTTTCTGGCAGGCTGCTGTTTTTCCTTCTCAATGTAACTGAATGTGTCTCAGTGGGACATGGGCTTTTACTATTGAGTGCTGTTCTTAGATCTACCAGGCAGCTGTTATCTTGTGTTAGGGAGCTGTTATCTGGTTACCTTCCCATTGTTCTTTTGTTTGGCTGCTGGGGGGGGGAAAGGGAGGGGGTGATATCACTCCAACTTGCAGTACAGCAGTAAAGAGTGATTGAAGTTTATCAGAGCACAAGTCACATGACTTGGGGGAGCCATGTAAGATTTCAAAATTGAATATAAAAAAATCTGTTTGATCTTTTGAGAAATGGATTTCAGTGCAGAATTCTGCTGGAGCAGCACTATTAACTGATTCATTTTGAAAAATGTTTTTTTCCCATGACAGTAGTGTTTCTATAGCAAGCATACCAGTTTTACCAGTGCAGTACAATAGTACATTATATTTTAATTCAACACAATTAAATTTTTTGGTCTTACTGTTCCTTTAAACATTTCATGTAATTTTAATATTTTTCTGTTTGTCCGTGTAATACTGTATATACATAATATCTAATCCTTTTGCTTTATGTATTCGGGTACATTAACCTTTCCACACCATACTTCATTTGTAGTTTAACAAACATTTTACCAACATCAGCAAATTAGGAAAATAATTTCTATAGAGAAGAATGAGTGTTGTGTTTGGGGATCCTACGGGTGGAGTAGTGTTACACATCACTGGCTGCTCAAATTGAGAACACACAGGGCAGTGTTCATGGGTAGCGATAATAAATTCAAGCCTGACTCAGTCCCACTGTTAGCCTGCAAGCATAGTGGCATACAAAGCTTAGGTCATTATGATGTTAACATCAATTAATGTCAAAAAGGGGATTATCCAGCATTAAAGGGAGGGAATAATGGGTAGGTCTGCAGTTTTAATCATGCTGATGCAGCCATTTTACAGATAAAACACTAAGGAGGAATACCTTAAGCCCAGAAGTCTCCTTTAACCACAGTGGAGGTTCCAACTTGTTGGTTTTTGCAGACCTGAGGAAAGAGCAGAATGAATATGGTTCAGAAAACTGTGCTAATCACTGGATGTTCCTCTGGCATAGGTCTGGCCATTGCTGCCAAATTAGCCAGGGACGAGCAGAAAAGATTCAAAGGTAAGCTTCATTTCTATTACAGTTATGGATCCTATTATCTAGAATTTCCAGGGTTTTTTCTATTATTTTGGATCACCATACCATAAAGCTGCTAAGAAATTGTAAACATTAAATAAACCCAATAGGATTGTTTTGCAACCAATATAGATTTATGCAACCTAGCTAGGATCAAGTTAACGGTACTGTTGAATTCAGTCAAAAATAAGAATTGTTTGCTTAAATAGACCTCTATAAAAAAAAATGGCATTTCTATATTTTGGAGCTTACTGAATAATGGTTTCCCAGATAATAATGGATCTGTTTTCTATAAATGGTACCTGGGGGTTTCCAGATAACTGATCTTTCCATAATTTATACCATAAATCTACTAGAAAATCATGTAAACATTACATAAACCCAATAGGTTGGTTTTTTTCCAATAAGGATTAATTCTATCTTAGTTTGGATCAAGTACAAAGTACTGTTTTATTATTACCTTACTTGTGAGAGACACACACACACACCCCCCCCCCAAAGAAAACCGCACTCACAGGTCTCTTCTTCAAAAAAAGTGGTTTATTTCCTCACCGTTTCGGCTACAAAACTCTAGCCGTCCTGCCACAGCCTGCAACACCTGCAGACCTACATAGCCTGCATCCGGACCCTGCACCAGCTAGTTCTGTTCCTATTACCTGGCCAGTCCGTTACTATATTAAATGGTGGTTTGACTCTGACCCCCTACCCTAACCCAAAGATGAGTCCCCAGGCATTGTCAGTAGGATCATAAGAAGGGCTCAGACAACTCCCGTTTACAGCAGTCACTGACTATAAGAAACTCCCAGCTGTACTGACAACTCAGACAAAGGCCTGAAACCATTTAAGTTGTATCCACAGCATTCCCCAATCTTAATACCCATTGTACCACTGTGGGCAAACTCCCACCTTTCCCACTTTTATGAGTTTCCTGACTTCCTATATTGGCCTTGCAAGCAGGTTAAGCGTGGATGGGATGTTCTTGATTGTTCCACGATGAGTACCTATGAGTTCTTTAAAGAATAACTTGCAGAGCCCACCCTCTCTCAATTCCGGTACTTCCAACTCAGGCAGGTGTTTCAAGCACCGTTTGGTAAAATTGATATGCAAACTGAGGTTCTGAACCTCCTCATAGACAAACTAGATTTTCTCAAGCTCTTAACCCCCCTCCCCCCAGGTTTGTATTTTGGGAGTCATGAATGAACTGGTAAATGACAACCATGCTAGAACCAGATTTAGAGCAATTTTTTATTATGCATGGAAAGTAATTGCAATGACAAAGATTCAACCCTGGTGAACCAGACCCTACCTCTTATCAAGCTCACCCTATTAGCCACAGGCTCGCAAAAAAGATTTGAGTCCATGGTGGGAGGCTGGACTAGGTGGGCAAGGTTTATTCACATGAATTTAATCTTGTATTATTTTAATCCTAGATTCTTTAAAGGGGAGCTATCACAAAAATGAAAATTGAATATAAACTTTCTTAATACAATCAGTAAAAATAGTTTAACTGTTTTTAATGTTATCTTCACTATTCCTAACTCAGCATCTGTTTCTCTTCATTTTGTCTTCTTGCAGCAGTTGGGTGTCAGATAATCATTGACAGATCCAATATATTTTATAGGGGGGAGTCTCTCTTTCCTAGCAGATGTATTAGAGCTCACTCAAATAGCTGATTCCAGGTCAAACAAAATCTAATCAACATAAATGGATTTGATACACTCACGGTTTTAAATGGAACACTTCCTGCAATTTTCCGGTCGGTGCAAACTTTCTGTAAGTCCCGTGACTCAACGTGAAAGTAATCCGAAGCAATTGTAGAAAAAAGTGTACTCTTACAACTTGATGCAGTGTATACAAGGGTACTTTCAAATATTTATTGATGCAGAGTACAAAATCAAATGTTGTGTACTACATCACTGACAAAGGGAGCAGGCAGCCCCTGAAACGTTTGATTTTGTACTCCACATAAATAAACAAAATCTAATAACTGCTTTTGGCACAAAATACATCTTCGTCGTTCAGAATTTTTAACTGATTATATTTAAAAAAATCTTATTGCAGTATTATGTAGCTTATATTTCATTTTCACAATAGTTCTGTTGATTTACTGTATACAAACCCCACGTAGTGGACAACCTGAAGCCAACATCACTGAGACAAGTGTAATGTTTACTATTGATGAGTGATGCTTACTAAATGCACAAAATGGCTAATATACCATATGCAGCACTGTACTTAATGTGCTATTGTTATGTTTAGTTCATTTTATTTTGTTTTGTCTTTGTATGTCTAAAACTAATAAAATATTACCTATTAAAAAAAAGCATTACTGATAGTACTGCTGGTGGCCAGACTGCACTGTTGCTTCTGACTATGTAGAGACCAATATCATACCTCCCAACTGTCCTGTTTTTCGCAGGACAGGCCTGATTTTGACAACCTACAGTCCAGGGTTTGTTACTGAAATGTCCCGACTTTCTCTTTCATCTCCTGCACTGAACAGCTAGAAAAAGATACAAAGTTTCTAACGTAATTGGCTTTTGGCAGAGAGCCCAGAATAGATACTTTTGTAACAGTTTATGATAAGCAGGTCTCTTGGGGAAACTGTGAAGCAGCTTAAAGGGCAATTCACCTTCATAAGCAAAACTGTAATAACACATACAAACCACAGAAATTAGTTCAAACTTTAATAACCTGCCAAAGTTTGGGAAATGGACATGGAAATTAGGGGTGTGGTCAAAAATGTCCGCACTCCATGCAGCACATTGTTTTGTCCCTCTTTCTATATCCAAAATTTTTGAGATGTGTAATATACCAATTCCCACGATGCCTTGAATATTTCTTCATAGGTCAGTTAATTAACTGGCTTTTGCTATGTTAAGTCACAAGCAGCAGTGCAGAGAATTGAAGGAACAGATACTGCTTTTAATAGCAGGTCTGCATTCATTATGCCAAAAAAAAAAAAAAAAGTACAGAGAAGAGACCAGAAGAACAAAGAAGGCAAATATAGAAAATGTACCTGGCAGCCCAGTCCAACACTTATGAGAGATCATTTACATCTGATAAAGCAATTGTGGTAGTACAACATTTCCTGCAGCCGGTTGTGCAAATACTCCCATTAAAGACTCCCTTCCATATAGTTGTGCAAAGCACGTCTCAGTCCCTCATGCCTTTCGTTCCAAACCAAGTGCTGTTGTACCTACTGATGCAGGGAGGGAACCCTGGAGCTATTGCCACCTCCAAACCAGATGGTAGCTTCAGGGTTCCCACAACTGGTGACTGTGATGGAAAATTACACTTTACGCTCTGTGGTGTGATAAGTAAATGAGCCCTGTTGTAGCAAAAGCAGCACAGTTGCTCTGTATATAGATTCCCCTAATAGAATTCACTCCGCGTTTACTTCTACTAAGACAGTGATCCCCAACCAGTAGCTCGTGAGCAACATGTAGCTCTCCAACCCCTTGGATGTTGCTCTCAGTGACCTCAAAGCAGGTGCTTATTTTTGAATTCCAGGCTTGGAAGCGAGTTTTAATTTTTTAAAAAAAGTGTAGAGCCTTCTGTAGGCTGCCAGTCCACATAGAGGCTAACAAACAGCCAATTATTTGGCACCCCATGGGACTTTTTCATGCTTGTGTTGCTCCCCAACTCTTTTTACATTTGTGGCTTACAGGTAAAAAAGGTTGGGGGCCCCTGTTCTAAGACATAATCTATTTAACGTGTGCCCCAGCTCTGGGCAGTGCAATGTTTGACATTTTGGTTTGATGATTTTGCCAGTGAAAGTTCCAGCAATGCTTATAGACTCTCATTTCATGGTCTCTTTATAGTTTATGCCACAATGAGAAACCTAGCAAAAAAAGATGATTTGGTTGGAGCCACAGAAGGATATTTGGGAAAAACAATGGAAATCAAAGAGATGGACGTGTGCTCTGAAGACTCCATACGCAACTGTGTGAGCAGCATTCCAGATAGACACATTGATATTTTGGGTAAGCATGATGCTGCTAGCAACCACAGCATTTCAAACAGGCAGAACTAGAAGGCAAATCATGCAGAAACTGTAAAATATCAACAATAAAAAAAACGTTAAAAAGTAGTTACAGGCAAATCTATAACACACGAAACATTAATTTAATGGTATCATTCGGTTGATTCTGTTTTTTTGTAAAATATTGTAATTGTATTAAGTATACCTTTCTATAAGAAACAGCATGGCAAATATGATAGAATGGATTTAAATTCTAGGTTCCCAACCATGAGTTGTAGGACTGATTGTGAATATTACTATGTATGTGTTTTTATCCACAGTGAGCAATGCTGGAGTCGGACTCATTGGCCCAATTGAATGCCAAACCATAGATGAAATGAAAACTGTGATGGATACAAATTTCTTTGGACTAGTCCGACTTCTGAAGGAAATCTTACCGGACATGAAGAAAAGGAAGAGTGGACATATAGTAATAATCAGCAGCGTTATGGGGATACAAGGTATATACCCACAAATGTATCACTGCTGTTTTTTACATTAGTAAACCAATCCAGTAAAAGTAATTTTCTTGCAAGACAGACATGTTTGAGACAAATTATAAAAAATCATCTGTGGTTCTTGTAATGACCATTCCTTGGCATAATGGAATGATAATACTACTGCTGATAGTCCATTCAAATATGATACAGTTACATTTTTCATGTGGCTATTGAGGTTCAGATTTCTAAAATTCACCATTGTCTGTATTTAAAGCCAAAGAAGAATCCCACTGTTACCAATGAGGAACACTACAGTTGTAACATTTGGGGCCGTGTCTGATATACTGGACCATACACAAATATATATTTATTCAGACCCTGGCGCTCCAAACTTCTATACAACCTGTCTCCACCCATGGCTGCCCTATTTACAAATATCATCAGGCTACAATTGTGGTGGTGCAATCATATATTTATTACTCTAACAGGTATTATGTTTAAAAGAGTAAGTGAAAGTAATATTCTGTATACAGGTATGGGATCCGTTATCTAGAAACCCTTTATCCAGAAAGCTCAGAATTACGTAAATGCAGTGTCCCATAGACTCTATTTTATCCAAATAATCCATATTTTTAAAAATGATTTTCTTTTTCTCTGTAATAATAAAACAGTACCTTGAACCCAACTAAGATATAATGAATCCTTATTGGGAGCAGCACCAGCCTTTATTTAATGTTTACATGATTTTCTAGTAGGCTTAAGGCATGAAGATTTAATTACAGAAAGATATGTTATCCAGAATGCCCCAGGTCCCGAGTATTCTGGATAACAGGTCGCATACCTGTATAAGTAAATGTAACCCTTGGTTTTTCGTGTCTTCATTTATACAGTAAATTTTGAGTGCAAGCTGGTAGGTGTGGACTAGATTTTCTTAAAATGTTGTATATAAGCCTCTCCCAATCATTGTGAGGTAAGATATAAAACACACAAGATCTAGACAGAGAGACAGTGAGATGATTGTATTTTTCTGGATCATGAGCTGAACATGGGTGCACCCAATGACCCCAAATGAAATTGGGCAGCACCAGAACTAAGGTACACAGGAGAGACGAGCTTAGGGTGCAAATAGTGGAGGGTGCAATTCCAAGCAGAGTACAAATTGGTGGTATGAGAGAAAGGGGTAAATTAGGAACATGAGGCTTTGCTCCCTAAACTGACCTTAGATCAAGAAGAACGACAGCAGCTTGAACAGTGGAGTGGAACAGAGCAGGTTGGTTGGGTGCATTGCCCAAAAAAAAAGTAACTTGCACATCACACGCAAAACATCAGACCATGCAATCACAGGCTCCATGTCCTGCCCAACCCAAACTGGTTTGTTTTTTTAGGCAACTTTTTTTTTTTTTCAACAAACATTTTTGAGGCTTTTCCAAGAGGCAAATACATTTCACACATTTTTCTCTTCTACATAATTTCAGAAAATATGTTTGATTTAAATTCATTGCACTTTATGGAATTTCTTTTTTGAAAATGTGTTGAATATGAATTAGAAAAATATTCAATGAATATGAATTAAAATTGTTGAAAATCCATATGATTGATAATGCAACCCTCCCAATAATTACAAATTTCACCCAATTGAATGCTATTGAAAAGGACTCTTAGGAGCAGATTTCTTTAAAAAAAAAAACCCTCAAATAATCATGACTAAATTGATCAATGTGCCTAGAAATACATATAGATCATTTTGGGGTGGTTCATGTATCATACAAGCTAAAAGAAACACTCACCTACGGTTGATGTCAGCAGTTTGTCGACAGATCCCTGTTTTGCTTTATTCCAGGTATCCTGTTTAATGATGTCTATGCAGCTTCTAAGTTTGCAGTTGAAGGCTTTTGTGAGAGTCTGGCAATACAAGCCTTGAAGTTCAAACTCCAGTAAGTGCTCCAGTTTGTATGCAACTAAACGTTTGCACTATTTATTATATTTTTGGTTAATAGATTTTGATATAACAGATATTTTTTACCCTCAAACTTATGTAGTCACATGAGGTGCTAAAATGGTAATATTGTGCTGTAACACTTTTCCATGGAATTCTCCACATGCCAAACAATTTAAAGGAGATGGAAAGCTACCGAAGCAGTTTATTGCCAATAGATTAGCCACAACAGTGCAAGCTATAACACTATATTTATTCTGCAGAATGCTTTACCATACATGAGTAAACAGCTCTAGAAGTTTGTTTAGGATAGCAGCTGCCATATTAGCTTGGTGTGACATAACTTCCTGCCTGAGTCTCTCCCTGCTCACTCATAGCTCTGGGCTCAGATTACAGGAGGGAGGGGGGAGGGGGAGAGGAGCAAACTGGGCATGCTCATGCCCAAGCCCTGGATGTGTAAAGGACCAGTAACATAAAATTTTTTTTTGAAAATTCGTTACTATACAAAAAAAAAAACAACAACACAAATTACATTTTAAAATAGCAAAGCCTTTATTAAAAAATAACTTACAGAAAGTCCACTTCCTGTCCTCTTCAGAAACGGCGAAAAGGCGACCATCCATCCTGCAGCAATTGATTTCTCCTCCCTGGCTTTTCAAGTCACAGCATGCGGCTTCTTCTCCTCCTTGATTCGGGGCCCAGCAGATTCTCGATGAAGAAAGAAGACACCCTGGCTTCCGTGGGTTCTCTGTTGTGCAGGAGCAAGGAAGGCTCGCTGTTGTGCAGGAGAATGGCTGTCTGCTCAGGGGCAGCCATACACAGGAACAGAGTCTCCCCCGTGAAGGAACATAGTTTAAATTTCTGGGGAGGCTGCGGTGCATTTCAGAGCTGCCTATAGAGCAGGATCGCATGTGTCTCTACTGGCAGCATTGTGCGCAGCTTCCCCAGCGACAGCTTCCCCAGCGGCGGCTCCTCGTCAGAGCTGGGGAAGAGGACAGAGGGGAGGGCTGGGGATTTCCCTTGTGTCTTCAGAGATTCCGTTCCCGCATATGGCTGCCCCTGAGCCGACAGCCATGCTCCTGCCCAACAGCGAGCCTTCCTTGCTCCTGCACAACAACGAGCCTTCCTTGCTCCTGCACAACAACGAGCCTTCCTTGCTCCTGCACAACAGCGAACCCACGGAAGCCAGGGTGTCTTCTTTCTTCATCGAGAATCTGCTGGGCCCCGAATCAAGGAGGAGAAGAAGCCGCATGCTGTGACTTGAAAAGCAAGGGAGGAGAAATTGATTACTGCAGGATGGATGGTCGCCTTTTCTGAAGAGGACAGGAAGTGGACTTTCTGTAAGTTATTTTTTAATAAAGGCATTGCTATTTTAAAATTTAATTTGTGTTGGTGGTTTTTTTTTTTGTTGTATATTAACGATTTTTCGAAAAAAAAAATTTTGTTACTGGTCCTTTAAGCTGAAAACAGGAAGTCTGATACAGAAGCCCATGTGTACACAATAGAAGTAAAGAAATGTGGTGTTTCTTTTGACAGAGGACTCAGAGCAGCATTACTTTGAGGGTTTACTGGTGTATTTATATAGACCTTTCTGATAAAGCTTACTTAATTTTAGCCTTTCCTTCTTCTTTAAAAGGACAGATAAATGTATTTATACATTTCTTTGCAGATTCAGAGAAATACTAGCAACTCATGTATTCATTGTAACAGTTGTAACTGTTTTCTTATTAAATAGCTTGCTCGGTATGGGCTGAAACTTTACTCAGCAATGTATTAACAAATGTATTAAATTATATCCATTTAGGAATGAGTGTACTGCTACAGTTAAACATAAGAGTGGGAAAATGATTTGTTATTAAAACTAACAGACCTCCAGTTGTACATCCCATAATTATTCAGGCTTGCCTCTACAAGAGATACAGGTAGGCCCACTACACCCTAATGAACTCTGGTTTACTTGCTTGTTCCCTGCTCTAAGACAGGTAAGGACAGTTGCAGCTATCTACATTACAGAGTAAGCTATAATACCCTATTTTAAGTGTAATTGTATTTTTATCATACTAAAAAAAAAGAAGCTTTGGGGCTCATGCTGATTTTACTTGTATTAAAACTTCTAATAGGCTGAGTCTCATTGAGCCTGGGCCTGTCATCACGGAGTTTGAAAAAAAAGTGTTTGAAGATGGAATGAAAATGGATCTTTCAGCTGCAGATAAGGAAACCGCTGACATGTTTACTAACATCTACCTTAAAAATTATAAATCCATCTTCCAAAGTCTTGGCCAGACGGCTGAAGATGTGGCAGAGGTAACAAACTTTATGTGTGTGTGACACTAGCTCTCATTTTATTTTATCTTCTATGCATGATTAAATCATTAGGTCATTTAAGAATTCTGGTTGCAGTTTGAACATGGAAAGTGATGACAGAAGCACTATGCAGAAAAGCTATTTTATAGCACTGTGGGGGGTTTTGGGCCCTCTGTGTACTTGAAATGCTAGGGCCTATTTTGTCATATAAAAATTAATTCCAAATTATTTTAGTTGTAATATTGGTGTGTAGGTGCCATCTCAGGTCATTTTGCCTGGTCATGTGCTTTCAGAAAGAGCCAGCACTTTAGGATGGAACTGCTTTCTGGCAGGCTGTTGTTTCTCCTACTCAATGTAACTGAATGTGTTGCAGTATGATGTGGTTTTTACTATTGAGTGCTGTTCTTATCTCTACTAGGCAGCTGTTATCTGGTTACCATCCCATTTTCTTTTGTTTGGCTGTGAGGGGGGGGGAAAGGGAGGGGGGTGATATCACTCCAACTTGCAGTAAAGAGTGACTGAAGTTTATCAGAGCACAAGTCACATGTCTAGGGGAGCTGGGAAACTGACAATATGTCTAGCACTATGTCACATATCAACATTAAATATAAAAAAATCTGCTTTTTTGAGAAACGGATTTTAGTGCAGAATTCTGCTGGAGCAGCACTATTAACTGATGCATTTTGAAAAAAAAACATGTTTTCCCTTGACAGTATTCCTTTAATATCCACAGTGCTTGCTGATCTCTTATTGAAGATGTGGGCACATCCCAAACTAAGTTGACCTACAGCCCATATATAACCTAGTCCCTGAACATATTACTGACTAATCACTGAACATATTACTGACTAATCACTATTCACTATCCTGAGGATGAATGATACAATCAAACAGCCAGACTCCTTATTAAAAAGAAGAAAGAAATATAAGTGGAAAACAGGAGGGCATAAATAGGCAAAATAAGATAAAGCATATTTGTTGTAACAAACTAAAACGTTCTTTGCCACTATTTTGTGACTGGTAAATGTTGCATGAAAAGTTGAAGCAAGATAGGTTGAACAATAAACGTTGAGACAACAGTCTATTAAGTTCGGCTTATTCCTACTCTTGTGTGTGTCTTGTCTCACAGACTGCTGTTAGTTATACTGTGGGCAGTTTCCCTCTTTGTAACAGGAAAATGGTACATGTGAAAAAAAACACAAAAATATTTACTGATATTTAAGAATTTTATAAATAGATTTTGTTTTAACACAGTTACTGATCAGTGTTCTATTTATTTACAGCACACAATGAAGATAGTGCTCTCTGAAAACCCACCATTCCGTCACCAGACAAACACATTGTACACCCCGATGACAACTCTGAAATACGCCGATCCGAATGGAGATCTGCCCATCGACACATTTTATAAGATGGTCTTCCATCATGATAAAATTTTCAATGCCAGTCTTAATTTCATTAAACTTTTGAGATGGAGGAGTAAAAAAAGCTTTGACCTTGGAAAACCACAGCCACAATAATTGCAGTTGATAAAAACGTCAGAATTCTTTCTTTTTAAATAAAATACATTGATGCTAAACTGTCTCTGCAGTGGGAGCACCTGATTAGTTATCTACTATTCATCAGTTTGGGATTTGGCTGAATACTAACAAAATCTTAACCATAATATGGGCTAGAATCAAAATAAATAAAAACATTTTTCATCTTTAGTTGACCAATATAATGGTCAAAAGACATTTAGAACACGTATTCAGTTTGGCCAGGTGGGTAGAATTCTGCTGAATACATTTCTTGCAAAAAGAGCTGGGATTCAGCAGAATGCCAAACTGAGTCCTACACTTAATCAATTAGAATGATCTTTGTTTAAAAGGAGAACTAGATCCTAAAAATGAAAATGGATATTAATGTCCTATTTGAAATACTGAACTGACTGTGCCAGCCTAAAGGTTCAGCATCCCTGTAACAATTATGACCCTCTGCTCCCCCGGTAGTTCCGCCCTGCAGGTCTTCACTGCTAAATGGCTGTGTTTGCCTGGGGCTGGTCCAGAATCTCAAAACATAATATGCAGCATTTCTAGGTTACTTTTTTGTTAAGCTTTAGTTCTCCTTTAACAAAACAGTTGTACATACAGAGACAAAATATTATCTTGAAAGTGTGTAATGTATGAAAGTTAAGAAGCAAATGACTTTCCTCTTGTCCACCAGTAACACTGAAAAGCACCTTTTGAATTCCCAGCATACATGTATACACTCACAAACACGCACACAGGCAGCCCCTTGTGATGTTGATGCTTCATTCTGAGAGGTTTGCTAACTAATAGTCATCTTGTGCGGCAATCTGTTTAGCCTGTAAGCCAACCCATCTGAAGTTAGTTATCTAAAATCCTTACTGTATCACTGAAAGGTAAAGGGACAGACTCATAGTGCCAAGTGGTTTCAATCCCATAAATTAGAGCAGTGGAAGTTTTGCTGAACAATTCAACAGATTCCCCCTGCATTGAGTGACCCATTGCTAGATGAAACTTGCTAAGACTGCCTTTACACAGGCAGAACTATATTAATGTTCCTTTATGCTGAGCTAAAATGGAACTTAAACACAAAGCTTGACCAAATTCTAGTGTAATTATTCATATCCTGATTATTTTCAGTATTGGCAGGAATGTAGTGTTTAAATGCTTGTTGTTATAATAGTTATAGTGCCTGATAAAGCTCTAATGATGATTAAATATGATTATGTAGAATGTCTAAAAGTTATTTCCAGGACATTGCTGGAAGTTTTGGAAATTATGTTTTTATTTTTAAATCTTTCTTTTCTTTTGTTTAATAAATGTTGGCTCGATTTCTGTTATGGGAAAAAAAAAGTATGAGATGGGTCGTTAAAAGAATGTATTCATGTTAATGAATGTATTGAATAAAAATTAATCAATCAATTAATTTTAATGTACTGTATTTTATTTCCATTGTTAAACATGAAGTTTTGTCCTATAAAATTGTCCTGGCTTCTATTATGCATTCTCCTGGCATCTATCATGGAGGAGGAGCCTGGATCTGGATGTAATATGGCGAAACATGTTTCCAATGGGAACGGGCTAGTAAAAAGGTTGGGAGAGTTCACATTGGTGTGTCAAATGTTAAGAGACAAAGGAGGAAGGATGAGCTTACAGTCTAAGTAAGTTAGACCCATATAGAAAGTTGGCCACCATTGTGGGGGGGGGGGGGCAGGGGAGACAGTAGTCCCAGGCCCAGTGTATGTGGAGTCTATGGGGGGGGGCCCCATCCATGCTGCACCTCAGATTAGCTGTGCCCCCATTAGCATAAAAATTGCTGGTGATTGGCTAATCCCATTGGTTTATCAAACCAAAAGTTATCTACAAAAAAGGGATTTATACTCTTAGAACTGGCAGGCTGGTTCTTAGCTGGTTCTAAGAGTATAAATCCCTTTTTTTTGTAGATAACTTTTGGTTTGATATACCCTTGCGGTTGTGGAGATACTCTTTTGGCAATTTCTGGCGCATATATTATTGGATTGTTGCTCAGTTTACTAATAGAATTTCGTAATTCCATTGGTTGTGTCCTGTGCATATGTATGTCAGCACAAAGAGCAGATTGAAGACCGTTGCAGCAGCCCCTGGCCACCAACGCTTTTAATATTTAGGGGCCCTAGCCACCATTCTTTTTTGCGCCATTAGGGCCCCTGGCCACCGGAGTGTTTTTTTAATCTTTCGGGGCCCTAACCATCCTTAAGGGAACCTTGGCCACCAATGTTTTGAGCATTTTACCACAAACACTTCAGAGTCAGCTCCTAAATTTCCCCCAACCTTAAACAACAGGTGCACGTACCATCAGTGGTCCATCCTCCACCAGGAACAGCGTAATAGAAATTTTCTGTACAGCACCTTATAGAGTAAAAATGCCTTTATTCAAGTTTTCATGGCAGAATCTGGTCAGCAACGTTTCAGGCCTTAGTGTGGCCTTTTATTAAGCATTTTACCTACTGTTTCAACACTGTTTATGTGACCTTTGGTACTGTGTGGGGGGGCAGGGTTCTATGTGAGGCAACTTCAACGCATATGTTTTCCCACTGGGGATTTGCAGGAGATTAGTAGCCAACAGAGTAGCCTGTACCATTGACATAGGCAGTTAGATATGATGTAGCCAGGGAACAGTATACTAATAGTTACTTTTTATAACGGGTGGGCCCCTGGCTGGCACATATGCTTGGGTGATTAGAAGACTTAGTAAGTGCCCAGGTTGACTGCTTGCTACAGCTTAAAGGAACAGTAACACCAAAAATTTTAAGTGTTTATAACTAATGATAATATAATTTACTGTTGCCCTGTACTGGTAAAACTGGTGTATTTGCTTCAGAAACACTACTATAGATTACATAAACAAGCTGTTGTGAAGCCATGGGGCAGCCATTCAAGCATAGGAGACACAGTAGATAACAATATTAAAGAATTCCATTGTATACTACAGAGATTATCTGTTGTGTATCATGTGCCTTTTCTCCTTTTTCCATCTTGAATGGCTGCCCCTATGGCTACACAGCTGCCTTTTTATATAAACTATAGTAGTCTTTCTGAAGCAAACATGCCAATTTTACTTTATTTACTGTTTCAACGCTGTTTGTGTCAGGGGGATAGGGTTACTTGTGTGGCAAATTCAACGCATATGTTTTCCCACTGGCGATTTGCAAGAGATTAGTTGCCCGCAGAGGATATTTATCACCGGCAACTAATCTCCTGGTTTGCCATAGTCCTTAGGGTAAGGTCACACGAGGAGATTCAGGGAGATTTTGTCGCCTGGCGACTAATCACCTCGTCTTCTGAGCGACTATCCCCCGAACTGCCCCAGCGTGTTTTCCCATAGGTTATAATGAAAAGTCGCCTGCGCTAAAGTCGCTGAGGCAACTTCGGGCGACTATGGAAAACACATTGCCGCGTGTGCTTTAGCGCAGGCGACTTTTCATTATAGCCTATGGGAAAACACGCTAAGGCAGTTCTGGGATATAGTGGCTCAGGACATGAGGCGATTAGTCGCAAGGTGAAAAAATGTCCCCGAATCTCCACGTGTGGACTAACCCTTAGGGTTTCCTCCAGAGGCAACTTTGGGCGATTTAGCTATATGTTGGTCATACCACCAGCGATTTCAATCATTTCCTATGGAGAGGCATTTTTGGGGAGATTTGTCACCCGTGCTCGCTCACAATTTGTCAACCCACATATCACTAGCAGTGATCTCATGCGGCAGGTCAGATGATGTTGAGGGAGAGGAGGTATTTAAGGTAAGGCCACACGAGGAGATTCGGGGAGATTTTGTTGCCTGGCGACTAATCGCCTCGTCTTTTGCGCGACTATCTCCCCGAACTGCCTCTGCGTTTTTCCCCATAGGCCAAAATGAAAAATTGCCTGCTCTAATGCACACGCGGCGATGCGTTACTGAGGCAACTTTGGGCGACTATTGAAAACGCATCGCCGCGTGTGCATTAGCGCAGGCAACTTTTCATTCTAGCCTATAGGGAAAAACGCCGAGGCAGTTTTGTAATAATATCTTTACTCTATGTCCTACTCTCCCAAGAGTAGGACATAGAGTAAAGATATTATTACAAAAACAAAATAAGGATGTTAGATACAGTGAAATCAGAAGGGTCTAATGAAAAATTAAAAACTTTAGATGATTTCTACTGAGTTAATATGTTTCCAAGCAAGTTAATGTAAGTGATGTGTTTTTCCCAGGCAGGAATCCACAGTATCTAACATTTTATGCTACAGATAGGCCCTAGGCAATGGTAACCAAAAAATATTTTTTCGCAGGGTATAATGAGAAAAATTTGGACTAAAATAGAAAAATACAGTCGGTATGGACAGATTGCTTATGAAAGCATGCTCCAATGCTAAATAGTTTTTTCATTTGAGGCTTGTGGGTATTTAGGAATTGTTCAGTGTAAAACTAAAAACTCGGTAAATAGATAGGCTGTGCAAAGTAAAACATGTTTCTAATATAGTTAGTTAGGCAAATATGTAATGTATAAATGCTGGAGTGACTAGATGTCTAACATAACAGAACACTACTTTGTGCTTTTCAGCTCTCTTGGTTTCCACTGATTGGTTACCCTGGTTACCAGGCAGTAACCAATCATTGACTTGAGAGGGGGCCACACAAGTCATATCTGTTGCTTTTGAATCTGAGCTGAATTCTGAGGATCAATTGCAAACTCACTGAACAGTTATGTCATGTGTGGCCCCCCTTCAAGTCGCTGACTAACTCCGAGTAAGAGAGCTGGAAAGCAGGAAGTAGTGTTCTGGCTATTATGTTACACATCCAGTCACTTCAGCCTTTATACATTAGATTTTTGCCTGACTAACTATATTCAAAACATTTTTCATTTTGCACAGCCCATCTATGTAACCAGTTTTTATTTTTACACTGAACTGTTCCTTTAAAACTAGGTACTGTTGGTTTTCCTAGCATCTGAAAAAGTGTCTCCAAAATGTGTTGTGAAATGCAACAATAAATGGTGAATGACATAAACAGTACTGCTGTATTCTGTGTTGCTTCTAAGTTTGAATTTTGGAAATCTCCAGTGCCCTATTTCAGATCATTAAAGAACATGTTAAATAAAACGAGGGCCGATATTGTCTGTGAACTTAAACTTGTTTTTGTATTTTTCTTTGCAAGGGAAGCAATCAATTATTTTACCTTTCTGAACACTGCTTTGTCGTTTTTATATCCTTCCTTCATCCTTTTTAGCTAATAAAGCATCTTCAGGGCCTCGGTATATTAAACCTCATTATATTGAAGTTCACTAATACAACTCAAAACTCTTTTATGTCTGTCCCACTTCTACATAACCAAACGGGTTCCTGATGTGACGTCACACGCTGGCGACGCATCCATGGTAACAGGCGTCTTGGCGCTCCGGAAGTGGAAATCAGGGCGCCGTGCTCCCTCACAGACGCCGCTTCCGGCGGGAGAAGGTGGCTCTTTGCCCTAACCGGTTCTTTGCCGGGATCTCCCGCTGACCCGGCATTTGCTTTGTATTACTGGGTGCGTCTTATACTTAGTTTACCCGTCCGTAGTAGGTGCTTGTGTGTTGGCCGAGGGGAGGAGCCGCGAGGATGGTGTGAAAGAGACCGGTGAACCACAGCGGGCGCTTCTGTTTTCCTGCACCTTCCCGCCAGACCTCTCTCTATAAACGTCTGTCTTGGACTCAAATTGTTTTTATTGTTAGCGCGTGATTTGATTCACGTCTATACACTCCTAAAACGAACACGTTCCTCCAAGGCCTGGATCTCCGTTTCCGGACGTTTCTTGGAAATAGGATTGGGAAGACATGGCCTCTTCGTCGGGCACCGATGATGACCTGACTATTCCCAGGGCCGCCATTAATAAAATGATTAAAGAAACTCTGCCCAGTGTTAGAGTAGCCAACGACGCCCGTGAGCTTGTCGTAAATTGCTGCACGGAATTCATCCACCTCATCTCCTCGGAGGCAAACGAGATCTGTAACAAATCCGAGAAGAAAACCATATCGCCTGAGCATGTCATACAGGGTAAGCCAATGGAGCAGTGTCACGTACAACATGCTGGGAGCACTGATGTGCCGTGGGCTTGTCACAACAGAACTGGATATCTGTATATATTGCAGTCATGATTACCCGCCATTATTATTAACATGTATTTATAGAGCCCCAACATATTGTAAACAAAATGTGTTTATACAACTAAGTCGCATGAATTACATACATAGAACATATGGAGTTACATACATCACAACCAATACTGGTAAAGGTGAGGAAGGCCCTGTGCAAAAGAGCTTACAATCTAAAGGGAGGGTAATAAGACACAAGTTGTGGGAGGTGGCAAGATCAGAATTAAGTGGGTAAGAGATGTAGAACAGTATGTGGTGTTGCATTTGGTAGTTAAGCAAAGTGAGGGTAGGTTTCTCTAAATAAGCGAGTTTTAAGATATTTCTTAAAAGCAGAAAGGTTGGGAGAAAAGTCGGACAGACCGTGGGAGAGAGTTCCAGAGGAGGGATGCAGCCCTTGGAAAGTCTTGAATGTGCATGTGAGGAGGTAATGAGAGAGGAGTTGAGCAAGTAGGTCAGTAGAGGAGCGTAGTAAGTGGTTGGATGAGTGAGTTTATAGAGATGAGTTAAAAGATTTAGGGAGGGCAGAGTTATGAAGTCCTTTGAATGTCAGAATCATTCATTTGTATTTTATTCTGAAAAGTAGCAGAAGCCAGTGCAGGGATTGCCAGAGTGGCGTGGCAGAGGAGGAGTGGTTGCTGAGGTGTATAAGCCTGACAGCAGTGTTCATTATGGACTGGAGAGGTGACTGTCACTGGTGCGGAAGGCCAATTAATAGACAGGTATAGTGGTCTAGACGTGATATGACGAGAGAGAATTGTTAACTACCATAGATGGTTCCTGAATGTTACGCCGTTCACATTGTATTTGTAGGGAAAGATTGGTCCTTCTTGCTTTTCTACTGTAATTATGAATCTTGGTTTGTAGCTGGGCAAAGGCCTAAAAGGTTGGCGACTGTCTGTTTTGGTGTTCCTTCCTGTAATGTCTTTAACTTGCTCCCCTTGACTGGAATTAAAGGGATACTTACACCAGAACAACTGTCAAAACATTTGTATGAGCTTTAGAATTTAGCCATAATAATTTGGTTGATGCTGTTTCATTACCTATCATATTCCCATGGTCCTCTTTGAGGGGGCAGTTGATTCTAGTTGAGAAGGGGCAGTTTGATTGACAAAACAATCAGATTTAAGAACTTCAGGTAACCACTACATATAACAGCAGACCGATCAGTGAAATAATGATCAACATGAATTAAAGGTAACTTAACTTTAGGTTAACAATAGTTTGGGGGGTAATGAAAGCTTAAGAATATAGACATGAAAGTAGAGAAACCTGGAAGTCAATGCAATCCAACTCTTGGATCATATCAAGATAAATAATTACATGTAATAATATAAAGTAAGATACTTGAGTTGCATTATACCTTCTTGGTAGTTGGGCCAACTTGAAGTGCTTGGAGAGTAGAATACCCTCCTTATACATAAACCGCTAATGTGAATGAGGCAGAGTTGCAATGTTTTATGTCCCAAAATACTTGGTTGGTAGTCAAGTTGTACTACTTGAACCAGCTGCTTTTATTTTATGTTAATGCAGCCAAATGAATTTTAACAGTACATATCATCCAATATTAATAGTGCAGGGTTAAAGTGATACTGACACTAAAAATGTTCTTTTCAAAATATTAATCTACATCAAAAGTTACATATCATGTTATGGTCACGTTGATCGTTTCTTGCTGATGGTTCTGCTTTTGTAAGTAATTATCACTTGAAGTTCCTAAACTTCAGGTTTTGCCAACCTGACTGTCCCATCTCAGTCTGTCAGTTAGAGATTCTAATTCTAACAGACTACTGCTGTACAAATATGGCAGCTCCCTCATAGAGGAACATGGGGGTAAGAAAGGTAATGTAAAAGCATCAGGCAAATACTTTTATGGCAAAATTATAAATAGTATTCAGAGATAATGTTATGAGGGATATAAAAAAGGTTATTGTCTGGTGTCTGTATCTCTTTAACATTCTTTTAGTCATCTGGTAAAATGTAGTTTGTTTTAAGAGAGCGTGAAATCCAACTCTGGCATATCTATTTAGGTTGGTTTAAGTTTTCTTATTGCATTTTTTCTGAAATATCTTCAGGCTATGGCTACACAAGCCTGTTTCCTTATCAGCATATAAACAGGCACAGAATCAGCTGGTGTGCAGACATACAGAGTGAATTTGGGGTGAAAAGGAAAAGTTTAATCTTCATTTTCCAAAGTAAAGACAATTTTGGAACTATGTTGCAATTTATAGGGAAAGGGAGTATTCCTGAAACCGGTAAAATAGAAGTACGGTACATAAGTAGTAAGTGTACATTGCACTTCCTTTAGAACATTTTTAGGCAGAAATTAGAAGTTTGTTGCAAGGGCAATTGTTAGCCCTGCACTGGCTTTCCCTTCTGCTGCCAACCTGAATACCTACTGTGAGATGCTGTAGCTTAAAATGTGCTTGTCTTTTTGGGACCTACAAGGTACCCTGTTGATTTTTATGCAATTGGTGACCTGTGGCACTTGCTGAATATGTGCATGTGTAGGTCTGTAGCACTGTGTAAACTATGCCTGATGTGCTGCTCAGTGGGCAGATCTAAGTGAGTTGGAGCAGTGGCTCCTGTCAATTCTACATAAATATGCACAATGAATAACTAATTTTCTATGGGTGAGTAATTCCATGGTTCGAGTGACAATGGTAACATTGTGAGTCTATACAGTTAGCAAAACCTATGATTTAAACACTTCTGTATTTGTTTATACAAAATCTATTTTGCACCAGAGATGTGGTCTCTAATTACACGATTTTGCCATTTACTGTAATAAATTACCTAGACATCTAGCTTCTGGGGCATGGGAAAAGTCTTGGGTGAAATGTAATCCATCCCCTGCATATCAGCATGTTGTCTGACACTCCCAGCTTCAGCATATCAGATCAGTAATAGGGGCTGCAGAGGGGAATGGGGCACAAAGTAAAGGCACAGTTAGGTAACTGAAGAATAATTTAAAGGGGCTGTTCACCTTCCAACACTTTTTTTCAGTTGAGTGGGTTTCAGTAAGTTCACCAGAAATAAAGACTTTTTCCAATTACTTTCTATTTTCTATGTGTGACTTTTTTTAATATTGAATGTCAATCTAATTTTTTACCTTTCTAAAGGTGGCCATACACGGGCCGATAAAAGCTGGCGACAGACCGAGTCGGCAGCTTATTGGCCCATGTATGGGGGGCCCCCGACGGGCTTCCCCGATCGAGTTTCGGCCAGATCTCGATCAAATGGGACTAAAAATCCCGTTGGATCGCTGCTGCAGCTGTTCGTTGATGCGGTCCCGCGATCCGACCGCCCCGTTCCCTAGGATCCGATCGTTGGGCCCTAGGGCCCACGATCGTTTCAGCCCGATATTGCCCACCTCTTATCAGCTCTGGGAGGTAGGTCACCGACAATCTATTCTAAACTGTTTGAAATTGATACATTTAGTCAATACATTTCTTATCTTTGTACCTGCTGAGCAGAATCCCAGAGTTTTATTAAAGGCGGCTGTTAGAATTAATACAATAGTTGCTAATACTCCAACGGTGCTGCTGAGAAATTTCAGACTCAAACACCAGAGACCGGAACATTAAACTTTCAACTTAGATTTTGGAAAAACTGTTAAAAATGGAAAGTAAGTGGGAAAAAAAGTCTATTTCTGGAGAACAATCTGAAAACAAATCAACTGAAAAAGTGTTTGGAAGGTGAACAACCCAATTTTATAGGTTAACATTCTTCTATGTCTGTGGTGTCCATATCACAATTACTGTATTCTTTATATAGTGTAGCTATATTCCACCCCGATTAACAGAGATTATACATAATTTACATCAGACCCTGCCCCAGTGAAGAAATGTTCTTTAACATCATAACTTTCAGTACTGATTTGTCTTTTTTTTTTCTAGCACTAGAAAGTTTGGGTTTTGGTTCCTACATCAGTGAGGTAAAAGAAGTCCTGCAAGAATGCAAAACTGTAGCATTAAAACGACGAAAAGCAAGTTCTCGTCTTGAAAATCTTGGCATTCCTGAAGAAGAACTTCTAAGGCAGCAACAAGAGCTATTTGCAAAAGTAAGTGCTTGAAGCTCAGTGTGGGTTTGGAATACTTTAGCCATAGGGAAGTGACCTGTGCAGACATTTCCATTGCAGTCCGTGAGTAAGAAGCAACACTTGACTGTTTCTGAGTTTTTTGGGAATAGACCATGTAGTAGAATACATTGTACATCGGTCTTAAAGGGCAAGTCAACCCCAAAATAATAAATTTCCAGGTCTGTAAATCAGCTGCCTTGTCTTACATTTTATCAACAGTCTGAGCCGCCAGGACAGAGAATAGACAGGAACAGACAAAATCTGCTTTCAATAACAATACATATACAAATAACTGAAAAACCATAGAAACAATTTAATTAATGGATATTGCAAAGTTGCTTAGAATAATGTTTTCTTCTCTTAGGCAAAAATAATTTTGTTTGGGTTGACATTCCCTTTAAGTTCAAAATACCCATGTGCCAGTACGTTGATATCACTCCAGTCTAATTATTCTATATTATTGTATAAGTACATTTAAATAATATGTCTAACCATATCTGCATTTGACATGGGTAATGTAGTCATTGTATTTAGTTCATTATGTAGTCTACATTCGACAGATAACAGTTTAAATTAACTGCATATAGTGCATTTATTGCCCATTGGCAATCATGCAACAAAAGAACCAGAGATTCCTTTCTGTAGAATCGTATTGTAATCGCTGCATTCCTGCCAGTGCAGTTATAGCTTCTATGTACAAACATAGAGTGTAGTGCTACACAATCAATCTCACCGCTTTTTGTAGCGTCGGGTGCCAGCTGCGACTCTGTCTGCCCAGGTCCAGTTCAAATTCCAATACAAACTCCAGCAGCACTCCGGTATAGTGAAAGAAACTTATTTGTGCAAATGAGGCAACGTTTCGGGCATAACCAGCACTTTATCAAGCTTGAAAAAGGGCTGGTTATGCCCGAAACGTTGCTTCATTTGCACAAATAAATTTCTTTCACTATACCGGAGTGCTGCTGGAGTTTGTATTGTTATAGCTTCTATGTGCTATGGCAAGTCACCTGGTTGAAAGCAAACATCCGATTGATGTTCATGGCCTACTATATCTGCTGTAAACGTTTAAGACATTACTCAGTGACTATTTTTCTTTATTGGGGAAATACTTGTGGGAGTTTCTACTTTCTCTTACTTTCTCTATTATTGATTGTTCAGCACAAGAATTAAGTGATCTTTGTTTATAGACCTCTAATTTGCTTCTAGGCAAGACAGCAGCAAGCAGAATTGGCCCAACAGGAATGGCTACAAATGCAGCAGGCTGCTCAACAAGCACAACTTGCAGCGGCAACAGCCAGCGCTTCAAACAAGGCCGGTTCCTCTCAGGATGAGGAAGAGGATGATATCTGAGTATTTCCACCTATGTTAATATCGGCCTTTGAATATCTTTTCACCTGCACAAAAACAAGTGGAAAATGCTTAATTGTAAATTTTTTTATGCATCTTGGTGGACTGGTTATTGGTATTCTAGGGATGTCTGTTAAGTCTCAGCTCTTGTATGCAACATACATGTACAAATATCCTTTTTGAACTGTTTACAGTAAGGTTCAGTATCCTATCAATAGACATTTTTTAACAGCCTTTATGAGAATTTTATATTAGCAATCCGTCATTAACTTGATCAATAAGCAGTGTTAAACCAGAATACATCTTTATTAAATATAGCGAGATTTATACAGAAACTCTGAAACCACATTTGCATTTCCCTTTTAACTAAGCTTAAAAAAATCTTAGGGTTTTTTGTTTTTTTTTTTAATTTTTGTGGGTTGGGTTGTTGGTTTGTCTGGCAGGCACATGATGAAGTCAAAGATCACTGTCAGGAAAGTGTGTCTGTAATAAATTAATTTTAGGGGAGGATGTGAAACCTTTGTATAGGGCAAAACATTGGGTGCTTTGCTATGGGCTTTGCAGACAAAGGAATTTAAAACTGTGTCCGTAGAAGAAACATAAGCCCAAACATGTTGACTGGGAAGAAATCTTTTTTTTTTTTTAGGAATTCTTGTGGTACTTGAGTGTTTTTGTTTTTTTGTTTTTTTTAAAGACCCTTTAAGAGTTGATAAAAGGACATGTGAAATCCAAGCTCTTTTTTTAAGGGGAACCACAATTTAAAAGGGCATCTGGTGCAAAGCAAACATGTGAAGGATGGCTAAAAATTATATTTGTGGTTGTAACATTTTTGTAATTATTTTCTTACCCCAAAACATGTTTGGGTTCTTTTTTTTTTTTTTTTTTTTTTAATTTGCTCTGGCACGTCACAGCTATAAAGCGTTGTATATTTGTATTTTTAATTGTAATTGATTAGTATATTGCTGTATGGTCCTACTTAGCATTTAACCTGCACCTTGAATTTAGTGACTGTAATAAAATGGGGACTTGTGTTTGCTCAGTGTCACAATGAAGAGGTGCACATACATTTTTTATATATATATATATATATATATATATATATATATATATATATATATATGTGTGTGTATTGTACTGAAAAAGAAACCGCATTGTTTTATTAGTACTGTAATAGATCTTGCAACTGGAGCATGTTCATGAATACATTTTGTTACCAGAGTTTATCAGATATAAAATTACAGTATTTATTGATTCAAAGGATAAAGGAACAGTAACGCCAAAAATTAAAGTGTTTTAAAGTAATGAATAAATAAATATGTACTGTTGCCCTGCCAAAACTGACCTGTTTGCTTGAGAAACACTACTATAGTTTATATAAACAAGCTGCTGTGTAGCAATGGTGGAAATTGAAAAAAGGCTATATTGTACAGGTTAAATAGTGGATAACCAATAACACTATACCATTATATTCTACAGAGCTTATCTGCTGTTTAACTTGAGCCTTTTCTCCTTTGGATGGCTGCCTCCATTGCTATACAGAAGTTTATTTAGTAGTGTTCCTGAAGCAAATACAGTGGTTTTACCAGTGCAGGGCAACAGGGCATTATATTTGTATTACTGTAAAACCCTTTCGATGTTACAGTTCCTTTAAGGTCTGTGACACATGGGGCAGATTTTGGTCATTTTGCTCACTATTGCACCATAATGCTGAAAACTCACCACCTGTTATTATATTTAATTGCAGTATGTGAAGCGCTAGAAATGCTTTATTTAGTATATTGACACCTAAACTTGCATGTAAGCACCATAGAGCATAATAGTGGGTGTCAGGAAGCTTGTTTTTGATTGCCTGAAATATATTCCATGTGCCATAGGCTTAAAAAAAGATACTTAGTCCATTTATATTTTATGGAAAAAAAGTTTGCCAGTTAAGGCCACTGTGTATGACCGTAAATTAAGAACCAACTTGCCAGTGGGGTTAAAGTGTCTCTTACATAAAACGCCATTTAGTTTTGTGTAGCTATTTTGTGAAGTGAAGACTGTAACGGTGTGTAAAATTTGCATTAGCAGTACTAGTAATAAAATGCAGTGGGCTGTTTTCAAGCAGAAAGACAAACATGGGTGTCATTCCTTGGCACTTTTGTGGGTTGTTTTTTGCTCGGCACATCTGTGAGCATTTTATGTAATTAAGGCACACTATTCCTGTTTTTAGTTTGAATTTTATATATACCCCATTCCTTTCACATCCTTTGGTTCTTGGGTGATATTTTTTGTTCTTGAGCAGTCTTTGTCTGAAAGTAAAATCAGGTATTGTCATAAATGTTTCAGCTGGCACTTAAAGATGTAGGCTTAAATATACCCTAATCAGAACGAGGGGCTTATTTTTTTTAAGGATGTTGGTCGTTTTGAAGGACCTACAATGTGTTCAAGAAGCATTTCAAATATTGCTTTGAAACCGATACTGGATTGATTTCCTTGACTGCAGAGGTCACCTGCAATTTATATACCCAAGAAATATTGTGAATATAACAAGTTTAATTTCAATGTCTTCAATATCATGGCTGTTTTTATTCAAGACCTGATCTGTGGCAGGTCAAAGAGAATTTGTGTGGGCCTCTGCCATCAGAAATGACTCCATGGTAAGAAATAACAATGGTATTTTTTTAGTATGTACATGTATATGTCTAGACTGCAGCCTATATTTAAAGGGGAACTATCGAGAAAATTAAAATTGATTATAAGCTTCAACATACTGAAATAAGAACCTAAATACAATTAAATATTTCAGAAACAGTACAGAATTTCTAAGTTCATCTTCGCTATTCCTTTCCCAGCATCTGTTTCTCTTCATTCTCTCTTCATGCAGGAGTTGGGTGTCAGATATTCATTGACCGTTAGATCCAATATATCTTATTAGGAGGGGGGCACCTTTTGCCTAGAAGTTGTATTAGAGCTCACTCTATTAAAATCACCAGACATCATGTCTCTCTACATGCAGGGTCTATGCAAAAGGCAGATTTTTGTTTGTACTGGAATCCGTTATTTGAGTGAGCTCTAATACATCTGCTAGGAAAGGAAGCTCCCCTATAATATATTGGATCATTCATCTGAGGGTAGGACTACATGGACATGTTCGGTGCGATCGGGCGCTCTGCGACAAAATGCCTGTGACAAGTCATTGAACCAACAAGTCATTGATCTGAGTGACACGACTGTTGGATGCAGCCGATGCGTCTGCATCAGTCAGTCACGTCGGATCAACGCTGCAACATCATCCGTCATTTCTATCTCTTGCCTTATTTCTGACGCATGCGAATTGTCGCAGGCGTTTTGTCGGAGCGCGCATCTGAGGAGAAACAGATGCTGAGAGAGGAATAGTGAAAATAAACTTGATTTCAGAAATGATGCAGAATATTTAATTGATTTTATTTAGTAAGTTTCTTATTTCAGTATGATGAAGCTTATATTAAATTCTCATGATAGTTCCCCTTTAAGTAAGAGCTGAAGGTTTGTTCTTCAGTTGGTGACGACTCTTTTCCAGTTCTGACCCTCTTCCTGGGCAGTTAGCTTGGGGCTGCACTGTGTGTAACCACCAGAATATGCTTTTGCTTCACAAGTAATCCTGTCATCTACAACACTCTGGTGAGCAGACTACTTTGTCCAAGCACATCCCCATTCACTGCTTGCTTGAGCATTCATCCTGCACAATACATATGGTCCTGCTTGAGGGTGACTGTACGTGGGGGGAGGGGTCATGTAATAATGCGCTCGCAGGCGGGCAACACCTGAAATACCTCTCCACCTCGTATTATTGTAATTGTTGAATTTCTGTTGGTGCAATTGCTTATGGCTTACAAATTACTCCCAAGTGCACTGGCAAGGTTACAGTGATTACATCCAGGCCACATAATATCCTGTGTACCATTTTCTTGAAACAGTGACTTGAGAGTGCAAGCTCATGGAACTACTCACACCTTGACTAGTGAAAATACTGTATGGGGCAGGTGACAGGTTTGCAAATACAGCCCTCAGCTATTCACTTCATGTGCATCGCTCTGGAGCCGAGCAGTGTTCTTCTATTTCAACTGTTGTGTTGTTTTAAATGACTTTCACTTTTTAATTCCAATATTTTCCCCAGTTATTCAGTTTATAAGCAAGATCTGAATGAAGGTGAGCAGCTTTTGCTTTGAAGAGAGATTTACCAAAGATAGTCGTATAGGATAGCAGGAATGATTCTGACACAGTGTTGATGTTTCTCATTTGTACTCCAAAGGCCCCTGCATTTTCTACATGACCATACAGCTACTTTGCTAAAAAAAAAAAACCCTTATGAATATTTGACTAAGATTTTCTTTTCATATGCAGTGTTTGGGCTCTAATGGCAGCATCACATGTGTATGTTATTGTGCTGGTTGCATCTCTGACATTTTCCTGTCCCTGTAATATTTCCATATGCTGTATTCTTCAAGCAATAAAATTTCATGTTTTATAAAGTTATATTGTATTTTTACTCAATGCACAATCTCTTGAATGTTTCTGGAGTGTGTAGCTGTTTTTATCTCTTAGAATTGGGCACATTAAATTAAAGGGCCACAGAACTTTTTTTAAAGGGGTACTATAACCCTTACATTCAGTATGAGTGCAATGAATAGAACTTGTGCTGAACATTTTGCCTATTGTTTTAATCATGAAAGATCTGTTATTTCTTAAAACTTAACTGAGTAAACCTGAAAATTTAAGCAACTCCATTTTTTGGTCCTTGCAAGGTAGAAAGGTAGATAAGATAACCAGAGCTGTATAATCCACCTGCATAATGGATCTTGCTAATAAAAAAGTTAGAAGTGACAGGGTTGTATAATGGTAATCTTGTTAGCTATCTTGCAAGGACCAAACAATGAGTAGCTTCAATTTCTCTGTGTGCCTTCATAACAAAACCATATTTTTTTTTCATTAAAGAAAAAGTACAATCTCAATCACTGAACACATATTGAACAGGGAGTAATATCTGTAATATCTCTGAATTGGGGGGGGTAGAGTAAGATTTAATTAATAAAATATATATAAATAGAAATAATATCAAGCAAATATGCAGCATTGTGGCTACTGTGGACCAAATTGGGAACATATTTGTGCAGTACAACAAGCTGCAGAGTATATTCTAAAATGTCATATCTTACTGTTCTTGTAGATCAATTATATCATTAGAAAAAAAGCAAAACAGCTACAGCAATGCACATAACCATGCCCCAAACACTAAATGCTATTCTCAATTACACAAGGGTGCAGTATACTACACAGGGTTACCATATGCTACATTTGGCATACTGTTCTATTGTTTACATTGTGAAATGCAGGTGTGGCAAGGACAATGTGGGATCGAGACACCGGAGTCCTGGCTGGAATTAAAATAGGCCCTGGTATTTCAAGTATACGGAGGCCCAAATAAGCCCCCCCCCCACTTAGTGACTGTATCTTACAGCAACCTCTCTGGCATTTAACAAAATCCACAGACTTCCAGTGAGGACCTGCTAATATCCTCATAATAGCAATAATATTTTCATCAAATAAAACAGTCTGCTTTAGTTTTGCTGTTAGCATAAGCACTCACAAGATGGCTCTGTTTCCTGTGTTCAAAATAAGTGCTTCTATGTACCAAACCAATGGACTAAAAATACATGCACTCATTTACTGTTGTACTTTGTGTGTCCTGAATGGCTTTTCCAGCCTTACAATTGGGGCTACTCTATGGCTGTTTCCCTGCCCAGTGGCTGAGCAAAGGCTTATCTGTTGCTCTTAGATGTCACTGTACTGTAATGTATAAAGGCTGGAGTGACTGGATGTCTAACAGAAAAACCAGAACACAATGACTTCCTGCTTTGCAGCTCTTGGTTTCCACTGATTGGTTACCAGGCAGTAACCAATCAGAGACTTGATGGGGGGGGCACGAGTCATAACTGTTGCTTTAGAATCTAAGCTGAATGCTGAGGATCGATTGCAAACTCACTGAACAGTTATGTCCTATGTGGCTCCCCTTAAAGTTACTGACCAACTCAGAGTTATAGAGCTGAAAAGCAGGAAGTTGGGTTCTGTTATGTTAGACATCCCGTCATTCCAGCCTTTATAGATTACATTTTTGGCAAACTATATTAAAAACATTTTTTATTTTGCACAGTTTTTATTTTCACACTGAATTGTTCCTTTAATTTCATTTGTCTCCACAATTCCCACTTTATGGCTGTTTATTCTGTTTACTGCTTGCCAAATGTTTTTAGTCAAATGATGGATTTTGAGAATATGTACTGTAAACTATAGACCAAAGAATATTCCCTGTGGTGTGCTCACAGTCTATATTTGTTATAAACATCCTTCCATATATAAATATACAGCGTGAGAATTAATATTTCCTGCAATTGTGTAGCGACAGGCAGTCTTAGTACATAGAACAATGCATGTTAGACCTGTGTACAGCCTTAACATGTAACGATTGGCTTTTTTTGTGTAATGCCAAGAATGTAGTGTATAATACTAAAAAATGCTTTTTTATTTTGCTATTTTAATTAACATTTGTTGTTATACATATTTTAACTGCAGTCTAGTTGCTAGGGCTCCGTTATCAGCAGTTGCTAGTCAGAATGGAAGATGAAAAGTGGAAGGGCCTGAATAAAAAGATAAGATGCAAAACCTGAAGCCTCACAGTCATTCTGGTTTTTGGTTGCCAGGGTCAGTCGTTTTGACAACCAGACAGCATTTTCAATTACAGACCAGAAAGAGGCAGAAGAGGAACCGTTATAATTCAAAAACCATAAACCGTAAAAATGAAGACGAAATCTGAAGGCCCTAAATTAGACATAGCAATTTCTGTCTGCATCCCACATTATGGGAGAACATAGATAATAGACCTACAGAAAATAACATATGGTTCCCTATCTTTGTGGCACATCTTAGCTTCCGAATGCACTTTGTGGCCTATATATATTTTACTGTCCTCTTCCATTGACTTGTTACCCTCTAGAACCAGAGGTCTAGGGACCATTTACCTGGGAAATTCCTATTAGAACAGTGCTTCCTACCTTTTTTCTCAGAAGCCCAAAATTAAGTCAAGAGATTGGGTTTGTAAATCAAAACGTGGATTATTTACCTTATTAGGACTATTATCTATGTTCTCCCATAATGTGGGATGCAGACAGAAATGTCTAATTTAGGGACTTGATATTTCTTAGTTTAGAAGGGTTCTTGTCTCCTCTTGGTTATTTATGTATGCCTGTATTGTAATATTGTCATAGAGAGTTTTCAACAGTTTCTCTGTCCAAATTTAAGACAAAGATTTAGCTTTGAGGACCAAAAAATTTATTATTCTCTTGAAGGTGGCAAGGAAAGGTTTTGATTGCCATGACTCTAACCTTCTTAAATGAGGCGGTTTTTCACATTAGCCGACTGTAGTGATATCTGAACTCACTCTTTGATAAATGTAACCCTAAGTTTCCTTTGCCTGGAGGAAAAACATACATTATGTCTTCCTTTAAAATAATTTGTTTACAAACTTCAAATTTATGACAGCTATCTTGCTTTTTGGACTATAGAAAATGTTTAAGTCCCTGTGAAAGATGACTTGCCACTGTGCTCCTAAGCCAACACCTGGTGTCCAACTCCACAGACATGCTCAGCTAATATGCATGACCATCTTGCTTTTGATTCACTGTCAGCTATTGATCCAGTCTTCTCCATTACACCCTGAAAAGATTTCCACTTGAAGCTGTCAATCGCTCCTTGCTGGTTGTGTCAGCTACTGCTGTTCACGCATGTGCCTCTGTCCACTCTCTCTGTTGCATTCAGGCATGCGTACTTCAACACGCGCAAGTCTTGGTGTGCGCTCTTCGACACATGCCCATTCGGACACGTGTACAGCACGTAAATAGACACTGAGGCCTTCACTCCAGTGAGTGGTGATCGTCTTACAGATTGACACTGAGCATTGTTTCCTGATATTCCTGGTTGACTTGGCTTGTTATTTGAATGCTCTTCTGATTTCCTTGGTTGTTCTGATCCTGACGCCGCCCTGTTTGACTCCACCAGTCTGAATCTTTTACCTTGTCCTTGGTTTCAGTAAGTGCATATAGACGGTTTCCTGGCACCTATGTTACTCTACATCTGGGCTTATTCCTGTTGCAATTCGGGCTCTAAGTCCCAGTGAGAGGCTATTACTCATCAGATCTGCTTAAGATTCCTGATAGAAGCACTGGAATTTTTTTAAAAAAGTCTGCTATAACATTGTTTAGAGCCAACTCATTTGCTGGACATTTTGGTTATAATGAATCTCTGTTTTGGAACTTTATAAGATGCAATTGCCATTCAACTTGATTTTTTTGGGTCCATTCTTAATAAAAACACTCTTACCTTCATCCTAGCTGTGACAAATTCAGAGGGCTTATTTATTAATCCCATATTTACAAATGCAAAAGCACTTAGTGGAATACAACTGGTCCCCTTAAGCAATAAATTACCCAGCACTTGTGTCCAGAGCATTGGTGCACTCAGCTCCTGTCGCCAGGTTAAATATCTCTTGGGGGGGGCAGAGCACAGCACTGGCCAATGCAAGACCACTCTGTACTTAACACCTGCGGCTTCAATGAGTGACCACGTCACTCTCATTTACCTGGTTTATACATATACAACCCCTTCTCTTTGTCTGGGGAGGTGATCTTCTAAAGATGGCCATAAACTATAGGATCTGCTTGCTTTTAGCAAAGTCAACAAACATGCCATAAAATGTTCACCAAATGCTGGTGAAATCGAGCTATTCCTATTGTTTGGCCCTAGTGCAATAATGTGACTAGGTATCATTGGGACTAGGGGATATCAACTAGTCCATGTGGTCCCCAATCCGACGGGAAAATCAAACCTGCCCAACTGACAGGATGATTTTTGTCCAAATGTCGATAGGGGAAACCCATCGAAGAACCCCATACCCGGTCACATAAACTGCCAAATTGGTCTAAAGGACCCAAATTGACATCTTAAATCTGCCCATGTATGGCCACTTTTAAATGATGAAAAAGGAACTCTTCTAATTTCCCTTCATGCTGTAGTGTGCTCAACTTTTTTCTTTTATGAGTGGACAAAACAGTTAAAAACTTAGAAACCAAATAGCATTGCTCCTTTTGCTGTTGTTGGTTTTTTAAATGTGGAACAAGTATTGGAATTTATAGTATAATATAATGCTGCTAGCACCCCTGGCAATGATTAAAATGTGTGCACCCCCACCAATTAACAGTTTTATCATAAACACAGTGCACCTCATACATCTTTTCTCATAAGCATGCTGTTAGTACCATGAAAGAAAATTTTCATGGTTGTTCACCAGAAATCAAGACATTTTTCAATTGCTTTCCATATTTTATTTTTTTTACTGTTTTTCCAAAATGTAAGATTAAAGTTTAATGATCCTGTCTCTGGTGTTTCAGTCTGGCAGCTCAGTGATCAAGGTGCATTCTAAACTGTTACAGTTTGCTACATTAGTTGATATATTTCTTAGCAGCATCTGTGGCATATCAGCAACTATTGTATCAATTCTAATACCTGCCTTAAATGAAACTCAGGGATACTGCTCAGCAGGGACAAACATAACAAAGTATCAACGAAATGTATCAATTTAAACAGTCACCCCCCAGCTGCTTTAGAAAAACAAATGGGGAAAAACTAAACTTTACACTTTAATATTATAAAAACCACCGCATATAGAAATAGAAAGTAATTGGAAAAAGTCTGGACTGAAAAAAAAGTGTATATATATATATAATATAATATATATATATATATATATATATAAAATGAAACACTGCCATGGGGTCATGTCTTACTACTAAAGGACCAGTAACATAAAAAAAATTTCATAATGAAAAAAAAAAAAAACCAAGACACATTTAACTTTAAATTCACAAAGTCTTTATTAACAAATAACTTACCGCTTGCACTCCTCTTCAGAAAAGGCGACATGGCGACAATCCAATGGTGCGACTCTCGATTTCTCCTCCCTGCCTTCTATAGGAGATAGCCAGGGAAGAGAAACCGAGCGTCACCCTGTGGCCTTTTCTGAAGAGGAGCGCAAGCGGAGTATCGGTAAGTTACTTATTAATAAAGACTTTGCGAATTTAAAGTTAAATGTGTTTGTGTTTTTTTCTTCATTATATACAAACAAATTTTTTAAAACTTTTTTTATTTTACTGGTCCTTTAACTCTTTATTGCTACTGCCTTTACTACTAGCAGACACTAGAGGGCACATTTACTTAGGTCCACCGTACGACTACGCGCATTAATCAAAAATTTGTGTCGGCAAATGAACGCTGGTGTTTTTCGCTGGTGAAAATTTGCCAGTGCAAAGGTTTCTTCGCAAATTTTCTCTAGAGTTACTTTCTTCCTAGCCAAACTTCACAAACATACTTATGCTTACCTTAATTTAAATATGGTAGGTATATATAGGTCATATATATGTCTTTATTAGTGATTTTTGGAAGTGGCCACTTATTATTAAAAATGTCCAAGGAAGCAAAATAAGACAAAAGAGATCCTCTATTGCTCTAGACATGAGCCCACCCTAAAACAAATGTGGCATAAGCATGAGTAAATATATAAACAGTTACAATTTAACATAATTCCACAGTAAAATATGAATATGAATAAACACCAGCATTTCTAATGACTTTTTTTGAATACAGGATATGATGTCACTGGCATAGTAATGTTAATGATGTAGCTTCATCTTAACTATTTGCCAGGTAGAACCAGACGAAGTAGACTTTGGCTAAAAGGGTAATGTATTGTAAAGTTTACACTTTGATAAGATTGTGGATAAACGACCGATCGCTTGACTAAAAATTCGCCTGGCGAAATGGCGTGAAAGTTCTCTGGCACTGAGCTTTTTCAATATTGATTTGTCTTCTTCGCTTTATAGTAAATTGGCGAAATCTCTGTCGGTTGTCATTTTAGGCGAATTTTCACTAAACATTGGCTATTCTCCCTATAGTAAATGTGCCCCTAGGTATGCTGCCAGTGTGAAATAGAAAATAGGTAGTAGGAAATATGTAAAGAGAAAAGCCACTATAACCCTTTCAAAATGAAAGTTTCTTTCCCCTAATGCTGCTTTCATTTCAGGCAAAAACAAACACTTTTTATTTTAATATAACTTCTCTTTAAGTGACTGTCAATACGTGATTTGTGTCTGGACGTTTAGCCAATATTCAGGATAATGGTGTTGTCAGAAATAGCATCCTGTGAATTAACCCAACTATGTTGCTACAACAATGCAATAGCCTTGGAGCTGTAAAGAATGAGGCTGACCTGTATAACTGTAGCCTCAGTGCATAAACAAGTGCTTCAATGTGCTCCTGCTTTATATAGGTATGCAAGAATTCACACCATATCACAAACAATACTTTTTTTGTTTAGACAAGCTTCACTAAGTGCTAAGTGTTTTTTTTATTCACACAAATTACTACCCTCATACCATGATGAAAAACATTTGGCAACAATACCAGTACACATACATACATATCTTGCAGCATTCCAAACAGATAAAATTTATGAAACAGAAATATGTAATATTTATAAACTAGATTTATGTTAAATATTTCTTCTCTTGTCACTACTATCAATTCTGATGTCTGTGGCAAAAAACATAGGGGTTAAGTAAAGGGTCATCCAACCAGCCCTCAGTTTAGTCGCTTGCGAAATCTCCTGTAAATGCGTTTCTACCGGCAATAACGTAAAACGCTGGTGGGAAACATAGAGGTTGGCGAAATTTCTTCTCAAGATTTTTTGAAGTTGACTAATCTCGTCTGCCATAAACCTATAAACCTTAAAGTGGCCATACACGGGCAGATTAAAACTGCCAATATCGGTCCTTTCAATTGATTTGGCATGTTATTTGCCCATGTGTGGGAGCTTCCGACGGGTCCCCCCAATCAATAATAGGCAGATGGGCAGGTTAAATTTTTCCTGGGATTGAGGACCACATTAGCTAGTTGATTTGGTCCTACGATCTGTCGGCGCCACTTCTCTTCATTGTAATTTGATCTTCGGCCCTAGGGCCGAAGGTCCAGATTACCCAATATCGCCCTGCCGTTAGTGGGCATATCGGGGGAGCTCGCTCTCCAAATGAGCTGATCTTATTGTGCTGGAAAGTGTGATGTGCTCTTTGTATATATAAATGTTATAGGGAACAAACCTCCTGTAGCCTGGTTTAGAAACAGGATTAGTGATGGCATGTTTTAGGGTGAACACACACGTGGTGATTCGCCTGATCGCCATACCGCAAACGTCCTGTGATTCATTGCAGTGGCTTGTACACTAACCTATGTCCACTAAGTCAGTTGCCATGCTTGTGGTTTTTAAAAAGTTGTGGCAGTGAATCAACACTTATGTGTGTCTTCGCCCCTTAGGCTAGGGCCACACAGGGGCCAAAATCAGCTAACTGAAATACGCTGTCTGATTTCACACATACTGCAAACAGTATCCTACTGTCTCTTCCACATTCAGAAATGTTGAATCAGAAATGTCGCAAACAGACTTTGGTAAATAACTCAAAGACTAATTTTAAAAAATGATGATCAATTGCAGAATTGCTAGGAACTGGACATTCTAGAACATTGTAAAATTGACCTAGAAGAAGAACCACCCCTTTAAATGGCTTGTGGTTTTCACCATGTGCAAAGACAGCTTAAAGGAGAAGGAAACCCCCAGGGCGCAAAACCCCTCCCCCCCTCCCCTGTGTTGCCCCCCCTCCCTCCTCCCCCCTGGCCTACCTGTCCCCCTGGACAAATGCCCCTAACTTGTTACTCACCCCTCTGCGCAGGTCCTGTCCACGGAGTTCACGGTCACCATCTTCTCCCACGCGCGTCTTCTTCCTGCTCTGACCGGCGTCTTCTGGCGCATGCGCAGTAGGAACAGGTACCGGTACAGCTCTACTGCGCATGCGCCGAATGTCACGAAGTGAAATCGGAAAACTTTGTGACATTCGGCGCATGCGCATGTAGAGCTGTACCGGTACCTGTTCCTACTGCGCATGCGCCAGAAGACGCCGGTCAGAGCAGGAAGAAGACGCGCGTGGGAGAAGATGGTGACCGTGAACTCCGTGGACAGGACCTGCGCAGAGGGGTGAGTAACAAGTTAGGGGCATTTGCCCAGGGGGACAGGTAGGCCAGGGGGGGGGGGCAACACAGGGGAGGGGGGGAGGGGTTTTGCGCCCTGGGGGTTTCCTTCTCCTTTAAAGGAAAACTATACCCCCCAAACAATGTAGGTCTCTATTAAAAGATACTGAGTAAAACAGCTCATGTGTAAAACCCTGCTTCATGTAAATGAACCATTATCATAATAATATCTATCTTTTTTAGTAGTATGTGCCATTGGGTAATCATAAATAGAAAATTGCCATTTTAAAAAATAAGGGCCGCCCCCTGAGATCGTAAGATTCACTGTGTACACATACAAACCACATGTAAGGTCACATGAGCCAATTAACAGACAGAGTTCTGCCTTTTGCTTCCTCACTTCTTCCTGTTACAGTTAGTGTTGTAGTATTTCTGGTCAGGTGATCTCTGAGGCAGCCCAGATAGAGTCACGAAATGGTGGTTCAAGGCAAGAGATGTAAAAGGGCAATATTTATGTAAATATATATTCCAGTTTGGTAAGATTCTTTAATATGTCATTCAGTTTGATATAAACTATCTGTTGCTTAAGTATTCATTTTGGGGCTATAGTTTTCCTTTAAATGGTGTAAAAACAGGTATACGTGGAAAACACACATGCTACATTTGTTTCCATGGAATGTAACTTAGTGTTTGTTTGAAACCTGGTCCTGGGTTTAGCCAGAGCAATTTGTAGGCACATTCCCTCTCTGGCACATATTTATCATATTCACAGCATGTATTTTGTTTGCAGAAATGTTGGTTATCCTATTATGCTACCGTCACCCTAGGCTGTTTCTTGGCCTGCAGATAAACACAGGCAACGCACGGTACGAAAACTGTTCAATAAATTTAGCCACAAAAGTAGTGTCGATTCATACTTACAAAGCATTTGTTTCATATAAGGGTTTATTAGACCCTTAAGGTAATTATTAGAATAGAGCAGAAAAGCGTCCGATAGTGGTACCGGGAGATTCTGAAGCAAGCAACATGTCCTGGTCCCATAAATCACCACTATTATTTCTGTGTGCGACAAGGAAGGGCTTATTTTTTTTGCTGAGCATCGTAGTTTTTCATCTTGTACTTAAAGAACTAACTGCAGTTTGCAGTGGAAAGCAGTCTTTTAATGTGGATTAATGATTCCTGTTAGTGGCTTTAAACAACACTTATCTAAAAGAAGTAATACAAATACAGCCTATTTGCAGTAAAGCATTATATGCTATTTTTTTCAATTACACAACTGAAAATGGCATGTGCTGAAACCAACTGCAACCCTATTGTCTATTCACAATATTATCTGAAAAAGCAGATAAGAGGGACACACAAGAATATGGGGGTGGGGAAGGGTCCCTAGCTGTGAGAGACAGCCATCTGATAGTCTAATGATGAGCAGGGTCGGACCACGGGGCCCAGGCCCACCGGGGCTGCTGTCCACAGCCCCCCTCTGGGCCCCCAGCCCCCCACTGCTGCGGTGTCCCGATGGCCCAGTCCGACCCTGATGATGAGGCAGGTTGTATAGTAAGTTACATAATAAGTTAGGTTGAAAAAAGACACATGTCCATCAAGTTCAACCTTTAAGTCTATATATAACCTGCCTAACTGCCAGGTTATGCCATTAAAGGAATGTCGCTGGTGGTCTTTTCCCATTCACATAGTGACAAATGGGAACTGCGGTGCATGTAACAGAAACTGTCACTTAAACCCTAATTCTTACCTAACACTTGTACTTGATACTGGAAGAACATTTCCCATAGATGAAAAGGGTAGGTAGCTGCTGAGAAGGGCAGGGGTATTTAACAAAACTAAGAGGACCATCGAGATTAGTAATGTCCATGCACCATCAGGGCACAAGCAGATCCAATCTGTTTCAATCCATTTTTCCAGTGCTGCTCTCATTTACACAGTGATTCACATTATTTCTAGGCAAAAACATACAAAGCGGCAGATTTATCAAATGTGTTCTTCAGTGGAGAGTAGCACCAGTCCATGAGTAGTGCCCCCCCCAGTGATTTCACTTTCCTTGATCTCTAAAGAAAACCCACATTATGCATATTCCAATAAAATATATATAGTACTATATACATAGTACTGTACCAACAAAAAGTAAACAAAGGACTAGCTACAGAACAGAAGAGAAAATCAAGGGCTGGGCCCTAGTTTGTGGATGATTATTTACATTTTTTTTTTACAGTTTGCGGCTATGTGGAGTCTGAGTGCCATTATAATAATGTTGATCGAGGCTTTGTGTACTGGATTTTTGAGTTTTGTTTTTATATGGTTTAATATGGTCTTTTGGAAGTCCTGTAGGGATAAGCCAATTTAAATTGTTAATGTAAATAGTATAGTATTTTTGGTAGGGTTACTTTTTTCAAACAGTGTATTCTGCTGAACTACAGATGATATGAAGGCTGGACCATCTATTCAGTTCTGATCAGGTCCTTATTGGCTGGTTTCATATAAAGTATCTAATTTAGATGTCATCTTAATCCCTATATATAGTAAAAATGTATTTTGAATTATAAAAGCAAAATTGAGTTCTTTCAATTAAGTTACATGTACTGGTAGATTACAAGGCATTATACCAGTTTTCTCTCGGTTGTAATACTCTGGAAAATTCTTTTAGTTTTGATGGTAGGTTAGGAATGGATGTTTGAGATTTTGTGATGCTAAGAATTATGAGACCATCTGGACAGCAAGAAAGTTTTCCTCCCACCTCCAAGCCATTTATATTGTTGGTCTCCCTTACAGCACAGTTTTTTTGCCAGCACAAAAATTGCTAGGGGGAGAAAGCAGCCCTGTCTAGTTCCATTTTTAATGGTGGTAGAAAGCCTTTTCTAATTGTATAGTAGATATTGATAATTATGAAAATTAAGGTTAAATTACTTTTCTGAATTTATGAAATATTTTTGAACAAAGATTGTGATTTATACATTCCTTTTTTCCACAACTGATTTAAAATGCATAGAGAGACAAACTGAAAATGATTTTTATATTCTCCAAGGGTTACACAAAATGATTTAATAAACATTGTGTACTCAGACTTTACACAATGCACACAGCAATTGATTCATTTGACGAGGCTGTGGTTAAAGAGTTGAACTGTTTTTAGGTTGGAATCATAGTCACACATGCATTCTTATACATTCACACATCATTGAATCTTACAGTTAGGCTTTGGCTTTCTTATCTCTCTCTTCTTTGCCTCAAGCAGCAACAACAACAAATGTATGTGTTTTAAAGGAATGACAATATAATGTAGTGTTGCCCTGCACTGGTAAAACTGATGTGTGTTTGCATCACAACTATAGTTTATATAAACAAGCTGCTGTGTAGCCATGGGGGCAGCCATTCAAGCACAGGATACACAGTAGATAACAGATACATTTTGAATAATCCCATTGTATTCTACAGAGCTCATCTGTTATCAGCTGTGTATCCTGTGCATTTCCTCCTTTAGCTTTGAATGGCTGCCCCCATGACTATGAAATGTGTACCAGAAAGAAAGGAACTGCAAAGAAGCGCTAACGAGGTTGCACAGCCTTGTTAATAAATATAATTAGATTGTGTGTGTAACTTGGAAACCATAAAATGAATAATTAATGCCTTAAAAATTTTTTTGATGAGTGCAAATAAATTCATTCAAAATAAATTCATTGTGTCCACACTTTGATATGTTCTCAATATTGTATCTTTTAATAAACAATTAAGAGTAATAAATTAATAACGTGCAATAGTGCAAGGAGTGCTAATTACGTAAGCCAATTCGCAATTCCACTAGTCTGTAGAAGAAGGAATCACCCAATAAAACATAACATTTAATAGTTCATTTAAAATCAAAAGAGGGAATTGATGAAATATAAAAACACTTAAAATTATGATGTATCCCAATCTGGTTTCACTGTTGTAAGGATTGCAGTATATCTGAGTGATGAAAATACTGGTCCCACCTACATTACATCAGCCTATATGCCCTCTAATAGTAGTATGAGTTGGGTTGGGGATCAGGAGGGTGTCTATAGTAAAACAAATTGGATGGCTCCCATTGTGCGAAAAACAGCAGACAAACAAACACTTTATATGCTGGACCTTGAAGTATCGCACAAGTGTTAATTCCAAAATGGTGTGCAAGGACGTGTGTATGCACTACCTTTTGTTATTTAACCCATTGTGTTCACGTCCAAACTTTTGGTGTTGCTTTAACACAAGACAAAGGGAATAGGCCATACCTACTTAGGTGCCTCTGAGAGTACAAAGTGTCAGTTTACTCTCCTTGCACACCATTTTGGAATTAACACTTTAACGTGTTTGTTTGTCTGCTATTTTTCCCACAATGGGAGCCACCCAATTTGTTTTACTATAGACACCCTCCTGATCCCCAACCCAACTCATACTACTATTAGAGGGCATTACTATTAGTGTGGACACATGAATTTATTTGCACTCATCAAAAAACATTTTTAAGGCATTAATTATTGCTTTTATGGTTTCCAAGTTACACACACAATCTAATTATATTTATTAACAAGGCTGTGCAACCTCATTAGCTCTTCTTTGCAGTTCCTTTGTTTCTGGTACAAATTTCATGTTCATTTTTAAGAGCTGTCGGCACGTCTAAGGTTAAAGGACTTCTAAACAGTAGTGATGGGTGGTTAGAAGGTGCGGAAAAATCAAGAAACCCAATTTGCCCCCATGACTACACAACAGTTTGTTTGTATAAAACTATAGTTTCTGAATCAATTACACCAGTTTTACCAGTGCAGGACAACACTACATTGTAATGTCATTCTTTAATCACTAATTTTTTAGTGTTACTTTTTCATTAAATATGTGTGTGTGTGCGTGCAATGTGTTACAAGTGTACTGGATGCAGGGACTTTCTATCAGGCCTGGACTGGCAATCTGTGGGCCAGAGGGGCTGCTATAAGGTGCCATAGAAAGTCAGTATTTAGTGGGCTGGTGGGGGCTGTTTGGGCCTCTGTGTACCCTATATGCCAGGGCCTATTTTAATTCTCAATCCGGACCTGCTTTCTATTGGAAGTCCCTTTTAACAAATCATCTCTCTATAGCGGTAAAGCTTAAGGAAGAGCATTTGGGTGAACGGCAATGTTTCCAACCCACAACTGCCTGATAAAGGGATAAGCACTTTTTAAGGTAACGGCAGTAATGGGCACTTTTGTTTGTTTTGGTCCTGTCTATTGCATTGCTAAAAGTCACCGATGCCAAATATCCCAAAATCACCTAAAATACCATACGGGTATAGCTAAATGAACAGTGATTAGTATATGTATTCTATGGACTGTGTTAAGCAGCACATACAAGCAGTAGTTGCCAATGGGGAATAAAAAAAATAGGGAAGTTGTCTAGATCAATGTTTCTTCTAACCTGTGCACTTTTGTGCATGCAAATCATTACATCAGTATATGAATTGAGTATCAGAAATCCATTTGCCTACACATAATTTGGCACTTCCTCTGTGTACACAGATTTTAGAAAGTAGGCACAACAATTCACAGACCTTCTCTAACAAAAATTATACTGCACTATTCCATAGTATAGTAATACTCATCGGTACTGATGCACAGGTCACAAAATCTATGAACACTCCTAACCATAACCTGATCTTAGGGGATCTACACACCTGCAGAACTTCACTTTTTTCCTCAACACAGGAGCCTCTGGTAACATCATAAAGTGGGAAAGGATGCTACTGATGTCACCAAAGTCTGGGCTCTCCTAAAATGACAGTGAAGGGAAGGTGCAGCGACAGCTGCTTATCAGTTAAAGACCCACTGGCATCCCATCAGTTATAGTAGTTACATCCATGCTTTTCAGCAAAATGATTCGTGAGTTTTTATCATTGTAACTGCGGTTAAAAACAAACAAATAAAAAAACACACACATACACATAGATCAAGATAAACCTTCTGCCCTAGCAGAACCTAAAATGGGGCGGGTCAAAATATTGTTACTACCTGCTTGTGTTCATAGGGAGAGGCAGATAAATAACTTGCACAGGGCCCCAATGTTTCCGATGGTGGCCCTGTCTTTGTTGTCATGGTTACCTTTTAAAGGGGAAGGAAACCTAGTTGGCGCAAAAACCCTCCCTCCTCCCCCCTGGCCTACCCGTCCCGCTGGGCAAATGCCCCTAACTTGTTACTTACCCATCTGCGCAGGTCCAGTCCAGGGAGTTCACAGACGACATCTTCTTCCATGTGATCTTCTACCTGCTTTGACCGGCATTTGGCGCATGCGCAGTAGGAGCATTTCGCCGGTACGGATCTACTGCGCATGCGCCAAAAGTACTTTGTGACTTTTGGCGCATGCGCAGTAGATTTTTCCGGCGAAATGCTCCTATTGCGCATGCGCCATTCAAAGCAGGAAGAAGATGTCGTCTGTGAACTCCCTGGACTGGACCTGCGCAGAAGGGTAAGTAACAAGTTAGGGGCATTTGCCCAGCGGGCAGGTAGGCCAGGGGGGAGGAGGAAGGGTGGGCAACACATGGGAGGGGGGGGAGGGTTTTTGCGCCAACTAGATTTCCTTCCCCTTTAAAGCTGGCGATAGACATGCAGATTTACCTTCATATCGGACGATTGATCATTCAGTGCCATCTCCAGACCTGCCACTAACTACTCAGATCAAATAAAGTAGTAAAAGAACAAATTAAGATGATGTTCTGCCCTTGACAGCAATCGTATGAAAGTTATGTCTGACAAAGCTGGAGACAGTCTCCTACTGATATCGACAATATATGAAGAGATAGCTGACAGAAATTTTCTAACCTGTCCGATTGTATGAAAGAATTATCGTCATGGCAAGAAAAATATCGGGACACTACACACACGGCCCGAAAATCGTACGAAATGGAGATTCGTACAATCAAATCTTTACGTCTATGGCCAGCTTAAGGCTTCTCCTTCTCAACTCTCAGTCTGTCAGTCAAGTCACTGCCTGGTTGCTAAGGTAAACTGGACCCTAAAGCTGGCCATAGATGCAAAGATCCGACGCACGATTCGTTGGACCGTGTGTGGAGAGTCCCGACATTTTTCGTCCGGCGGAGATCGGTCGCTTGGTTGATCGGACAGGTTAAAAGATTTCTGTCGGCTGCTGATAATATCTCTGCATGTATTGCCGATCGTACTATTTTCAGTGGGAGACTGTCACTAGCTTTGGTCGGACATAACTTTTGTACGATTGCTGTCAGGGGCAGAACATCGGCTCATCTGTTCTTTTACTACTTTATTTGATCTGAATGGTTAGTGGCAGGTCAGGAGATGGGGAAGTCCTACTGTTTGAGGATTCATACTATCGGATCTTTGCGTCTGTGGCCATCTTAAGAACCAAATAACTTCTGAAATTCCACACTGAACAAACAACAACTAAATAATAAAAGAACACACACACAACACAAATAAAAAGTGTCTCACAATACCACTGTGTGCAGCATACTAAAGGTGAATACTTGATGCTGAGGTAAATGCAGAGGTGAGAACTGCCCCTTTAAGGCATTAGCCTCGGCTGGACGTGGCACTGAATCATTTGGGAGTGTAATTTATAGGTGTAACTGCTGTGCTGCCTCTCTCCCCACAAGACCCAATGTTGCTCATTGTGCCTTATACCGAGGCATGTTTTGCAATGCAGTGTCACTGACAATTGTAAAGCTAAAGGCTGAGTATCCGGGGGTAACGCCACCCACTGCCAATAAGTTCAGTCGCGCCACATGCAACATGTTATTATAGCGCCGTGTCAGCACGAAGGGGTCACTTAATTAAATGCTCATAGGCGCAAAGCAAACAAAAACAAGGCTGACACAGCGCAGAAGTCTGACTCAAGTGCCATCACCTTTGGTCGCTGGTCTGTAGGCCTGTCCCTGGCTCCTCCACATCCCTCCTTCTTCACTATCTTCCTGCCTATCCCAGACCCCCTCCCCTCAGCATTCCCGCCCATTCTCTCCTCCCCTTGCTTTGCTGTTTCCCTCTCTCTCTCTTCACACAACACAAGGAAGCAGACACAGGGCACGGAGCCGCCCGTCCCCCACTTTCCACACCGTGAAACGGATCTAATCGTTATCCCGACCCAAACCCAGCCGGAGCCATGAGCTGGGGTACAGAGTTGTGGGTAAGTAGAGATCGGCGAGGGGGGCGGACACGCACCATATTCCTCTAGTTGGTCGCTTTTGTTTGTTCGGGTGGGAGGGGTGTGAAGGTGATTCGGAGCTGCCCTACGGGCTCTGCCAGGTGATTCCGGTGGGGCCGCTACAGACTCAGTTCTATAGACACGTATTCTGGCCTTTGCACATTTTCCTCGCTGCTTTTATTGTCTCACAGCCGGATATTCTTTCTATATCCATTCGCTGGCTCCCACCTATACACGCGAGGAATTTGGGGTGACCCGCTGCTCCCTTTCATTGTCAAACAGTTCCTCCACGAAACCGCCTTTTATTCGCTTTACCAAAAACATCATAGAATCATCATCTTTTTATTTTGGCACTTGAATCCCCCTTCCCCTCTCAAATTAAAAAGGAGCAGCGCCCAAGTGGCAGCAGCAGATTTGTGAAAGAATAAATTGCCCAGTTCTGGCTCATTGTTCCATTGCTGTTCAGGTTTAACCCTATAGGATCTGGCCTGTTATCCATTAGCAGCTGAGTCAGTGCAAATTCTTTGGACTGGAGTATCTGTAGTTCTAACAAAGCTAAAGGGGCGATTGAATGATAAGGACTGACCCCCAGCAGCAGCAGTTTGTGTTGCATTGTATAGTGGAGTCTTTGGTGGGTGTGGACAAATACTACAGGTAAAGAGCTGCTTTTGTTTTCCTGCCTCTAACCAGACAGATCACACCCTTCCTTTCATCTCAGCCTGCTTCTGCGAGCTGCACAGTCTCCCTTATCTGCCTGCTCTTCCCTTGTTTCTAAGCCAGAACCCTCACAATCCACAGCAAGGGATGGGAAACCCACGTTCAGCTCCTTCAATTGCCACTCAACTTTATTAGTAAGCGGCTGAAAGGCTGCAGCTTCACCCCAGCTTCCATGTTTCCTCTCTCTTTGTCTCAGTGACATGGTTTAGCCAAACAGAGCTTTGTTACCAGCCAGCTCGCTATATTTAAGTTTGGTGAGAAGTTAAAGAATGCACGTTGCAAACAAAAGAGAACACCGCACATTTAATCAGTGAGAGTCTACGTTGAGTTAATGTCGTGTTTGTCCTGTGGGACTGGAAAGCATAAACACATTAAAACATTACACAAAGCAACGACGATTTGCATGCATTAAAAAAGCGTCTGTGTCTCTGGTTGATCTGACTGTAGCTTAATTAGTGTGAGCACATGTGGTCAGAATATGGAATGTTAGCACGAGAGAGGAAATGAGAGGAAGCCTGATCCCTGAATCACACTGGAATGGCTCGGGTATTTGGACTGAATCACTATAAAATGCTGCATGTAATGTAGTGTCTCATTTTTTAGGCTTTACTCAAAGGTAACAATGGGTAGTATGTTGGAGACTATTCAGAAAATGACAATTTTGCCTGCCAGGAATTTAGAGAGAGGTTAAACATGGCAGTGTTGCTGCCCCCTTGATTCAAAAGATAGATGATAGAAGATATATGCTCAGATTTAGTCAGGCAATTTGACATACACGCCCCCTTAAGGTTGCTGTACACAGCCTGATGATAAAAGCTGCAGCTGTAATGTGTCAGACCAAATTGGTGCATTGGATCTCTGTAGGCCAAGGCACTGGAACAACCTGGCGAAGTTGCACCTGACGAAGGGGGAGCGCCTCCGAAACGTTGTGATGCAATAAACGCACCAGGGGTATGATCCCGGTTTTACTTGCTGTGTGTACTAGCCTGTATTGCTTTACCACTTGGAATTTTGGGGGTGCCATCTCCCTTAGGCTTTTAGCACCTAGCGGAACCAGCGCTGAAGGGCCTGAGTGTGCACGTGGCCTCTCTGTACAACCTGAGTTGGTTAAGCACGTGAATGGCCAGATCAGGAAATCACTTTTAGGCTAATGTTACACAGGGCCTATACTTGGCCTGCTGAAAAAAAGCGGCCTGAGAATTGGCCCCTACACTGCAGTCAGACCCTTACCTTGGCCACACCCAGAATCCATTGCTTTGACCTGGGTGCAGGCACAAGCAGCGGAGAGTTTGCATTTTGGTTATAAATCCTCCTGCATGTGCCTGGGCTGATATAATGGTTCCAGGTGCAGGCAAGGTTAGGGGCTGATTTAGCATTTTTCAAAATTCAGCTGGCCACAGTTGAGGAAACAACTGTTCTGACTTGAAGGTTAATAATGTAGGTGACAGGTGTGCAAGTGTTCCATACTCCCATTGAGATTATTCCATGGTTTTGTCTTTGCTGCTTCTGTGGAGTAAAACGTCTTTCTTGTGCCTCTTATTCTTTCTTGTACCTTTTAGCCTATTCTCTGTAGCATAAGTTAAGGTGGCCATACAAGGGCAGAGAAAAACTGGCAACAAAGATATAGACTGGCTTCTGCAATCGGTATCTGGCCAAAAATCATCCAGATGTTGATCTCGTAGCCTTAAAATTGCCGTCAGATTGAGGACTGCATTGGTTTGTTTATGCAACCCAACCGCCTGCATTACCACCGTTCTTATCCAATTGTGGGGCCCATGATCGGCCCATATCATCTGGTTCAAGGTGGGCATATTGGGGATAGATCTGGTCATTTGTCGACCTTACTGAATGGGCGGATCTTTTAGTGTATAGCCACCTTTATTCTAGTGTGGGTTATACGAGTATGCTACATGCCAGACTATATCTATGGCAGACACAAATGGTGGCAGGCCGACATTGCTCACAAAATTGTTGTGATAACCCATTGTATGGTGTGGGAGTTGGTTCAAACTGGATTGAAAATTACCCTATTACTTGTCATGTGACACTGAATGATAAATTACACAGAATGTCACTATCTACAGCTCTGGAATGCTAGTACTCTCTTATAGCTATTTCTTAGCCTGACTGTCATGTGGACTAACTCACATGGGTGATCCAGATGCAGCAGAAATTGACAGTTGCTAAAATGCTTAAAGGATGACGTCTGTGTCTTTCACAGTGAGGTATGTTTAATTGTTCCCTGATAATTGGTAATCCCTGATATAGTGGTTTAGGGCTGGTTCTCTTCATACCTAATGTGACAGTGCCCCTATGGGTTATATATTTATATGAGAGTATACTGGTGCTCTTCTTTGTAGCAGTGCAGTCATTTCAACTTTCACTCTCTCTGTCTGAAGGACATGCTCATTAATTTGTAGTTGCCATGGCAACTGTTCCAAAGTCAGAAATTTCCTTTTCCCCTGATATGTTAAAAAAAAAAATCAGTTTTTCGTTGTTTTAAGAAAACATTTTTACCGAGGCATGTGAATCACTGTACGTTTACTATTTTAACAAAAATTTGAAAGCTGTCATGTAAGGAGTATCTATGTGCAATTACATATGACAAAAAATGCATGCAAATATATATTTTTCTAAATAGTTTTCTCTTCTATATATCCCCTTACTGATTTGCATTTAAAAAAAAAATCTTTGTTGAAATGATAGCTAAAATATTGTGCAATACTATGTAAACTGCTATCAGTTGGCTTTGTAGTTAGATAATTGCCTTTTAGTTTATCCTGATGGCACTCCTTGCCAGTCATAAACATCATGGAAAACCAATTGCGAGTGTAGGAAGGAATTTCAGCAAACCATAGGTTGTGTCGAGTCACATTCACTTTGAGCTCAATGGAATTACATGAGCAGTCTGATATATATCTATATTTATATACAGTAGATATATATAGCTGAATCTGGAACATTTTGAAGTTTGTTTTCATTTTAATATTGTTTTGATGGTTTTTGCTTAACTTTATTTTTAGCGGCTCTCCACTTTGGAATCCCATACAGCTATCTGATTGCTAGGTTATTCATTTTACAATAATAGTTTAATATTTTACAATAATACAATACTTATTTTACAAAAATGCAGCCGTTTAAATACAGAACAATCTTCCTGAACAATAAGAACAACGAACATAAGAACTCCAGCCCTTGATACTATGAGTGTACAATATTGGTATATATGTAATGCAGTAATTCTGAACAAGTGACACACCATTGAGCAAATAAATGTAGATATGGTGCACAGGTAATAACCTTTCCAACTAAAAGAGGGAAACTCTCTATAAGGACGTTGTTACTATAGAGTGTCTGTGAAGTGAAAATATCTTATATTATTAACATGTATTTATATAGCGCCAACATATTGCGTAGCACTGTAAAGTAAATGTGATTATACAACTACATCACATGAATTACATATATAGAACATATGGAGTAACAAACATCACAATCAATACAGGTGCAAAAAGGTGAGGAAGGTCCTATGCATAGGCATACAGTCTAAAGGGAAGGGAGTAATACACAAGGTGTGGGAGTGGGCAAGATCGAAGTAAGTGGGTGAGAAATGTGGTACTGTATGTGGTGTTGCGTTTGGTAGTTAAGCAGAGTGAGGGTAGGCTTCTCGAAAGAAGTGCGTTTTCAGAGATTTTTTGAAAGCAGAAAGGTTGGGAGAAGGTCGGACAGACCGTGGGAGAGCGTTCCAGAGGAGGGGTGCAGCCCTTGCAAAGTCTTGAATGCGAGCATGTGAGGAGGCAATGAGAGAAGAGTTGAGTAGCAGGTCAGTAGAGGAGCGTAGTAAACGAGTGGGTGAGTATATAGAGATGAGTTCAGAGATGTAGGGTGGAGCAGAGTTGTGAAGTGCTTTGAAAGTCAGTGTCATTAATTTGAATTTGATTCTGAAAGGTAATGGAAGCCAGTGCAGGGATTGACAGAATGGCGAGGCAGAGGAGGAGCGGTTGCTGAGGTGTATGAGCCTCGCAGCAGTGTTCATTATGGACTGGAGAGGTGAGGCCAATTAAAAGAGAGTTACAGTAGTCTAGACGCGATATGATAAGAGAGTGAATAAGAATTTTGGCAGCAATTATATGGTTTTGGAAGTACAGTTATAGGACCTGTTATCCAGAATGCTTGAGACTTGGCAGTTTTTGGATAAGGGATACTTCTTTAATTTGGATCACCATACCTTAGGTCCCCTTAAAAGCATTTAAACATTAAATACACCCAAAAGGATTGTTTTGCCACCAATATGGATTCATGCAGCTTAGGTAAGATGAATTACAAAGTACATTGTACTGTTTTTCTTATTACAGAGAAAAAGGACATAATATTTAAACATTAGAATTACAGTATATTTATATATAATGGAGTCACTGGTAGATGGCCATCCCGCAATTCAGTGCTTAAATCATGGTGATCCAATTTTAGTACAAATCTCTATTTGCCAGCATAATGCTTTCTGGTTTGGAGAGGTAGCATTTAGTGCTATGGTTACTATGCAAGTAAGCCAGGCAGAGGTTTGTATGAGAAATTGGAAGATGAATAGGAGAGGGCTTAATTAGAAATATAACTATTAAAAAGTAATAGCAGTGTAATTATAGCCTCAGATAGTTTTTTGGCTACCAGGGTCATTTGAAAAGTGGAAAGAGGCAAAAATGGAAGGGAAATAATAAATCTATTAAAAAAAAAAAAAAATGAAGACCAGTTGAAACATTCCTAACATTTAACATGTGCTCCAATTGCATGCAAGTTTCATGGATTTGTGTGAATAACAGTTACACAGAGACCATCAATGTCATTGTTACCAGAATCAGATAAACACCATAGTAGCATTACACTAACAAATGGGTATGGAAACATATTGCTTGTTAGTTTAATCTAATCACCCTTTATCTAACAAAGTTGTTGCTGTTTTTAAATGGCCTCTTCCCAAGTTTAAATTCAATTTTAAAATGTAGCATTTAAGTAGTTGCTACATTAAGCAGGTTATTCTGAATCTCTTTGGCATTGGACCAAAAATTTTGGTTGTAATAAAGTACTCTTTATGCATCATCCTTTACTTCGGATTTTTTATTTTTCACAGTAACCTATTTTTTAGGTCCCAACTAATTAGTAAAAAAAAAAAACATTGCTGTAACAAATGACTTGTCAGATGACTTGACATTTTGTAAGGAAAAAACAATACTTATCCATAGAGTGAAAGGACAATTTGTCACTTGATTTATGAACTTTATACATTTGGATGTCAAACGGCTAATCTCAATAAGTCCGCCTAAGATCTCACAGGTGATTGCATTGTCAGTCTGCCTAGTTAGTGTGCTATGCTATGTACATACCCCAGCGCTGCTCAATTTACCTGCCTGGCATATTAACTGTAAACGAAGGAAGACACTGAATTATACAAAAAATTCCCTTTCCTGCAGACACTAGTCTAACACCTCTCCTGGACCCCTTGGTAGAGCTTGAATGGAAATGTATGTTTTCCGAATGTTATTCCTTTCTATGCACCTCAAGTTTTGATCCCTTTTTTTACTCTCACTTAAAAATTTCCAGAGCCCCTATCCCTTATAACAGTGGTCCCCAACCAGTAGCTCGTGAGCAACATGTTGCTCTCCAGCCCCTTGGATGTTGCTCCCAGTGGCCTCAAAGCAGGTACTAATTTTTGAATTCCAGGCTTGGAGGCAAGTTTTGGTTGTATAAAAACAGATGTACTGCCAAAAAGAACCTCAATGTAGGGTGACAATCCACATAGGGGCTACTAAATGGCCAATCACACCACTTATTTGGCACCCCAAGAACATTTTTCATGCTAGTGTTGCTCCCCAACTCCTTTTACTTCTGAATGTTGCTCACGGGTTCAAAAGGTTGGGGATCCCTGCCTTATAACATTCATATTAAAGGGCTGCAGTGTGATTTCTCCAATATGGAAACCCCTCAAGTTTACGATTTCAGTTTCCTGTCACATAAATCATTCTGTCTTTTTTTTTTGATGATTTAATAAAAGAAACATTGTAAAAAGGAGTTCTCCGGAAAGCCAGAATTAAAACTTTGTATGAAGACATTGCACTCATTTGTATGTGTGGTAATCAGCTAATGAGCTTTAAAGGAATAGTTCAGTGTGAAAATAAAAACTGTGTAAATAGATAGGCTGTGAAAAATAAAAAATGTTTCTAATTTAGTTGGTTAGCCTAAAATGTAATTTATAAAGGCTGGAGTGAACAGATGTCTAATAAAACAGCCAGAATCCAACTTCCTGCTTTTCAGCTCTATAACTTTGAGTTAGTCAGCGACTTGAAGGGGGGCCACATGGGACATTTTCTGTTCAGCGAGTTTGCAATTGATCCTCAGCATTCAGCTCAGATTCAAAAGCAACAGATATGACCCATGTGGCCCTCCCTCAAGTCTCTGATTGGTTACTGCCTGGTAACCGGGGTAACCAGTCAGTGTAAACCAAGAGAGCTGAAAAGCAGGAAGTAGTGATCTGACTGACATGTTATACATCAAATCACTCCAGCCTTTATACATTGCATTTTTGGCTAACTAACTATATTAGAAATTTTTTTTTAATTTGCACAGCCTATCTATGTAACCAGTTTTTATTTTTACACTGAACAATTCCTTTAACAAAATGTTTCATACCCTCATCAGATGGAGCACAGATACTTGTGACGTTTCTCTGTCTGCTGCAGGTGAATTCCACACATCGTGATAAGAATGTACAGATATGGGATGCGTTACCTGGAAACCTGTTATTCAGAAAGCTTCAAATTATTATCCCATAGGCTCCATTTTATTAAAGATAAAGATCCATATTACAGAATGATCCGTTATCTGGAAAACCCCAAGTCCCAAGCATTCTGGATAACAGGTCCTATACCTGTACCAAGGGACAGATTTATAAAGTATAGAGCTGGGGAATCCAGAGGACTTTCCAAAAGTTAACTATTTTTCCTGGGTTGTTGCCACTTTCTTGACTGTCGAGAAATTTTATTCTTTTATATCAGTAAATAAAAATAAATAAACCAGTGGTATAGGGTGCTAATGTTTCAGACGGCTATCCAGTTACATCTTCATGGGGCTGGCCCATATTTTATGTGGGAAATTTCCTTGGGGACATAACCTATGGGGCATATACCCTCCCATAGTTTTTAGTCTCAGGGAATTATGCAGAGGTGGTGGAAGGCTTTCCCTAGTTGAAATGAGGAAGGAAAACCTTTTCTTTGACTGTGCTATTTAATCTGGGCGCGGACATCACCTTAAGAAATTCTTAGGAAAGACAAAGTAACACTGGGTGCTTAGCAATGATTTTGCTTAAAATTCCAATTCTATTACAGAATCTGCTTCCATGTTTAAAGGTGGCCATAGACTTAACAATTACGATCTTTCTTGGAAAAGATCTTTCCAAGAAAGATCATTCGTTTCAATACACACGTGTAGAGCTGAATCGTCAGATATACAGGTAGATATACGGGAAGAAACAATAGAATTCTACCTGTATCTGACGATTCAGCACTAACAATGGGCGATGTTTGGGTCCCTTCAAAGGCACCCGATCAAAATTTTCTGTCCAGCCTGATCGACGACCCGACCGATATCCAAGTCTTCTGCCGATACTGGTCGGCTCTTTTTCCACCATACACACAACGAATATCGGACGAAAATTCGTTTCGTACGATATTATCTGTGCGTCTATGGCCACCTTAAGTTTTAAAATAGATTGTTCTTATTACAAAAGGTATCATTGTTGCGATTTATGTCTGTTTCAGTTGGCCTTCTATAGTGCAGCAGATCATAGGGAACATAATTAGTGGGATCAAACAAAGCAGATTAGTGGAGCTGACAAAGCCAATGTGATAGAAATCAGTTGATCTCTTTCAAGCCAGAGGGGATAAAACATCTCCTCAACACAGGACTATTCTTATAAACCCAGTGAATTTATTATTTAACACACAGAAACAACAAAACCTGTAAGGCTAATGCCATACAGGGCTGTTGAAAAATGCAGGCTGAGAATCAGCCATACGTTTACATCAGCCTTATCCCTTGCCTGCACCCAAACTGCTGCGGCACTGAAATGCATATTTGCTTTTTTCCACCCTCAAATCTGAGGTGTGTGCCTGAGCCATTATTTCAGGTGCACGCAAGGAATAAGTCTGATGTCAGTTTAGGGTCTTATTCTCAGCCTGCATTTTTCCACAGGCCGAGAAATACTAGTGTGGCATTAGCCTAATTGCTTCTGCATGTGTAGGCTGAGAATCAGACCCCCCGCTCTGCATTCGCCTTCTCCTGTTTCTGTACCCAGAGCCGCTGCATCATTCCAGGTCCCCTAATGAGTGGTTTATCTTGTGTGCGTTAGGGTGATTCAACTATTTGCCCGTGGTTATACGATCAGTCTGTCTGCCGATTTTATCAGCCCATGTATGGCCACCATAACCTATTGGTGAGATTTCAGTGGCACATTTATCAGTATTAGAATTCATGTGAGTTTTTTTTTTTTAAATCGCATGAATTAGCTTTTACTCGAAATTCGAATATTTGATTTATTCTAAAAATCAAATATCTTGAACTCAAACTAATTTTACAGTCGAAAACTCAAATCGAATTCGATCAAACTCGATTCCAGTTTTTTCTCCGAAAGATACTCGAATGTCAGGAAGGCTGCAAACACCTCCAAACTGCTCAACTCTTCCATTGACTTTTACAACAATTCAGCAGGTTTTAGGTGGCGAATAGTCTAATTCAAATTCTTAAAGGGCCAGAGTATGATAAATCTTGAAAATCGAATTCGAATTTTTCAAAAAACCCAAATCGAGTTTGGATAATACCTAGTCAAATTTGACGGTTTGACCATTAAAAAAACAGAATTTTCAGTTCGACCCTTAATAAATCTGCACTCCCAGTGTGGGCCAAAGATCACCAAATGAGTGAATTTGTCAGGATGGATGGCACGCTTTACGAGGTAAAGCAAATAATGTACCCCCTACTAAATTTTGTACTCACTCAACTGCATATGTTTTTATAAATAGTATATTCATACACACTATCATGATGCCCCATTAATATATTTTTCTTGTTTTATATCTACCTTTTTAATGGATGGCAGCATTCACAGATTATCAACTATTATTTGCTTTTTACTTAATCTTAGGTTTTTATGTTATTTATAAGTGTGGGGATATTTTTATATTTGCTTATATGTACTTTGGTCTATGGCCTCATGATTTTATATATATCAGTGACTTAGGTTATTCTTGGTTTCTCTTTCTCTCATGCCAAGTTTCTAAACCAAAACAATGATTATACAGTTCTATTTATTTGAGGTTTTACCTTGCACTGCATCTATCTGTCTGTGTGGTTGCACTGACATTTTGTAACTGAGATTAATTAATTTCTGTTTATGACATGTAAAATGGAGATTGAAGTGATAGCTGAAAGAATCTTATCGGCCTTGCAGCTAATAGGTAAGGTATAAAGGATATGTATGCTGTGTTCTCAGGTGTTGTGCAACTGAGGGAGGAGGTGCACTTTGCAACTGAATCCTGTGTAAGTCAGCCTGCAACTTCCCATACATTTAACCCTTCCCAAACCAGCTACATGTTTTCTATTTAAGACTTTTAGTATTAAAGCTTAAATGTACAGTTAACATTTTTTACGAAATCATTTTAGTTTTGTCTCCTAATATATTTAATCTCTCTGTTATAAGCAAGTTTTTTCTCCATCATAATTAATCTAACAGTGTAAGAAACAATAACATATACTTATGAATTTGTGCTTTTGATGAAAATGTTCTGCCAGCTCCCATTAAAAAGATGGAATACATTTATTGCAAGTATGGGATCTCTTATTCAGAGGCCCAGAATTAGATAAACCTGAATTGGCCCTTTGTGTATGCGATGAGATTGGGCAGAGATCGGCTCTTGTGGATCTCAAAGTTGTGCACTCGTGTGTGTGTGTGTGTGTATACATATCTATATATATATATATATATATATAAAAAAACTTTGTATTTAACTCAACGTTTCGATCCTTCACAGGGATCTTTCTCAAGAGTATACAAACATGCAAATATGCATAATATATATATATATATATATATATATATTAGTATGCAGAAGCTGACGCGTCCCGTCAAGGCAGTGTCATGCGTCAGTCCTAACTAAGGGAAAAATATTATCTTTTGGGGAGAAAAACCATACCTCCTTTTCTCTTTATTTGGCATGATCTCTTCCAAAGAAACCATTAGGTGGGGGTTAGGAGAGCAGGTATTGAGGAGAGAGACACCTCCCCATAATACAGAAACACACTAGAATGCAGCTCAGCCCTTTTTATTGGGTGCACATAGGTGTGGCTTGTAATATATAAATATATATAAAAATTACTGAGCTAATGAGGTGGTGGCCAGCATAGGTAGGTAGGACTTGAACCCAAAAGATCGGAGTACATTTGTTTAGAAGGACAGTAACACCGAAATATGAACGTATCCAAAAGTAATTAGAATAGAATATACTTTTATGCAGCACTGTTAAAGCTGTGTTTCTGTTTGCTTCAGAAACGCGACTATAGTTTATATAAATAAGCTGCTGTGTAGCCATGGATGCAGCCATTCAAAGATGAAAAAGGAGAAACGGCACAGGATACACAGCAGATAACAGAAAAGTTCTGTAGCAAACAATGAAATTCTTAAGTACTTATCTGTTATCTACTATGTGTTCTGTGCTTAGATGGCTACACTCATCAGCTTGTTTATATAAACTGTAGTTGTGTTTCTGGAGCAAACACAACAGTTTTACCAGTGCAGGGCAACAGTACATTATATTTTCATTACTTTAGGACACTTTCATTTGTTGGTGTTGATTTAATGCCTTTGTGTTTAAGCTGTTCAGAGCATATAGTGACTTGGTACTTTATTTGCGTGGAATATCTGCAGTGCCACTACCACTAGGGTTAATGGTACACGTGCCTTAGCTGTAATTGCTTAAATGCTCCCTCATTGTGCTGTAAATTTGGAATTGTTCTGCATAACATTGTGTTGTTGCTTTCACTTCTAGCTTAAATGTGCTGGGATTCTCCAAAAGAAAGCCGGAGTTTATGCTAACTTAAACATTTTGTACCTAAGTCACAATGAGCCATGGAGATGTTGAACTAATCTCAGAAATATTTCATGTTCTGATAATCCCTTTGCCGTCTGTTTTTAATTGCTGCTTTGGGACAAGTCATTTCTGCAGAAAATCTAGATCCCTAATGCAAAAGTTCAGCTTTAGAAGTGAGGGAAATCTCAACAGGAATGAGTAATAACCATTTTTATCTTAAAGGGACAGTATTGTCAGAAGTGGTTTAATTTACCTAAAAACAATATGCAATATGTGTCAGTGTATGAATTGGTGTTGTGATAAACATTTAAGATGGCCATAGATGCAAATATCCCATCGTACGTATCGAGGACTCGTCCGATTTTTGGACTGTGTGTGGAGAGTCCCGGCATTTTTCGTCCCGCGGAGATCGGTTGTTTGGTCGATCGGACAGAATAAAAGATTTCTGTCGGCTGCCGTTCATATCTCTGAATGTATTGCCGATCGTATGATTTTCAGTGGGAGACTGTCACCAGCTTTGCCGGACATAACTTTCGCATGATTGTGGTCAGGGGCAGAACATCGGCTGATCTGATCTGTTCTTTTACTACTTTATTTGATCTGAATGGTTAGTGGCAGGTCGGGAGATGGAGAAGTCCGATCGTTCGAGAATTCAAACAATCGGATCTTTGTATCTGGCCAGCTTTTTGCTTACATATTTTCTGGTACACATGGACCTATCTGCTTGGTCCCCTTGAGGGAGAAATATTTGATATCTTAAATTGCAACGTTATAACCTACTGATTTATGTATATGAAAAACATGGAGGGGATTAGAAACCAAATCATATGATTTTCCTATATTGATAAGTAATAATTAATGCTTTAGGCAAGGACCCATGTTGAGGCCTATTTTTTTTGCTATACAGACCACTAGAATTCTGTGCTTTGTATTTTTGAACTTGCAATTTTAATGAAGCTGCTGTGGGTAGAGGAATGCCCATTACCCATTTAACTGTAAAATTACTTTGGACTTAACACTGTTCGATAACACTAACCATGAAATCTTTTAGTTCAGAAGATCTTTGGTCCTACCTCTTGTATCTGTTATTGTTATTTGTATGTAATCTGTATGTTTAGTGTATACACCCATTTATTGTACAGCAATGTGGAATATATTGATGCTTTATAAACACGTTAGTAATAATATTACTGCAGGTATGGGCTCCATTATCTGGAAACCCGTTATCCAGAAAGGCGAATTACAGAAGGGCCGTCTCCCAAATAATTTTATCTAAATAATCCAAATTTGTAAAGTTTTTTCTTTTTCTTTGTAAAAATTAAAAAAAAAAGTACCTTGTACAAGAGCCATACAAAGTATAATTATTATTTATTGGAAGCAGAGGGTGTATTTACAGTTTACATGATTTTCTAGTAAACTTAAGGTATTAAGATCCGAATTACAGAAAGATCCATTGTCTGGAAAGCTCCAGGTCCCGAGCATTCTGGATAACCTGTCCCATACATGTACTACTAGTGAATGGGAGCGAAAAGGTGCTGATAGAAATTTAGCAATTGTTGTAGTAATTTATTAACTTTGCAAGTATTCTATGGCCAAATGCATCAGTCATTTGCAGTATGGTTCCATTTGTGTTAAACTCAGTCCTATACAAAATCACAAAGGTTGTGTTTGATTTATTTAATCCAGTTGAATCTCCATACAATCAGTGTTGGACTGGGATGCCAGGGGCCCACCAGAAAACCTTAGATCGCGGCCCACTTTCCGAACTTTTATCCCTCCTCTCCTCACTCAACTTCTATAGGGAATGACCATGAAATAGGGCAAATGGTTAGAAGCCCACCGACACCTTGGCCCACCTGGAGTTTTCCTGGTATCCCGGCCGGCCAGTGCGACACCACATACAATCCTGTGTCACTTAAAGGGAATCTCCACCCAAAAACTGTTTTTCAAAATGTCAGTGGTTTTAACATTATTTGTAAATGTAATTGCATTTGAAAGCAGTAACCTGGACTTATTCAGGTTGGTGTTAAAGCGGAAACTCCCTGGAATATACTAGTATAATCCAGTCACAAAGGTGCCATTAATCATCCCTCTTTCAAACCAAAACTAAAAACAAATACATCTTTAGACTGCAAAATATTTACGAATAACTTGAATATGTTTTAAGTCATTTATAATGTTGTATAGATATAGGTTATAATCCTTATCTGGGGTAAAAGAAGTTGAATGCCATTCTTGACTCTTTATAGAACTATAGAATTACTGTAGATGCTTGATGAACAAATACAAATTTAAAAAGCAAAGGAAAAACTTTGCACGTTTTAAAGTTTGTATCTGCTCATTAAGCGCCTGCAGAAATTCCTAAGAAACACGGATTTCAGATACATATCCATATAAATTAAAGGAACAGTAACACCAAAAAAATTGTGTTTTAAAGTGGTTGTTTAACTTTTTTCAGTTCAGTTGGTTTAATGGAGTTCACCAGAAATAAAGGCTTCTTCCAATTACTTTCTATCTGTGACTGTTTCTCTAATATTGAAGTTTAAATTGCAATTTTTCACCTAAAGCAGCTCTGCGAGGGGGGGGGGTAAGGTGATCAGAATCCCTGCGGGTGGTGGCAGACGTGCAGATTTGGGGAGATTAGTAGTTTCCTTGTGAGGCAATTTTGGGCGACTTCGGAAAGAAAGTGATCTGAATGCCATCACTGATGATTCAAATTCTTTCTGGCGGTAAGGCATTTCGGGTGATTAGTCGGCCCACAGTAGAGGACATTTGTCACTGGCCACTAATTCCCGTCTGCCACCACCCTGAGTTTCTGTTGTTAGAATTGATACAATAGTTGCTAATACTCCAGAGATGCTGCTGAGAAATGTATCAACTAAATATAGCAAATTGTAACAGTTCAGAAACTGCACCTGAATTACCGAGCTGCCAGACTCAAACACCAGACGTGGAACCTTTTAAACTTAGATCTTAAAAAAAAAAAGATTAGAAAATAAAAAATGGAAAGTAATTGAAAAAGTTCTAGATTTCTGCTGAACAATCTAAAACCAATTGAACTGAAAAAAAAGTGTTCGGAAGGTGAACAACCCCTTTAAAGGTTTGACAATATAATATACACATTGGCAAAACATGTGTTTACTTTAGAAACACAAATATAGTTTATATAAACAAGCTGCTGTGTAGCCATGGAGGCAACCATTCAAGCACAGGATATAGAGTAGATAACGGGTAAGTTCTGAAGAATCCCATTGTATACTACAGAGCTTATTTGTTATCTGTTGTGTATCCTTTGCCTTTTCTCCTTTTCTCCATCTTGAATGGCTGCCCCCATGGTTACATAGCAACATTTTTCTATATACTGTAGTCATTTCTGAAAGTAATACCCCAGTTTTACCCAGTGCAGGGCAACACTACATTATATTTCATTACTTTGAAACAAACACTTCTCAGTTTTTGTTGTTTCTAAGCCATCGTGATTGTTCCAAAACATGCAGGGGGTTTCTGTTGGGGTGGACTACAATGGGTGTTATGAAACTGCCTCCTGAGAGCCCCATGCAGAGCAGTTTCTGTTTGCTCAGCCGAAACTACATCCAACCAGTAGCACTGAGGGGCAATATGCAAAAATCAGGTGGCGGCAATAGGCAACCTTTTAGCATCTGTAATGGTTTGATTTTCTACTGTAGGTTTGCAGTGTTGCATAGTTGAATACATTTCCTAAAAATGAAACTGCCAATGCACAAGGTATTGTTACAGATTAAAGCTTCTTTTCTAAGACTTGGTGTAAGAGAAAACTACTGCCTTCAGATGACTGGAAACAATGTGTCTGCAGTAATATTGTATGCGTTTATCCACCGCTTTCTTACACATATAAACATATAATTGTTTTATATTAAGGTATCATTAAAAAAACATTTTGTCTGCATGTTTTGGCCATTTGAGTGCTGTGATAGGAACAGTGCTGGAAGTCTTGTTCAGGTTTTCCCGCATACAAAATCCCAGTATGCCTTCAGAGCCAAGTAAGGTTGGCTTTTGTTTTTCAGGAACGATCTGTCCTGGTATGTTAAAAAAAAAAAAAAAAAAATCCCTTGCACATTACTCATGATCTTAGACTCTCTTCTTTGTTAGGTCTATATTTCCTTGTAGACTGTAGCACATTCCTAAAACAAATGCCATATCTGCTCTATATTCAGGGAGGTCTCGAGCTCATACAATATTCTGTGTACCAGAAGAGCTTTCTTTGTACAAGCATTTGTCCCTGTTAACTAGTTGGCCTAAGTAAAACTGGTTGGCATATTAAAACATTAGTAGGCAGTCACTGGTCTCATAATGTTTAACCTTTAAATAACACTGTAAACTTTTAATGATGGGAAAGTAAATAAAACCCAGTCTTCTTGCTGCTAAACAATGTGTAGATAACTTAATGTGATTAGATGAAATAACGCAGGGCTGTCCAGCTGGAGGCTCTGGCTATATAGCCCCCTCTTTGCTTTATGGCTTGCAGACTGTTCAAGAGCTTCATAGGTATGGCATCATCTTTTAATATAATTTGGCCCTCAAATGTATAGTTTGAATTATTTCCACCCACATTAAGCAGCTTAACAATGCTGCCTTGCAGATATGCAGTCACAGGGTCAATTCCAGCCAGGATGCTATATTCAAAAAGTTTGTATGTTCTCCCTGTGCTTGTGAGGTTCCTCCCACACTCCTCACAGGTTAATCCATTCTGATAAAAAGCTACCTGTATGTGAATGTGATAGGGACTTTTGATTTGTAAATTCCACTGGGCAGGACTGATGGTAATGAAGTTTATTCCCTGTGAAAGAGATATGGAATGTGTTGGAAAAACAACAATACACTTATGATATCCCATTTCTTGCCTTTCCGATTGAATACTAGTTTCTTGATACAGAGTTTTGTAGCATCCTTGCTGTCAATATCAGTGGGTGCCCTTTTGTCGTCTAAACCAGCAGTCCCCAACCTTTTTTGGCCCAGGGACCAGTGTAAAGCCCAAATTTCTGCAAGGACCTGGGGGGGGGGCATCAACTGTGTGCACCACATGAAATCTGTGTGCACTGCATGAAATTTGTGTGCACCAGCATCCAATTCGGAGTGCCCATGTCAAAACCGCACTCCATGTCAAATGCAGGCTTTGCTTGGCAACCCAGTTCAGGTATGTCCACGGCCCGTACTGGGCTGCTGCCCGGCGGTTGGGGACCCCTGTTCTACACTGACCTATGGAAAAATGTTAGACAAATGTTTATAGTAACATTTTGGCTATTTGGACATTTGAATATGGTACATACCAGTCAGTTTAATTGACTCTTGAGACTGATCCCTGCAGAAAGTTGACCAAATATCATTCGGTGTGAAGAAAAATGATCCTACATATGCCCAAGTACTTCTGATTAGTTTAAAGCCTCATATGAATATAGCCACTGAAAGTAAAAAGAGATGGGTTTATGTAGTCACTAAATATTTTTATGTGTGTTTGGGTGTGATGTGTATATTTTGCACTAAAACTCTGGGAGTTTTATTATGTTAGACCAGTTTTGCTAATGAAAGTGACTTGCCCTTTAAGCTGCTAGTCTCCGTTCTCCCAAGAGACCTGCTTATCCTAAATAGTTACAATTGTTTCTTTGCTTATATTCATTTGTTACAAAAGTATCCAAGTGCAGCTGCTGGCTGTTCTGGCCTCCCTGCCAACAAGGCTCTTATTTTAATTACGTTTCAGAAACTTAGTATCTTTTTCTTGAGTCTGTGCAGGAGAACAAAAAGAAAGAAACCCAGGAATGCAGGCTTAGCTGTCAAAATTGGGACTGTCCCAGCAGAAAACATGACAATTGGGAGGTATGTGGCATAGCTAGAAGCCATGGGGGTGGGTACAATTAAGTCCGTGCGCTACATCAGACTGTATGTGGTGTTGTCTGTGCCTTTGGTATGGATTACTTGTTTAATCGCTCTGGTTGGTGCCCTCTTCTTGGCCTGGAACTGCTAACTCTCTGGCAAGAATAACAATTTATATACAGATAGTGCACTGTGTTTTGTGGCAATTTAGTACACACATAAAACAATTGCGTGTACAGGGTGAAACCATGTGCACTAGGTTAAATGTATATTGATCAGTACTGGTGGGCTGCCATACACTTACTCACAATTGTAAAGAATGATTATTTGTACATATATGGACAGCTTTATGGCTAAAAGTCGTGAGGCAATTTCAGGCAACTATTGAAAACGCATCGCCCTGTGTGCATTAGCGCAGGCGACTTTTCATTGTAGCCTATGGGGAAAAACGCTGAGGCAGTTCAGGGAGATAGTTGCTCAAAAGACAAGGAGATTAGTAGCCAGGCAACAAAATCTCCCTGAATCTCCTCGTGTGTCCTTACCCTTAACGGTGTCTGGAAAATGCGATGTGTAGGTCTTCTTGCAGGTCGCAACCTTATACTAAAAGGCATTGATTCCTTTGTCTAACTAGCAGTTGTTTGTAGGAAATTTTATTTGTTGAGCCAAATGTGTTTAGTTCATGTGTTGAAAAATAAAGGACTCTGCAGCAGCATGAAATTCCAATCATCTTACCTCAGATGTCCCTTGTGAGGTTACACATCCAGCTTGTATCAATGCTTTGGCTGAAATGTGATAGTTTCACCCTCTACTACATGTCATTACTTTAGTACTTCCAGCTGTATAGAAGGGAATGTAGAAATATGGCTTATGATTAATAGGAACCTTATGTTTCTTGTTTCCTTAAACAGCTTTCCCGCTATAAAATGGTTTAAATGTGGGAAACGGCAAAGCCCTTTTAGATTTTACTGTGAACCGCATTTTTCTTCAATAAAATTGTAGGTTTTGCTACAAATCAATAAAATATTATATTCATCACTATTTGGTTTTCGGTCAATTTAGGGCAGGCACATGGTCGGATTTGGGGAGATTAGTCACTCGGCTACAAATCTCCACTTCTTTGGGGTGACTAATCTTCCCGTACTGCCTTCCCCCTGGCTAGAATGTAAATTGCCGGAGGGATGGCATTCGGAACGCTTTGTTTTCTGAAGTCACCTGAAGTTTCCTCGTAAGGCACATTAACCTTAATTAATTGTGGGTAATTGATCTTTGGACAGAGATAAGGCCGATTTTGGCAAATGGAGCTTATATTGGCTGTAGCTTCTATTGGTTATTTAAAATGATAGACGCTTTTAGGGCCCTGACACACAAGGAGATTAGTCGCTCCATGACTACAGGGCAGGCAACTAATCTCCTCTGATTTTCCCACCGGCAATAATGTAAATCACTGGTGGGAAGACATGCAAATCATTTTGGCTTTCCGAAGTTGTCAGAAGTTTCCTTACGACATATAATTTAATTTTTATAGTAAGTTGGGTTGCAGTGGTTGCGTAAAGAAGTATTGGCCTATTTAGTAGGTCATAGAGGTACAGTATACAACTAGATCTATAAAATTATAATGATTGGTTAAATGAGCCATTCCTGAATATGAATCTAAGCAACATACATGAACAACATGTAATCAAACATACCTTGATCAATCCACAGCTTCACAGCCACAAACATGTTTTTGCTTAGTCATGGCTTCCAGCCCATTTATTGTCCAACGTATTGAAAGCCAAGATAAATGCTATTCTACATGTGGAAACATTCTTAAGCATTCTCCTAGGTTGACAAAAGAAGTTCTGAGGGAGCCATGGACATAAAACAGATTCCCTCAGACATTTGATAAATCTTCACCCTCAAATTGACATCACTAGTGGCTTCTCATACAGCTCTTACAATTATTTTTATTATTTTAGCATTACTTGCTGATTTCCCTCAATAACGGATAGAATATGGTTCATTTTCACTGTACTATTTGCATGCAGTTATTTAAAAAAAAAAAAAAAAAAAAGTATATGAATACATATTAAGTTTGTCATCTATATGACTATTCTATGCTCTACCAAAAAAATCGTGTAGCATGATGTTGCATATGCTGCAAACTTCATATTCATGTCTGCAAAGTAGTATTTTTCATTAATAAAAAAAAATGATACACTAATTTCATTCTACAGCTGCGGCTTGACCAAAAGCAGCTATGTATGTTTTATAGTCCAATTATCTCCAGGAACCAAGTATAATTCAACTGTAATTCAGAAGGGCCCTGAACATGAAATTTTCATTTTTTGTTTATTTACAATGGCTAGCATCCCATACTTGAATAAGAAGTTACGTATATACTGTTACGTTATCTAGTAGAGCTCAGATCAGTTGGGGCCAATCTTGAGGTTCCCAGTCTGCTTTTGGTAGATGGTTTGGATTAGAAGGAAGGAATTTTTTAAGTTCTTCTAACTGCAAGTATTACTTTAGTATCCGTGTGTTAGTCAAGAGCTTTTTACTCAGGTATGGTAAAGCATTCTACAGAATAAATATAGCATTCTAGTTTGCACTATTGCAGCTAATCTATTGGCAATAAAATGCCTCCGTAGCTTTCCTTCTCCTTAAAATTGTAATCGTTCAAAGTCTGATTACTGAGCTGCCAGACTGAAACACCAGAGAGAACACTTACGTTTAAACTTCAATTTTAGAACAAAAAAATTCTGTTGTACTATCTGAAAAAAAAACAGAACTGAAATCAGTATATGGAAGGTGAACAACCTCTTTAAACTCGTGTTACTATGTATTTAAAGGTATTGTCACAGTTTATGCAAACAGATGTATTTGCTGCCAGAAACTATATATGAACCCAGGCACATTTGCTTTTGTAACTTAAGCAATCTCCGTTTTCCTGTATAAGCCCCACATGTTGAGAAATGCATGGTAGCTAATGGATTTTTAGGCTACTGGCACATTTTTCACTGCTGCGGTGCTCTTGGAGAGAATCCCATGATTCAAAATGCCCTCTCCTGCCTGCAGACACTTCCCAGCCAAATGGATGGTTAGAGCTCTGTCTATACAAACTGCAGGCAATGTCTGTCTATCTCAGAACTCTGCTGAACAATAACAATCTCTATTAATAAAGGCCTGTAAAACTCTTATGTGCTGTGTGACATTCCTGGCTCCCATGTTCATAGGTTTGTGCACACAGAGACAAGGGCATTTCAATTTACAAAGTACATGTGGAATGTATTAGGTGCTGCAAGAAAATCCTGTTTGCTTTGGGCCAAAGAATAACTAACCTTTGGTCAGACTGCAAGTTAACACTTTCACTGCTATCCCCGTCTTCTGCAACAAAATGGAATGTGTTGCATTGAGCGTTACAAGAGTTACATTCGAATTGTTCTTACTGTAGCACTTTGAGGAAATGTGTGGTTTATAAGTAAGCACTGTATACATTTTGTACTTTTAACATATTTGTAGCTTTTAAGAAATATCAGTTGTAGTGTATCAGAAAATCCCTGAGTTGTAAAGCTATATGATGAGTATAGCTTCCTTTTCTGATATTCAGTTGGGTAAAGGGTCATGTGCAGGGTGTTTTATTTTTTGTTACTTTTTTTTTTTTTTTTTACTTTTTGGGTTCTAACTTTCTAAGATTATGCACATGACTACTTTGCCTCTCTAAATTACTGGCAGTGCAGCTCAAGAATTATACTTTAGAACTCTTAAAATGTGCTTGTTGGATGTGCCATAATCACATTCAAATTTTTTTGCTTCTTGTCATAACACTTAATTTATGCTGATGGACATTAATGGCGTTGCTTGCTCTGAAAACCAGTCTATCCTGCTTTAAAAGAAACATGAATGTTAGGCATGCAACTCAAGTCTGATGTTTTTTGCAGTGAACTTTAGACAAAAAAAGATGATTGCCTGTGTGTCCCAGCCTGGACACCAATTATTTCACTGCTGATTGATGGCATCTGCAAGGAGTTTGTATGTTCTCCATGGACTAGCATTGCAAATGCTGTTGTCAGGATGCAGTTTTGTTAAAAAAAAAATGTTATTGTTTACAAAACTGTGCCCCTGACAACGGCCCTTGTGGCCAGTGACATTTGAATATGTTTTTGACCCAATGAACACATTTTCATATGAGTGACTTGCTTAATGTAATTTATCTAACCCAGCACTCCACCATATTCTCTTTACATATCAGCCACTGTAGATATGGATCATATGGCTCCAGAAGCAGTTAATCCCAGTATTTATAAAGCCAATCTGATATTAATCCGATGAAAAATGGCTTTGTATTGACAGAAATCGTTCTATCATGCTTGCATGTGACATTTATGGACATTTTGTAAAAGTTTTAGATCAGTCCTTCCTGAGGTAGTAGAAGAAACATTTTACAGTACAAAAAAACAAGACTTCTTAAGTTCTTTTTGGGGCATCTTTGGGGCATCTTCAGAAGAGTGGATACTGTCATGGGAAATTTATTTTTTTTCCAAAATGTATCAGTTAATAGTGCTGCTCCAGCAGAATTCTGCACTGAAATCCATTTCTCAAAAGAGCTAACAGATTTTTTTATATTCAATTTTGAAATCTGACATGGGGCTAGACATATTGTCAATTTCCCAGCTGCCCCAAGTCATGTGACTTGTGCTCTGATAAACTTCAATCACTCTTTACTGCTGTACTGCAAGTTGGAGTGATATCACCCCCCTCCCTTTTTCCCCCAGCAGCCAAACAAAAGAACAATGGGAAGGTAACCAGATAACAGCTCCCTAACGCAAGATACCAGCTGCCTGGTAGATCTAAGAACAGCACTCAATAGTAAAAACCCATGTCCCACTGAGACACATTCAGTTACATTGAGAAGGAAAAACAGCAGCATGCCGGAAAGCATTTCTCTCCTAAAGTGCAGGCACAAGTCACATGACTGGGGCAGCTGGGAAATTGACAAAATGTCTAGCCCCATGTCAGATTTCAAAATTGAATATAAAAAAATCTGTTTGCTCTTTTGAGAAATGGATTTCAGTGCAGAATTTTGCTGGAGTAGCATTATTAACTGATTCATTTTGGAAAAAAATGTTTTTCCCATGACCGTATCCCTTTAATGTTTGAAGTTTTCCAATAGAGTGGCAAAGGATATGGGGTTTTTTTTGGACATTGTACATCCAAATTCTATATTATGAAAAAAAAATCATAATTTGATAACATTAACATTGAAGGGCACATGGGAAGCATTTTAGAAACCCTGTTTAAGAGTGTGTTTGTTAGTTTTTTTGTATCTAGTAAATGGCCAACAGATTCTGATGGCTCTTGCATACAAAAATTAAATATGTAAATATGGCTGCCACCCGTCATGGTTCCATGAATGTTGAACATACTTCCAAACAGCGCACATGTGTAAATGTATAGTTAATTACATACTGAGGGAAGAAATGCTTCATATTTGAAATAATTTACCTAGGCACACCTGACTGACCTGAACGGGTTGCATCACATTAGTGAACAGGTGAAATCTCCATTTCTGAGCCGCTCCCTCTGTAAGTTGCCTGTTTGGTCTTAGTGCAAAGTAAGGAGGCGTATATCTGCTGTGTCAGTCTTACTAACAGGAGCAATATTGATCAATGTGTAGCTCACCTAATGGAACAGGTTATGCAATAAGATTTACAGATCAGATGAGTGTGTTAAGATTGTGGAAATAAATATTTTCCTGGTGTAAAATAAATAGCTCAATAAAATAAAAAGCACTGTTTTACTTTTTACTTAAAAGTGGACTGTTTTCATACATTGCAGTCTTGGAAATAATGCATTACTTAGTGGAACATATTTTATAATGTCCAACTAATGCCAAAATGAAAGGAATATTTTATACCACCTCATACATGGTGTAACTGAGTTGATTCAATGAAACAAGGTCAGTGTGAGCAGAATTATTGGCACAAAAATTTTTTGCCGGAACATTAAACTCTGTAATGATTTTGCATCCATAACAACGTTATGTAGTTATTTAGAATTTCACAGAGTTCTTATTGTGGTGGTGATTTTTTTAAACCCTTTTAAGATGGCCATACACATGTAGATTTAATCTGCCTGGTCCCCCTTTGACCAAGTCCTGTTTTTGTCCCTAGCAGTCCGGTGACTGACCCCGAAGATATCGAACTGATTTTAATAGGATGGCATTTTTATAGGCTGGTTAAAAAATCCCATTGGATAGGGATTGTGATGGTATGGTCCTCTTCTGACATGCCCTGATAGTTGCCTGATATGATCCGCCTCATTTGGCCCAGAGTGTAGACGTAGTTGCCACTGTACTGTTAGACACTTTCTATGTTTGACCAGCTGTTATTACTATAGGCGATGCAGCAATTCTAGACTGTTACTTTTACCTAAGTATTTAGGGGACCCCATGAGTGAATATAATCTGTTGTACCACAGAGGAAAGAAATCTTTTAGGTCATCAATCACTGCTGAGGAAGGGGTTGTGAGATACAACTGTTTTGAAAGGAGGGTAGAAATGGGTTATAGAGTGCTGCTGAAATGGGAGATACAGTATAGATGAGTTACTTATGTGTGCATTTGCAGAGATATTGTTAGTTTGAAAGAGAATCCACAAGCCTTTTTGATGAGTCCAGTACAGGAATATTGAACTTTCTGGGAACTGCTTCTGCCATTAAGGGGGAAATCTGCAAAATGTTTCTCGCAATCTTTGCATTTGAATGAAGTCTCTTTAGTTCCAAGATACAGAGGTCTTTTTCAATATACATTTGCCTTAAACTTCTGCTTTTTCCTCAGCTCTGAGGTCTGGTGCAATTATGCTTTCTCTTGTTAAAGGAAATTAAGATGTTTGCCTGTCTTTAGGGCTCTTACACATGACCGTTCCGACCTGCGCTCCCCTGCGTTCCGGTTTTTGGCGTTCAGCCGCAGGGGAGCGCAGGAATAGACGCAAGTAATTATTTGAAATGGGGCTGTACTCACTCAGGCGCGTGTAGGCGCCGAACGCAGGAAAAATGCAGCATGTTGCGTCTGAACCTGCGTTTGGCGCCTACACGCGCCTGAGTGAGTACAGCCCCATTTCAAATAATTACTTGCGTCTATTCCTGCGCTCCCCTGCGGCTGAACGCCAAAAAACGGAGCGCAGGGGAGCGCAGGTCGGAACGGTCATGTGTAAGAGCCCTTACTTTGGCCATAACACTAAAAAAATGAAGCTCTGCATAAAGCTGGGCAAACATGTAAAGGTCTGCACTGCAATGTTTTATCAATATGCCCACCTTGATGTATGCAATATGGGGCTTATCCTGTCATTTGACCCAAGGCCCAATATAGTCATAATATAGTACAAGCAGGCCATCAAGAACGAATGCATCGATGAGCCACTGTGTTCTTTACCCCTAAGGGAACTTCAGGTTTGTACAAATTTGACAGATTTTTCAGCCAGATGTTGGTCTAGTCGGGGAGGCCCCTCAGAGGGTCTATAATCTATAGCAAGATGTGGATTATATTTCAGGTGACTACTACTACCTGATTACTTAGGGTGATGGAACACATTGAGGTTAGGGATGCGGATTTTGGCCTTTTTTCAGAAGGATTCAGATAAATCCAAGTGGCTGGCCTAACTGAATCCAAATGCCTTAAATCATGTGGCTTTTCATCACACAAACAAGGAAGTCGTTTTTTTAACCAAGTGTGCATTGCGTGGCCCAACCTAGTCATAATTGGCATATGCTAATTAGGGTCCATTTCAGTTTGGTGTTCAGCTCAATCTTTCACAAATGATTCAGGATTCAGACAAATTCCAGAAATAATTTTTGGTGCATCCCTAATTGAGATGTCGTCTGTGATAAACTGCTCTACTGTGGTCGTCTAATCTCCTGCAAATGTTTCCCCCCACTGGTAATAATTGAAATCACCGGTGGGGAAACACATATGCACTTTGCTTTCCCCAAAGTAAGTGGCTTCATGAAGCAAATTGCAATTGTCTTAGAGCAGATTCATAGCGGGCAACCAATCTCAACTTGTGCCACAGCCCTTAAAGGAACAGTTCAGTGTGAAAATAAAAACTGGGTAAATAGATAGGCTGTGCAAAATTAAAAAATGTTTCTAATATAGTTAGTTAGTCAAAAATGTAATGTAAAAAGGCTGGAGTGACTGGATGTCTAACATAATAGCCACAACACAACTTCCTACTTTTCAACTCTATAACTCTGAGCTAGTCAGCGACTTGAAGGGGGGCCACATGGGACATATCTGTTCAGTGAGTTTACAGTTGATCCTCAGCATTCAGTTCAGATTCAAAAGCAACAGATATGACCCATGTGACCCCCCCCCTCAAAGCAGGAAGTAGTGTTCTGGCTATTATATTACACATCCAGTCACTCCAGCCTTTATACATTACATTTTTGCTTAACTAAATATATTAGAAACATTTTTTATTTATCTATTTACCCAGTTTTTATTTTCACACTGAACAATTCCTTTAAAGCAGGAAGTGAGTGTTCCACAGTCGTCTGTCCTTGTTTTTACATTGAGCTTCTGCTAGGTTCTGTCACTATTCAGTTTCACATCTGATTTGATATAAAAATAGCTCAGGAATCTGCAGAACGTGCAGTGTGAGTATGAGGTGGGAGTCTGGAATTTATCATACCTTTCCTGTGAACCAGTCTTGGGTGCAGTGTTCCTTTCAGAAGGAAGAGACTGGCAAGATTAGCATCATGCAGGGAGTCATTGGTCATGTTTTCTATGAAGAGCATCAATTTTGGTTAGTTTTGTTGTCACAACGTAGCAAATACACCATGAGTTACTCATACAAACAATAATTACATATTTTTCCAAATGCTTTTATATAGTTTGCCCTTCCCATCCGTGTTTTGTGGAATAATCTGTTCCGAGGATAAACTCGCAGATTTGCAGCTGCAAGGATTCAGTTTCAAACCAGCTGTTCTAGAGAGACGGTCAGTGGAAACTTCCCCTATTCAGGATGTGTGGGGGGTGAAGGGAAGTGTTGGCACCAATAAGGAATGGAATTGGGGGGGGAATGAGTAAAAATGCTCTTGGGTAGAAAATCCTATGCTTGTATGAATGATCTGATGGAAAAGACTGATGTATTTTGCTGGTCTGAAAAAGATTAAGTAATCAAAGCAAAAGACGATTAAGGGTTTATTAATAACTTGAATAGATTATCACACCATTACGACACTAGATGCAAGGTTTTCACACCTTGTTATGGAATTCATTGGCACATATGGGCTGTACCTTTCCTTCGCACCTCACAAGCCAAAAACAAGCACCTGTTTGAGGCCACTAGGAGCAACATCCAATGGACTGGAGAGCAAACCACTGGATAGGGCCCGCTGATCTAGCATGTACTAGAAATATATGGCAGCTACCTCATTTAAGTGGTGCAACTTGGAAGTGGTTGCATTTAAAAATAACTACTATTACTTTATGGTCAATAAATAACACAGCACAAAAACAATAGACCAAGAATACAAAACTGTAAAAACTTCAGAAGAAAAGTGTAAAATTTCAATACTATTGCGCCATTTTGTATTAGCATGGGGAAGTCCCATACGATAAATCTTCTTATTTTTTTACAAGTCCTGTGAGTGCGGATCTTCTTGCAGTAGTTATTCATAATTTATTGACTCTGCACCCAGGCATACCAAACTTCTTAATCGTGAGTGCCGGCAACCTTTGGATTTATTTCTATCTATCTATCTACCAAATCCACTATTTTGGATTCGCCCGAACACCCGAATCATTAGTGAAAGCTTTGGCTGAATACCGAACCGAATCCTAATTTGCATATGCAAATTATGGGTGGGAAGGGGAAAACGTCTTTTACTTCCTTGTTTTGTGACAAAAAGTCACTAAATTTCCCTCCTCGTGCCTATTCGGTTCGGCCCGACAGAAGGATTCGGCCAAATCCCGAACAGAGTAATTTTGTATTATTTTTCACTTCACATACAAAATAGATTTATATTTTGGGGTCTTTACACTTCATAAAGATTGGATAAATGTATGCATATGTGCTATCAAAGTGATCAGAAGACCGTATCATGTTTTTCTTTGTACCCTATAACATGAAAGATACTACTATTTTTCAGTTCTTCTGAATCTATAGTTTAAAAAAAGTTTGGGGAGCTACCATACTCTTAAGGTATTTTGATGAAGAGATAATGGTACAGAATTGCCCAAATTGCCACCATCCTAGTCTATTGTAAAACACAAATTCCCATAATCCTCAGTTTCCTTATTCAACATGTCATGTAACTCAGTCCATTGTCTGTGAGTGGCTGTTCTGAGTCTTTTCCCATTGTTAAAAAAACAGCCTGGGAAGACACGTTGCTGCAGTAATTCAGCTGTAAAATAGTTTGAGCATTAAGAGACTGGGCTAGTTGTCAAAATGACTGCATAATAATGTGCGTCTCTCACTGCGTTTAAGCTGCCAGATGTTTTCTGCTGCACATTTGATGCTGTGGAAAAGGAAGTGAGATGAAACCACCGGGACTGCTTTAGCAGCTTTTTGTGCTCTTGCCAAGTATAGCTTATGATTAATGCACCATATTGACCCCTCTATTAAAGTTGCATGAGTTCCTTAATCACAGCTGACTATAGACAAGACATAGAGTATATTCTTTGTTTTAAATACCACCAGCTTATCATAATGAAGATGTGTATGACTGAAAGCATCCCACTAAGCTCAGTTTCTCTTCCATTAATTCATCTCCAGTACAACAGAAATACTTAGGTTAAAGGCATCAATGATGTCACTGCTAGACAGCACATATATGTACATTTACTCTCTTTAGTGAAGAGATTTTCACTGTTGGTCTGGCTGTATTGCTACTCACTTTTTCTAAAGGAAAGTTGTTCTAGTACATGCTAGTATTAGTATGAAACAGAAAACTGCGCAGAGAAGGGGCTACCTAACGGATGTTTTGGGGTAATATTTCTTTTACAGAAAATTGGATTACAGAAAATGGCATTCTAGTTTGTAAAAGAACAATTGCACAGACTTTGTGACAACCTATGGTTGTTGTATGTACCTAGCAATGCTCATAAAATTTGTGTCTTTTTTTTTATCATAAACCCAGTCTGATTTTATCTGCCTCAGGCATTCTTACCCATACTCACAGTGATATATCATAATTTAAACTTGATTTTTTTTTTTTAATGTGGAAAAAATCCTTGAAAATTTTATTGATTAAAATCAGGGAAAAAAATTCAATGCAGCACAATTACTTTCAGTAGGTTTCTGAAGTTTCAACAGCAGTTTTGGAAACATGAAAGTGTTTTAAAGTTGACAAATCTGCCTATTCTCTTCCCACAGCTTACTTGTTGCCCACTGTATTACAGTATAGTTGGTATTATAACCAGCCCTTTACATTACAAGTGTATTAGTCTTTTATTTGTGGCTCCTACCACAGGGCTGAGAGCTGCTAAACATAAAACACCTTTCTTCTTGGATTGGCTGTTAAAGGACAACTAAAGCTTAACTAAAGTAGGCTAGAAATGTTGTACATTATGTTTTGGGCTTCTGTACCAGCCCAAGGCAACCAAAGCCCTTCGGCAGGTAGGATCTCTGCCTCCAAAGATGCCCCAGTAGCTCCCCATCTTCTTTTCTGCTGATTCACTGCATGTGCTCTGTGCTGCTGTCACTTACTAAGCTTAGGGAACCACTCACAATTTACATTATGCATGAGAAAATAAATTTCACAATATAAGGTTAATTAGTAATTAATACAGATAATTACTACATGGCAGCTCAGAAGACTCAGTGCAACTAGCATCAGAATTCAATAATCAGCCCTGTAGCATCAGCTTATATTAGAGACAAACCTCATTTTCTGCTTGATCATTTTTGATGCTGCTCAAGGAACACTGAGCATGTGAGTGTCACAGACACTTTCCAAGATGGTGACTCCCTGTGACAATTTGAAGTCCTGGATCATTGCTGCTATTGAGAAGCTGAAATTTTAGGCTGGTGCAATTAGTTTAGTATATAAAATATGGCATTTTTAGCCACATTAATTTTTAGGGTTTAGTTCTCCTTTAAACTTCAGTGCTAAATGGCATAACTAGACCCATTGGAGGCAAATGCTGTCTGGCTTCAGTTCATGTGTGCTTGAAAAGTGGAAAACGGGCTCTTTGCAGCCCCAGGTGCAAGCTGTACCCTCTGCCAGGTCAAAATTCTATAGCTCAATTAAAGCAGCAGCACTCCGGTATTCTTGACAAAGGAGAAAAACTTTACTTAAAGTGCCTAAAAGCTTAAATGTTTTTACAATTTTATATCACGTCAGATTGTATCTTTTATTGAACATTATGTAAGCAGAAATCACTTTCTATCTTATATGAAACACGCTATAAGTAAAAGACACATAATTGTTTCATTGTGGAATGCTTAATGCACTAAAATGTTTCTCTGAGCATTATGGGTAATATGGAGGTGAACATTTTGGCCCCTCATTTTCTTGTAGGTATGTAAACATGTGATATTGTTAATTAAAGGCTTGACAAATAGCCAGAATAACCCGAAACGTTGCCTTAAGGAACTTTCAGTAAAGTTTTTCACCTTTTTCAATAATATCGAAGTGCTGCTGCTGCTTTTATTGATCTACAAATTCTGTCTGGCTGAGACAGTTGCTTAATTTATTGTGCCTATTTCCTGTAATACTGTTAAATCAAGATAATCCAGCTTGTATGCATCAGTTTGCCTGGTTTGGAACGGGAGTTCTCCAAGCAGGTTGCTGTTCTGTCAGGCAGGTAATTAATGGACTATAAAGGTGGTTTCTACAGCTGCTTTACATAGCCAGTGCTGGACCCCAGGGTTTTCTAGCCTTGGTTAAAGCCCAGGATAAGACACTGCTTCCTTCTAACACAACTGAACTTTTCAAGTGCGTATGTCGACAATTCCAAACAAGCATGATTATAAAATGGAACTGATTTGTGAGAATGTCCCATGACCACCTTGCACACCACTGACATCTTGTTTATCTCTCCAAAGAATCAGAGCACAGATGTCTTATTTGGCTTAATACTGCTGAAAAATTTAAATGCCTTGCTTCCTTCCAAGACACCTACTTTGGAAAGTGATTACGAGTTTTTGCTCATTTCCACTGTGTTTTATTCTCCTAAAATTACCCACTGAGGACTACCCAATTGTGGTGGATTTTGTGACTGTATACAATATCACAGCTGTGTATATACAACATAGAGCTGATCTGTAGGGCTCTAGTGGGTGTACACTGACTGACCCTTCACATTATCCATGGATCCTTTGGGTGGAAACTGTGCAACTGGCCATACACATTCTGTTGAGTGATGATTTGTGGCTATTTTTAATGAGCCTTTCTACTTGGTTCTCGCTGCGAGATGTTGTGAACGTACAAACTCTTGTCTTTAGAAGTCAGTATATGGGTTAGACGTTTTAGCCTGGTCTAATGGTCAGAGTAAGCAGGTCTTAGGAGAAATAATGCAGCTGTGGCTCCTCCCACTTACTGATCTTCCAGTGCTGCGATTTATGCTGAAATGTTAGGCACCTCAGCTGGTGGTCCTTCAAATAAAACACACACTGACCTGGAGAGAAAAAAAAGCTCTGCACAGCCACGTCTCTTAAGCTGGCCATAGATGCAGAGATCCGACTGTACGAATCCTCGATTTGTACGATTTTCGGACCATGTGTGGAGAGTCCGGTCATTTTTCATCCCATGGAGATCGGTCGTTTGGTCGATTGGACAGGATAAAAGATTTCTGTCGGCTGCCGATAATATCTCTGCATGTATTGCCGATCGTACGATTTTCAGTGGGAGACTGTCACTAGCTTTTGTCAGACATAACTTTCATATGATTGCGGTCAGGGGCAGAACATCGGCTGATCTGTTCTTTTACTACTTTATTTGATTTGAATGGTTAGTGGCAGGTCGGGAGATGGGAAAGTCTGATCACTCAAGGATTCAAGCGATTGGATCTTTGCATCCATGGCCAGCTTTACACCAGTTGTCCCTTGGAAGACGTGACTCGTACGGTAGTTCCAAATTTTCCAATTTTTTTTCTTTTATAAATATCTCTTTATTGATTTTTTAGTACTTGTATGTATCGCAACAGAAATTAAAAGAAACATTGCAATGAAAGAAAGAAATAGAAAGAAAAATAAAAGGGATAGAAGAAATAGTAATTGGGGGAGCGAAGGGTCGGGCACTCTGCATGTACATAAATGTGTTCTTATTGTACCTGTCCATTTTAAAACACATTTGGACTATTCATATCAGAATTAAGAACCCATATCATCTATATATTTATAAACATGTCCTTACATTCTCTAGATATATATACAGCTTTGGAAGGTGGTAGGGCCTTATTGATGAGCTCTTTCCACTCCTCCAGTGTGGGTATGACCGGCCTGTTCCATTTAAGAACAAGTAATTTTTTAGCATAGTACATGAGCAACTGAAGCAAAGTTCTGCTTTCCACTGAATTTACCAGGCCTCCTGTGTAGCCCAACAGTGCTAAGATGGGTTTGGTTGTATAGTGAGTACCATCACCTTAGAAACAAAAGAAAAAATTTGCAGCTAGTAGTCCGTTTGGGACATGTCTTAACATGTGAATCCTTGTACCCTGGAGTCCGCAGCCTCTGGTACAATTACCGTCTCTGGTTGGATCCATACGGTGCAATCGCTCCGGTGTCAAGAGCAGTGTATACATTTAAATTGTATTACTTTGTCTCTAGCTGATATTGTAGAAAGTTGTTTTAGAAACTATTTCCATCTATCCTCATGCAGATTTTTGATGTCTCTGGCGCATTTCTGATAGCAATTTGTGGTTGCTTTTCTCCGGGTGTTAGCAGTGTCTGATATATGGTACAAAGTGGTATAGAGATCTCCTGTAGCTGAAGAGCCGTTTCCAAAATGGTCGCCATAATTGTGGTTTGTGGGTTAGGAAATTGTGCCTGAGCAGCATGTCTTAAGTTGCATATATTGAAATTTAGTGGTTTGTTTCACTTGACAGGTTATCGGATTATCTTCAAAAGTTCATAATTGTCCTTCAATGTAGAGGTCTTTCACATATTTAAGACAGGCTCCTGCCCAGAATTTATAATCCGGAATGTTTAGAAAGTGAGCAAGTGAATTATTACACCACAAAGGAGTGTGAGGTAAATGGTATATTTTCCAGCCAGAATGAGAAGCTTTTGAGCTGTCTTCCACGTTCTGACAGTAGTTTCCATAGACTTGGTTATCTGTTGGTGTGCCTCCATTCCACCATTTTTGACAGGAATCTCAAGGTCTCTCTAGAGACCAATATCCCAGCCTCTAACATCAAAGTTGCATTTGTACGGTCAGATTCAAACCACCAACGTATACTAACCAAAACTGCTGCTAAATAATGTATATGTACGTATTAGGAATTGCAAGACCCCCAGACTCTGTTGACCGTTGCAGTGCTGCTATACTGATCCTAGGGAGCCTATTAGCCCATATAAATGAAATAATAGCTGTGTTAACCTGGGTGAAAAAGATTTAGTGAGCCATATGGGTGTATTTTGAAACACATAAAGGAACATACTTAACTTTTAGTAAATTAATTGTACCATAGAGCGATAGTGGTAATGAAGTCCGCTGTGCACATTTGGAAATCATGTCTGTAACAATAGGGTCTATGTTGGTTGCCATATGTATAATGCTGATTCATAACATGACATCACATTCTGTGCTAATATTAATCTTAATTCAAGTTAATTTTTACGGTTTCTTGTTGTGGGAATATGTTTTTTTTTCTAATTGGTAACTTTTTTTTTTCTTTTCTTTAGGACCAGTTCGATAATTTGGAGAAGCATACACAATGGGGCATAGACTTCCTGGACAAGTATGCAAAGTTTGTGAAAGAGAGGTTAGAGATTGAGCAGAATTATGCAAAACAGCTAAGGTAAGGTATTTTGGTAAATGTTTGTCTTACGTTTTGGTGCTGGGAAGTCTAATAATTACAGATGTAAAAAATCCAGTAGCACACCAGTAGTGTTGAAAAAATCTTCAGTGTTTTATTAGCCCATACATACACACAGAAGGGCAACGTTTCGGGCCCAACTGGACCCTTTATCAAGCCTCAAGAGGCTAGTAGTATTAATTTTGTAGTAACCAGAGAGTCCAGATGGTGGTGAATTTAGAGGGACAACCTCTTGGTGTATAGATTTGCTCTAAAATTGGGAGTGTTTGCTCCACCAGGCTTATCCAGAAGTTGATTGTGGGTCGGTGTTCCTCTTTCCATTTGATGGCAATTGCCTTTTTGGCATAGAAAAGCAAAAAAGTAATTAGTGTTTTCTCTGAGCGAGAGGTTACCATGTCTGTCCTGATTTCTTACACCTATTACATATATCAGCAAATGCAGGGTTGATTTTATGTAGGATGGATGGTGTGTAGTAAGCTCTGTGCAGGTATTTAAATTGTATGAGCCTGACTCTGCCTCTAATAAGGGACTGTATAGATTCAGCAAGGATTGTTTCCCTTTGCTACTCTGTGAGGTCAGGAATATTTATCCATTTTTGGTAGAGTTCACGTTTGGTGATTTGTTTGCTGGTCCTGATATGATTGTAGATAGTGGATAGTGATTTGTGGAGTTGTTCTTTCCGGATACGTTTTTCAATTGGGGTAAAACCTGAGGTTCCCCAGGCGAAATCGCTGGGTGAGAGCATGTCTCAATTGCAAATATTGGGGAGTAGGGAGTTGTCCTTATAGATACATTATCTCTAAGTATTCCACATTATGTTTTGCCCAAATGTGAGTTAAGTCCTGGAGAGCAGGGTTATGCCCTAATGGAGTGTGTGGTGATATAACCACTAAGCTATTTCCTGTTCTGTTAGAGCCTACCTGCCAATCTTTAACCGTATTTTCCATCATTAAAGTGAGATAAGTCATTCCCGGTGGCCTTCTATATATCATGTTCCTCAGGCCTTCTAAAGAACCTATTAGTTGGGCTTCTAGTATGGTCAACGGGTCCTCTGGGTGTGGACTGAGCCATCTCCTAAGAGGTGCCAGCTGTGAGGCTAGAAAATAGCCCATCATGTCTGGTGTGGCTAATCCTCCCAGAGATAGTGGCATGGTTATAACATTGTATTTTACCCTTGTAGGGCCTGGTGAACAGTAGAGTTTATTTAGGTGGCTTTGGAGTTGCTTAAAGAATGTTGGGGGAATCCAGGTAGGTGACTCACTGAATAGATATAAAAAATTTGGAAAGGAACTTCATTTTAAATAAATGTATTCTGCTTATAAGTATAAGTGGAGTTTAAACCATTTATCAATTGTTTTTTGGGGGTCCATTAGCAGCAGTAATGATTTAGCCCAGTTGATCTTGAGGCCTGAGAAATGTGCGCTAATGTAGCAAATTATAACCATGTCTGCACTTGGATTACTGAACTACTGTTTAAGTGAAACGGCAAAGAGGGGAACTTGAAAGTTTAAACATTCATTTTAGAAAAAAATAGAAAGCAATCGAAACAAGTCTTTACTTGTGGTGTACCATATGGAAACAACAGAACCGAAAAAAGTGTTTGAAGGTGAACAACCCCTGGCTGAGAGCAGTGGAGCCAGTGTTACATATGCCCTCATATTAACAGCGAACAGGCAGTGAGGACGGTAAGGGCTAGTCCACACGGGGAGATAGCCACGCGTTTGCGGTCGCGGCGTCAGGCGACAGTTTTGTATGGGCGCCTATGTAAAAACGCCTGTGCTAACCACACGAGGCGATGCGCTTTTCAAAAGTCGCCTGAAAATGCCTCGCCAGGCTTTTTCAGGCGACTGTTGAAAAGCGCATCGCCTCGTGTGGTTAGCACAGGCGTTTTTACATAGGCGCCCATACAAAACTGTCGCCTGCGCCGGTCGCGGCGACTGTCGCTGCGCTTTGTCGCCGCAAACGCGTGGCTATCTCCCCGTGTGGAATAGCCCTAAGTCTTCAAAAAACTAAGTCTATCATTAGCAAAAGGGCATCTAGTCAAAATGTAAGGTATATTGGACAGTTGGACAGAATTTTCTGTGATTTTGCAAGAATCTGTTTAGGGTTAGGAGCCTCTTAAAAGGGTTGTTTACCTTCAAACGCTTTTTTTCGGTTCAGGTGGTTTCAGATATTTCTCCAGAAATTAAGTCTTTTTTCCAACTACTTTCTATGGGAGACCGTTTTTCTAATATTAAAGGGTAAGGTTTAATTTTTCACCTTCTAAAGCAACTCTGGGAGTTGCCGACTCTTTAACTCTTCATTTACATGATACATTTGTTATCTTTGTCTCAAAAAAACCTTACCAAAGATATCTGCAAATGTAAGCGACCATATTTGAGCTAGGATTGCCACCTTTTCTGGAAAAAAATACAGGCCTTCCTATATTTTTATCTATTTTCCCTAATAATAACATTGGGACCAACCATAATTTTTACTGGCCAGGCTGGTAAAATACCGGCCAGATGGCAACCCTAGTTTGAGCCTTTTTTGACTGACTAAACGGCTTCCTCACAATGTTTGCGACCAAATTTCTTTTGCAAACGTTCACAGTGTATGTAATAGAAATTGCCAATCGCAAACCATTTTTTTGCGACAAAATATTTAATGAAACTCCAGAGCTGGTGTTAAAAATTTGCAATGAGCAATTGAGATTTACAATGCAATACAAGCCTAGTGAAGAATATTACATTGCGACAGTAAAAGTTTTGCTCTCTGTGAATTTTATTACATTTCTGACTCCTCAGTTGGAATACTCACTACCAATCTGTCTTCGAAGCGATGTCTGCAAAAGTAATTTTTATGTTATCTGAGGCAAACAAACCTAACAACATTATGTTCAGTGCCAAATTTTGGTGGTGCAAAGCTTACTGCCATTGAACTCTGAAGCAATGAAACCGTGTCCGCTTCAGTGATAAATAGTGTTTCACCATCTAGCAGTCTGATGGTAAAGTCAGGAGTTGGCAGAGAACCTGTGGAAGAATTCAAGTCACTCCTGATCACCAATATCAGTGATACACCTCCGAAATGCTTTTGTGGTTGAATGAAAGCAAATCCCACCAACAATATTCAACAACTGATGTGGAATGCCTTCCCAGAAGAGTAGAGGCTGCCTCAAAGCGAGTAGTACCCACTTATTAAATGAATATATAAATACCCTTGGTTTTGGAATGAAATGTTTGATGGCCATGTGTCTGGAAACTTTTGTCAATATAGTGTAGCTATTTAGTGAGGCATGGACAACTGAATGAAGAACAAGGCTTTTGGAAAGAAGCAGACCCATGTCTTTGACCAACCTTATATAGGTTAATATAACTTAAAGGTTACTGATCTAAGCCTTTTACATTTGAGTTCTAAGCAAGGCATCTCCTTCTGGTTTTGTTTTAAGCAGCATAATATGTTCTGTACTTGTTTTTTTGTACTTGGTTTTTTTTTTTTATTATTTTTTTTTTCACCCTGGAGGAATCAGATTATTGTGTGACTTAGCTTTTTGTGAAGTATCCTCAATTTGCTTGCCAAAAAGGGAAAGGGAGAAGTGCAAAGCACCTTATGGTAATGGAAAATAAGTAGAAGAGGGATAATTATACCACTCCGTGGGATGAAATAGGAAGGATGTGGTAAGAGAGAAAAAGACCTGAGCTGATACAATTTGTTCTGAAAAATGGAAGCATCTCTTTAGTTGCACAGGGATTGTGTTGGATGATCGTTGACTTGACAAAACTATTTTCAGTCTTTCTTATTTGAACACACATGGCAGCATTACAATAAGTTTGTGCTCACTAAAAGGGCATCTATCATTCAAAAATATCTTCCTTCGCCAGAGGTGTTACAGTAGTTGCATTAGTGGGAAACAATACGTCTGCATAATGAGAAAGCTTGGGCACTCTGATTTTGCATATGTGTGTGGCCCAGCATAGTCCCCAGCACAGAGAGCTCCCCATTTTTTGTGACAAAATACGAATATATCCCCCAAATGGAGCACATGCTGTATTAGGTGGGTACACTGTCACTACACTAGCACAACAACACACTAAAGCCCTACCTTAACTTTTTTTTTTTTAAATTAAAGGGCATCTATCACAAAAAAAAATGTCCCTCACCAGAGGTGAAGGCTAATGGAGCCTGCAATGCGTATTGGGAAAACAAGAGAGCTGCTACATGCACAGACACACACATGTACATGATGCACCCACATTAGTTTAGTTCACACCTGTTTATTTCTGGATCCTATGTCATGTGCATAATAAGAGAGCTGGAACACTTACTCATTATGTGAATGTGTGTGCCCCAGCATGGACACCTAACCACAAGCTCACTTCTGGCTCAGTAGTATTACATGGGACAAACATTAGTTTAATAAATATGTACCAGATATGCAACAGTTATTCTTTAGACTTCTTAAAGTGATATGATCATGGGAAAAATGTTTTTTTTTCAAACCACATCAGTTAATAGTTCTGCTCCAGCAAAATTCTGCACTGAAATCTGTTTCTCAAAAGAGCAGTTTTTTATATTCAGTTTTGAAATCTGACATGGGCTAGACATATTTACTACTATACTATACTACTGTACTGCAAGTTAGCATGATATCACCCCCCCCCCCCCCCAGCAGCCTAACAACAGAACAATGGGAAGGTAACCAGATAGCAGCTCCCTAACACAAAGTAACAGCTGGCTGGTAGATCATCACTCAGTAGTAAAATCTGAGGTCCCTCTGTGACACATTCAGTTACATTGAGTAGGAGAAACAAAAGCCTGCCAGAAAGCAGTTCCATCCTAAAGTGCTGGCTCTTTCTGAATGCACATGACCAGGCAAAATTACCTGAGATGGCACCTACAGACCAATATTACAACAACAAAAAATACACTTGCTGGTTCAGGAATTAAATTTTATATTGTAGAGTGAAATTATTTGCAGTGTAAACTGTCATTTAGACCAAAAAAATTACATCATAAAAATCATGACACAATCCCTTTAATCTACTGTAATAATTTCCCCTTTTAAATGACAACATATTGATTGAAATATGTAACTTTCCCTAAACCACAAATAACACCACTTACAAATTGCTTTCTTTTTATATATTTATATATTTTTTTTATTTTCTTAGCACTAGTTCAGCAAGTAGATCAGTAAGTTTTTAAACTGTAACAGTTTGATACATTAGTTGATACATTGTAGAAGAACAGCAGAACAATTTTATGAAGTCATGCTCCATGAGCTTTACAAACATCTTTGAAGGAGCAACTGTCGTAACTGATTTATTAGTTGCTGAGTACTTTCAAATGTATTGGCAGAAGGTGGCAGCTTAACAGACATGAAACAGCATGCAAGGCATTTTGAGAAATGGATTATTTCCTGGAGGAACGCTGAATTATTCTATATTGTTTCAAGTGTAGCAACCAAGAGTGCAAAAACTGGACATGTTAATTTGATTTGCAGTTAAATTGACTTAACCCCTCAATTGACTTAACAATTGTCAGCGAATGTATATTGGAAATTTGCCTTCAACTACAGTTTTTTTATTGGGCAAATTGTAATTTTTGACGTTACATCCTTTAGGGTGTGGTGGGGAATCCCAACCCTCCCCAACCCTTTTTTTTCTTTCTTCTTTTACCAGTAAACCACATTCAAATGTAAAAAGAGTTTGGGAGCAACACAAGCATGAGAAAATCTCATAGAAAGTGCCAAATAAGGGTTATGATTGGCTATTTGGTAACACCTTGTGGACTGGCAGCCTACATGAGGCTCTGTTTGGTAGTGCACATGGTCTTTATTCTTCAAAAGCCAGGAATTAAAAAAATACTTATTTTTGGGGACCCTGGGAGCAACGTCAAATGGATTGGTGAGCAACATGTTGCCCGCGAGCCACTATTGATTGGGGACCACTACTCTCGACTGAGAATTAGCTACCGGTAAATCTATTTGCATATTCTAGGGAACAGCAGTCCCTCCCTACTGTGGACAAGGAAGCACTCAGTTCTCCCTTTCATCATCTATCCCTATATGCTGCTGTTTTTTATTTATTTTTTTTAAGCATTTTTAAACCTGGAAAACCTAGCCCAACCATGTGATTCAATATTAATTGACTTTATTTTAACTTTTTTTTTTTCTTAAAGGTTTTTATTTTTGCATTTTAACAATACAGTGCAACGATAAGAAAGTCAAGGTGATTACATTCATTTTTATTTCATTATTTATTATCTCAGTATACACAGCAGTTCTGTTCCAGCTGTTTATTGGGGAGTGTGGGGCCCATCCAGTCCATCGCTACCACTTTTTTTGTGTATAAGGGAAGTAGAAAATACAGTGTACGTGAATGTATATTCGGTAGCAGATCGTGGATAATATGTAAGATACAAACTTCTGGACACAACACATTTGGAAGTGCTAACTCATCTGCCAAAAAAGTACTTTCCACCAGTATTTATGTACTGGAGGGCATTCCCACATAACATGTACAAATGTTCCAGGGTTAGCTCCACACCGCAGATAGTGGGGGCAGGGTAGTTTCCCCATTCAGTTTTTGTGGGGTGAGGTAGGTCTGGTGTACTATTTTAAAGTGTACCAGTCAGTCTCTTGTGCTAATCAGCGGCTGCTGCATACTATCTTCAGGGCCGGATTTACATAACGGGCGCCTCTAGGCCTGCTGCAGTTCGTCGCCCCATCCCCTCCCCTTTATTTGCACAAATTTTCATCATCCGGACCTGAGCAATGGGGATTCGAACGCAGAAAATTTTAGACACGAATGCATCTTCTGCGCATCCCCAGTGTTTCTGAACCAATGTGGGTGTGGCTGGGCACCATGCCGCCCCCTAAAAAATTTTGTGGGGTCTTTATGCATTACAATTCCCCGGTACTTAAATGTATTAACCATGGTAAGTTGGAGGTCTGGGTATATCAGTTCGTTGTCGAACGTGTCTAAAGGTAAGATGGATGATTTATCCCAGTTAATGTGTAATCCTGAGTACTTCCCAAATTCGCTTATGACTGTCAAAGCTGCTTCCAGGGAAGCACCTGGGTCTGCAAGGTACAAAAGAGTATCATCTGCGTACATCAATATTTTTTGTTCTACCCCCCCAGAGTGGCCACGGGCTCTAAGGCTAATGCGAATAGCAGCAGAGATAATGGGCACCTCTGGCGCGTTCCTCTGGCTAGCTTAAACGGTGCAGATAGGTGGCCATTTACCCGTACCCTTGCTTGTGGATTAATATACAGTAGTTTGACCTAGTTTAGAAATCTCGGTTTTACCCCCATGGCTTGTAATACGGCCCACAGGCATGTCCACTCTATAGAGTCTAATGACACAACCACTCTGGACCCTGGGTTATCATGTTGTACTTGTAGGTTAAGGTATAACCGTCTAATATGAATGCAGGTGGATTTCCCTGGGATGAACTCTGTTTAATCCGGTTCTACTAGGGATGTGATTAATTTGGCCAACCTAATTTGGCTAAAAACTTTATTCTAACCTTTAAACGGTTCTCCTTTTGCCTCCTTTAGCTATTTATAAATACAGGTATGGGACCTGTTATATAGAATGATTGGGACCTGGTGTTTTCCAGGTAACACATCTTTTCGGAATATGGATCTTCATACCTTGTCTACTAGAGAAAATGGAAATCATTTTTAAAAATACTAGTTTGGTTTGGACCAAGTAATTTGGCCACAAAGCTTCCCCCCCATATACAAAGCACTAAATGTCTAAGCCATGTAAGGCAAGCAATATATATAGTACATGACACCAGTAAGCTCCATTCTACCATTATTTCTCTTTTTTTGTTTCTCTTTTTTGTGCGTATTTGATTACAGCACATGATTGGATCCTGTTTTTGCTTGTTAGCACTGACATTTTGTGCAAGTTTAATAAGTCTCCATTGTGCAGGCATGGTGTTTTCCTTTGCCCGTTTCAGTAACTGCAGTAAATAAGACTTTCACTTCCTGCAGGCAAGTTTATCGGAAGGTTTTTTGTATTGTTAGCTCTGGGAAGGGTTGTGCACAGGAAAGTCCTGCTGCCAAAACAAAACTGTAGCTCTGAAGTGAGACCTCTCCTCCGTTTCACTTGTTTCTCAAGAAAATATATGGCGCATTGGTTCCAGAACGGGAACTCTGTATGTGTTCCCAGGAGATTTGTGGTAATTAAAGGTGGTTCTTTTATCAATAATGTATTTATATGGCAACTTACAAGTCAATGCTGGTTTTTACTAAACACAGCATCCTTCTTACACAATTGTTTTGCCCTCTCTCTAATTCAGACATTGCAGCAGAAGGTATGTTATAGGGTTCTTTCCAATCAAGAGGAAGCCTCCAATGCTACTTCTCTCCGTTCAGTGTTCTTGGCACATATGGACAAGGCAAAATACCTGGTCTTAGTGCAGTGGGTTTAATCAGCTGCCTCAAACCTCGCAGCAATTGCACTTGTGCCCTTGGTTTATTGCAAGAAACATTCATATGCATGGAAAATGCCAGCAAGCAGGCTATGACATTTTGGTAGTCTCCTGTGTTGAAGCCTTTTGAATTAACGCCGGAATGATTTCCTTGCATATAGTCTTTGATGCATGCCCCGTTTGGAAATAGAGTGGGAAACGTTATGGTAATACTAATAAAATATATCTGAAATTTTAATAAATGTGCCCCCCATAAGTATTCGGAACAAATAACGGTGGGAAAAAGTGATGGTCCTGTAGAACGTTATTTAGTGTGTGTCTCGGTTATATACTTATGAGTTATGGTTGTTCCAAAAACAGGTTATTTCAGGTTTAGCTCCCCAGTATTTATTATACGGGCCAAATGCAAAACCTTGTTGGGAATCTAGTAGCTCCTTGTTATGGGTGTAGGTTAAGGCTGGTAGTCGATTGCAAGCTTGCATACATTTTTATCATTATTTATAAAGCCCTTACTTCTTCCTCAACACTTTACAGAGATTATTTACATCAGCCTGCCCTAGTGGGACTTCTAGTCTAAGGACCCTATCACCTTTACACACACTATAGTAAATGTTATTAGGAACCAATGAACCTGGCTGAATCCACACAAGCACAGAGAGACCATACAAACTCCCTGGGTGATAAACCATATTGGTGTAGAGCGCAGTCTTTCAAACAGACGTGTAAAATCCTAAAATCGTTTATTTAAGTACACATAGAGGTAGCTTTACACATCTTGTGTTCTAAAAACACTTCTTGAACACAAAATGCGTAAGGCTACCTCCATGTGTACCTAATTAAATACATTTTGGAATTTACACATCTGTTTGGAAGATTGCACTCTACACCAATACGGTTTGATCCGCTCCCCTAGCTGAAGGCTCAGGGAGGTTCATCTGTGCCTTGTCCAGTATTGGGAAGTTATGTGATTATCTTTTGGGACCTTCATGTACCATATTGAGTGAAAACAAACCTAAAACTCAAGGCAGCAGCAATAATAATGCCTCTTATATCACTTATTAGTTTGTTTTCCTGTAAGAAACATTTTTCAAGACAAATGAAATATTTCCAAGTCTATGATGTATATAATGCAATACAAACTTGTATACATTTTAGTACAACTAATCATGTTGTCTGTTGATGGTAAATATATTTATCCAATGGAACTCTAACCCTTGAATTCTCTCTTGGAAGTATCCAGCATGTATGTGCTGAAAAGTTTTTGGCTAAATGAAAGATAACTGTGTTCTACTCTGTGTCTAATGTGGTTTGTTTATAGCTCGCAGTTGTAAGAAGTTATCATCTCTTATTTTTAGGCTGTACATAGCGGTTTCCATTCTGCTATCTACAAATGCCAGAAAGTCCCTTGTTGAAAAGCCAATTGCATGGTTGCCAAGAAACCGAATTGTTATGCATTTCACTTAATGAATAATAATGAGGTGTGTTTAGGCTCTGCTGAAAACCAGACAAATTGATGTGGTGGGAAAATGATTTGTAAGCTGTAACCTATAGATGTAAAAATGTTTTCTATTCTACCACATTATTTTTAATACCATGCTCCCTAAAGATGCATCACTGCTTGTTAACCTGTTCCGGAACAACTCTCACATTTGCATCTCAAATCCACCATTTCTTCTTTAGTTGTAAAGGAAACCATTGTGTAGGTTTTAACAGGCACCAGTGTGGATGCAGGGTTTGCGAATAACACATTTTAATATCCTTTTTATATATGCCATACGCCTTAAACATGTATTCCAACGTGTTCCTGAAAGCAACACTCACATGTACACACTCACTTGTTTCCCAAATCCACCATTACACCATTAGTCTTAAAGGAAACCATTGTAAGGGTTTTGTACATTGTGGATGTCCGGTTTCCTAATACATTTGATAGATGTTTTATATTTAAAAGCTACATTTTCCTTATTTGTGGCAAAGGAAGTACAGTAGAGGCCAAGCATTTCTGAGGTATCCATATGGATATCCATCTGATTATCAATAAGAAAAGGAAATCTTGAACATGGAGGTCTATGGAGATGTTGGGCATGCTGGGAGCCATAAAATATTGAGGATACATCCAACTCTTGGGCCTCAGGTTGGACAGTTTTGCCATAATACAAAGCCATACACATGACGCAGCTCTCCAGCTGGCTATCATGGTCAGGATAGATGGCATTGTCTGAAGTGCACACCTCTACACAGCCACAAATAGGCTTGTAAGACTGATATTTGAAAAGATACGAACAAATTACAAGACATGGTATCTTGCATCCATCTTATCGTTGTGGGGGTTTTTTTTTCCAAGTGCTATTTGGGATTTGCACCTTTTGCTGAATAATAACATAATAGTAACGTCTTTTTTGTCTTTTCTGTTTTAGAAACCTGGTGAAGAAGTTCTGCCCCAAACGTTCAGCTAAAGATGAAGAACCCAGGTATGTTGAGTGGCAGCACATTCAGGGCTTTAACATGTCAGTTATATAGAAGTAGTTCATAAAGACTTTTTAGATAATCAGAATTAAATAGGAATGTTCTTGTGTGTTATAGAGATGAAGAAACTCACAGCTATGTAGTAGTCATGTTAGCATATTTGATACAATATTGAATATCTGGCTATATCAGCGGAGCTTGCTACATACTCTTTAAAATATAAGCACAACCCCCCCTCTTCCTAACTTTTCCACTACCTATAGTTTTTACATACTTGGTTAACCTAATGGCCCCCACAGTAATAGTGCATGCTCATATATGTTTTCAATGGTGCCTGTATTGAGCTTTTAAACAGAGGGTTACTGTAACCACAATAAATACTATAACTGCTGTGACTATAACTAGAACTAAAAAAGTTTAAAAAACAAACAAATAAAACAGAAGTTTGTTGCTTAGGGAAAGTCTTCGTAGTGGAATTGTTTTTTTTGTGTGTTCTTTAAGAAATATAAATATTTTTTTACTGACAAATTTAGATTTTTAGCTTTTAAGGCTTTTGGCCACTAGTTACTGTTTGTGTGCTGCTGTAACTCAGAATTCTGATCCAGTTGTATTTGGATATGAGTTATGAATCAGATGCTATGTAATGTTTAGGCCAAAGTTGTTGGTATAGTGCAGCTTTGATCTGACAGAGCATTACCTAAACTTGCATACATCTGCAATACATGTCTTGAGTTTTAATCCAATTACTCTGGCTGGAATTTAGTTTAGAAAAACAGACTTCTTTCACCAAGGAATTCCTGGCCCTTATAGTCGGTCAAGGGCCCCAATCAGCACATTTGCAGTCTTAGTTTGTTTAGATTTTGTTTGTGTTTTTTTGCCACATTATTTCCTTGGCCCTTTGACGATTAGAGCAATTTAAGCTACAGTCTAGAAGAATTTGTCTCATCTCTGCAAGTATATTCAAGATGTGTTTATAAACTGTTAAATCATGCTCATACTATCAAAATCCTACTCAAACAATGTGTTATTGACTATTGTGATTGGAAACTAAGTTTGGAGGGAGCAGGATAGATGCAATGATCTTTTATTGTGAAGAGATAACTCTGAGATCATATTTATAGTTAACAAATATAACAAAAGATTGTGAGAGTTTTTAGGTAAAGGTCTAGAAATGTGGAAAGTGTTCTTACTTCTTTACTTCTCTGCCTTTGATAAATTTAAGCGTTGGTGCCTCAATCCTTGTCTTGTTTACCGCTATCCTGATCCTGATCCTTAATTAGTTTTTAGGTAACGGTCCTTCCAAAGTGTCTTAACATATACTGTAGAGCAGTGATCCCCAACCAGTAGCTCGTGAGCAACATGTTGCCCACCAACCCCATAGATGTTGCTCCCAGTGGCCTTAAAGTAGGTGCTTATTACTGAATTCTTGGCAAGTTTTGATTTCATAAAACCAGATCTACTGCCAAACGCAGCCTCCTTTAGGGGGCTACCAAATAGTCAATCACAGCCCTTATTTGGCACACCCAGGAACTTCATGCTTGTGTTGCTCTCCCAACTATTTTTAAATTTGAATGTGGCTCACGGGTAAAAAAAAAAAAAAAAGGATTATACAGAACAACTTATTTTAGTTTTTCATCCTGCATGTACCTAATTTTTCTTAAGGGTTGTTTCCAATCAAAAGTAATGAGGCAGTGATTTTATGATACCCTCCATACTACAAATACTGGCACCTAATTGTCTGGAATTGCCTTTTGTGCCACCCCCCTTTTGTGTGATTTATGAACGCTTTGTCTTCTGATGATTAAGTTATGTTAAGTTATGTTTTCGTTTATGCTGACTGGGATAGAAATCTTTTGTGAATTAGCCAATGGTTTTGTTTGTTAAATACTTTTTTTTTTTTTTTTTTTTTTTAATAGTCACATTATCCTGTACTGAGTGAGTTGTGGGTGGCTCTGTGTACTTTTTTTTTGAGATGTGTTTTCCTGTTGTGGCTGGTGGTAATGTGTAGTTCCTGTGGCTGAAGGTGAATGTTCTGTGGTTTCATGTGTTGTATCATTTATTCTGGCCATACAGGGCTGTTTCTACTGTAGTATTTGTATCACAGTGTATAGAACTAAGCAAATTGCTAATTTCAAATAAATTCTTTACAAATTAACAAATGTAAATTATGTCAAGCTAAATCTAATCGAGGTGTCATAGTCAACAATTAGTGTATGAAAATTGTCTTTTCTTTTTCTTGTGATATTTTAAATTCCTTTCAACTGGCATTTTCCTTCTTTCTATTGCAGATTCACCTCTTGTTTATCTTTTTACAACATTCTAAATGAGCTGAATGACTATGCTGGACAACGAGAGGTAGTTGCAGAAGAAATCGGCCATAGAGTTTATGCTGAGATCATGAGATACTCAAATGACATAAAAGGAGAACGGAAATCGGTATTTCAATTTGATTGCTTTTTTGGAAACTTTCCTCAGCTGCCTTTAAATGTGTGCAGATACCAGTGTTTTTTTAAGACAACCCTGTAATCCGCAATTATTTCATTAGATTGCTGTAACTGTGTAGAACTCTTCTTCCTGTTAGGGTCATTTAACATACAGTAGTTGGTGGTTTTTGTCTTTTTTTATAGAAGGGTCTGTTTGTCAGAATGCTAAAATGTGGTATGGGACCAGTTATCCAGAATGCACGGGACCTGGGGTTCTCCAGATAACGGATCTTTCTCTAATTTGGATCTTCATGCCTTAAGTCTACTAGAAAATCATGTAAACGTTAAAAAACCCAGTAGGCTGGTTTTCCTTCTAATAAGGATTAATTGTATATTAGCTTGGATCATGTACAAGGTGCGGTTTTATTATTACAGAGAAAAAGGAAATAATTTTTTTTAAATTTTAATTATTTGATTATAATGGAGTCTATGGGAGATGGACTTTCCGTAATTTGGAGCTTTTTGGATAACCGGTTTCCAGGTATTGGATCCATACCTCTACCTTATCTTCCTTGTTACGCACTTTAATGTTTGATAGTTGCTATGACATTTTGCGACTTCTGACTTAAAGCAAATGAGCAAAAGGCTCCATATGTACAAAATTTCACTTTGATACACCAATCCAAGGGACGATAAGAAAATCATGTTTAATAATTATTTATTTGACTCCCCCCCCAGCATCTTCACGAAGGACGCAAAGCTCAGCAATACTTGGACATGTGCTTAAAACAAATGGATAATGTGAGTGATAATATGCGTTTCCATTATTTGTACAAAGCATAACGCGCTAATGTCATTTATTTTCTTGAGTAATTCATCTGGTGGGTGGAAGCTCCATAAATATTAGATATAAATACACATTGTAAACCATAATGCTAATTGTTTTAATTATTTGCGAAAGCTAGCTAATGCTCAATCTTTAATTACTATTTAATGTACAGAGCAAGAGGAAATTTGAAAGAGAGTGTAGAGAGGCAGAGAAAGCTCAACAATCCTATGAGAGACTGGATAATGACACCAATGCCACAAAATCTGATGTTGAAAAGGTAAGTATATCTCCCCTCCAGCATGGAGCTTATATATAGGACTCTATTGGCACCGTGTACCAGTCCTATAAACTTTCACGGTTAAAGCTTTTTTTTTTTTTTTTTTTTTTTGTGCTCCAGGTCTCTTCACCATTATATCTCTCTACTAAATTGTTTGGCAAGTTTTTCCACAATATGGTCCTTTATAGCTTGTTAAATGGGGTCTCCTATATGTGATGAATGTGTGGTAAATGTATTGTAGGTTCGTGATGCACCTGGATTCATCTTGCAGCATCTGAATGTGCCAGGCACATTTATTGTATCATATCATGGATCTAGCCTCCCTCCTTTCCCCAGTGAATGAAAAGACTCCTTACACATGCATCCCATTTAAGAATGCTCATCTTTAGCCCCAGCTATTTGTGCTCCTTTCCCAACTTCAGTACTATTTTAAATGGGTTGTTCACCTTTGAGATAACTTTTAGTATGATGTAGATAGTGATATTCTGAGACAATTTGCAATTGGTTTTAATTTTTTTATTATTTGTGGTTTTTGAGCTATTTATCTTTTTATTCAGCAGCTCTCCAGTTTGCATTTTAATCAATCTGGTTGCTAGGGACCAAATTACCCTAGCAACCTTTCACTGATATGAATAAGAGACTGGAATATGAATATAGGACCTGAATAGAAAGCCGAGTAATAAAAAGTAGCAATATATATGTGTAGCCTTACAGAGCATTTGTTTTTAGATTGGGTCAGTGACCCCCATTTGAAAGCCAGAAAAAATGTAGACCAATTGAAAAGTTCCTTAGAACTGTCCATTCTGTAACATACTAAAAGTTAACTTTAAGGTGAACCACACCTTTAATGTGTGCCAACTAAATTAGGGATGCACCGAATCCAAGATTTGGTCCGGGATTCGGCCAGGATTCAGCTTTTTTTAGCAGGATTCCGATTCGGCCAAATCCTTCTGCCTAGCCGAACTGCATCATAATTTGCATATGCAAATTAGGGGTGGGAAGGGAACATTTTGTCACAAAACAAAAAGGAAGTAAAAAAATGTCACCCCTAATTTGCATATGCAAATTAAGAATTGGATTCGGTTCAGTATTCGGCCGAATCTTTCGCGAAGGATTCAGGGGGTTTGGCCGAATCCAAAATTGTGTATTCCGTGCATCCCTAAACTAAATGTATAAATAGGAATATTGCAAGATAGTTTGTTGTTGTAGGGATGTATTACAGCAGATTACTAGGGGTAGCTGATTTGTTTTCTTTATAGCATATGTCCTGCTTTTTCCACGTATTTACAGGCAAAGCAGCAGCTCCATCTGCGCACACACATGGCAGATGAAAGTAAAAATGAGTACGCTGCACAGCTCCAGAATTACAACGCAGAGCAACACAAACATTTTTATATTGTCATCCCACAGGTATATAAGGTAAGATGCTAAAAAATACACCGATGTATAATATCTGCATTATAACCTCTTTCTCTTATTAGCCCACTGGTGCACATTTTTACTTGGTAGTTCAGGCAAGTCTAGAATATCTTTTCCTGTGCTAAAATGAATAATTATGCTATCTATTGTTACGGATCTTTGCTTTTCTGTTTATTGGACATTTTATTACAGGACATGTAACCGATTAAAACTGTAGGAGTCTCTGCTGTTGAAACACAAATTTAATTGTAAGTTTGACACACAAACTTAATTGCCACAATCCTGCAGTACTTTTTTGGATACTGTTGCCAGGTCTAGTTTAGCGTGTTGGATATGCAGAGTTCTGCCTGGGTTTGTACATCAATAACAATTATTTGTGCAGCTTCTTAGTAACTATGACATTTTGCTTTGCTTCATTGACAGGCCTCTCTGTTCTTTTCTTCAGTGTAGTCCATCTGATTATTTAAACAGAATGCACAATGGTGCCTTTCACTTGTCCAGCACAGGATCTTTAGAAATGATTAACCCTGCAAGGCTACAGGAATGGATAGCGTTTCCATGTTACCTTGTCTTTTTTTTGTTTTGTTTACTCATTGTAGCACCTCCAAGAAATGGATGAACGCAGAACTATAAAGCTAAGTGAATGTTATAAAGGCTTTGCTGATGCTGAGCGAAAAGTTATACCCATTATTTCCAAGTGTTTAGAAGGAATGGTTCAAGCAGCCAAGTCGGTGGATGAGAGGAGGGTGAGTTTTTTTCTTAGGCAGCATTAGGAAATTAACAACACATTGGAGCAGCTTAATTACATATTTAATGGAACTGCATGCATGAAATGCTCTACTTGCGAAATAGGTCTGGGAAGGATCTTCAATTATAATTGCCTTGCTACTTTTTTTTTTTGTTGTTGATTTCAGGACTCCCAAATAGTGGTGGATTGCTTCAAATCTGGCTTTGAGCCTCCCGGGGACTTTCCCTTTGAAGACTACAGCCAGCATATTTACAGGACAGTGTCTGATGGCACCATCAGTACCCCAAAGCAAGAATCATTAAAGCCTGATCCCAGAGTGACAGTTGGGAAAGCCAAAGGCAAACTTTGGCTGTTTGGAAAGAAACCCAAGGTGAGCCACACACTTAACTAACAGTGGTGTTTGCTGATTATGCCTCCCGCTATACTTGTATGGCAAGGTACCATTTTAACTTCTGTGTTCACCTGGAAACAAGTTTAGAAGAGTGGACAGAAGCTTGTCCCTAATTAAAGTTTATACATGTACCCGTTTTTAACCACAGCAAACTTGCTTTTAAATAACTGGACAGATGTAGAAATTTGTAGTAAATTTTGCAATGTCCTGTTCCTTCCTTTATATAGGGGTAAGGTGACATATCTGATGATACAGTCTGTAAATGTATTATTATTAACATATATTTATATAGCGCCAACATATTGCGTAGCACTGTATGTATGTGCTGTATACATGTTACGCAGTAGGTTCTTAGACATACACACATGGTGGTGCCTGCAAACAGTCTTCTGCTACGATGTTAAAAATGTCTATTAAAAAACTCATGTTTACAGAAGTCCTGTGAACCACAAGGTGTATCTCTTCCCACTGGCAGCATGTGTTTTGTGATCACTGCCACCAATGAAGATAACTTCGCTAAAGGAACAGTAACACCAAAAAATTAAAGACAATAAAATGAATAGGTGCCCTGCACTGGTTAAACGAGTGTGTTTGCTTTAGAAAAACAACTATAGTTTATATAAACAAGCTGTTGTGTAGCCATGGGGGCAGCCATTCAAAGGACAAAATACATAGTAGATAACAGAAAAGTTCTGAAGAATCCCATTGTATACTACAAAGCTTATCTCTTATCTGCTGTGTAACCTGTGCCTTTTGTTCTTTTTCAGTTTTGAATGGCTGCCCCCATGACTATACAACAGCTTGTTTGTATAAATTATATTACTGAATTAAATACACCAGTTTTACCAGTGCAGCACAACAGTGCATAATATTTTCATTACTTTAGGATATTTTAATTTTTTGGTGTTACTGTTTCTTTAAGGCTTAGGGCCCTCCCTCGGCGTGTTCCCTATGCTTTCCAGAGAATCTGTACACCACCAATATGGAATGCAGTGGAACTTCCAAGTTTCAGAATCCATAACTTCATAATGTAACAAGATGAGGGAGTGGTTGCATTACACTATAAGCTTATTGGGGGATTGGTAAATGGTTATAACATGGGTTTCTTTTTGGTGACCAGATATTGTCCATGCCTGTCTTCAGGCAATTATTGCACAGTGAGTTGCAATCCATTTTAATCTTTGTTCTACTTGTTGATGAACCATGTCACTGTTGGTGCTTACTTTGCATTTACAATATGCTGATTGGTGTGTCATGCAGATAATCGAGAGCCATGCTAATATGTAGGTTCGATGCAATAGAGAATTCAGGTAGTGTTCCTTGAAAGTCAGATAACAGAATATGTTATGTAGACCCAAATTTCTTATCAAGTGTAGTGGCAGCTGGGTAGCATTTGTGGTTGGTGCAGCTTCTGCATATGAATTTCTTTGCACTGACTATAGCTGAGATTTTTGCAGTTCTAAGCATGTCTAGACATCGACTGCTTGCTTCCCTTTTCTGTTCAGCCATATGAAACTGAGATTCTTCACTTCAAACAGAAACTTGTTTTTTAACTCGGGTTTTGGGAAGCAATTCATCTCTTTTTTTCTTTTCTTTTTTTTTTTTGTGGGGTAGGGTTTTTTCAGACACCAGTTCCCACAGTAATTTATTAGCCTTTGTCGGTGACAGCCATTCAGCTTACCAATAGCCTGCTGTAAATAATTCCATTTATAAAATATCGGACAGTAGGGAAAGAAAAAAATTTTGCACTTACTTGCCCCAACCACAAATCAGCTTGACACAGAGGTGGACACACTGATATTCACGGAGCATTGGTGAATTTCTAGCAACTGAGCATGTGGAATTCAACTGCTTTGTTGTGTAGACTGGCAGCTGTATGGCTACTTATATTCCCTTCAAGGTTTTTTTTTTTTTTTTACATCTTCCAGATCTCATCATTTGCAAGCAGCTTAAAGGGGACCTGTCACCCTAATAAATCCATTTTTTTTTCCTAGCATGTTAGTTGAGCAAAATAAACTTTACTTACACAATTTATTATTCAAATGTTGTTTGCCTAAGTCTTGGAATTACACAATCACAGAAGTCATTTTGTGGACACTGTTATTAAAGGGGTGGTTCACCTTTAAAATAACATTTATTATGATGTAGAGAGTGATATTCTGAGATAATTTGCAATTGGTTTTCATTTTTTATTATTTGTGGGGTTTGAATTATTTAGCTTTTTATTCAGCAGCTCTTCAATTTGCATTTTAAGCAATCTGGTTGCTAGGGTACAAATTCCCCTACAACCATGTATTGATTTGAATAAGAGATTGGAATATGAATAGGAGAGGGGCTGAATAGAAAGAGGAGTAATAAAAAGTAGCAATAACAATACATCTGTAGTCTTACAGCACATTTGCTGTAAAGGGGTCAGCGACGCCCATTTGAAAGCTGCAAAGAGTTAGAAGAAAAAGGCAAATAACTAAAACTATAAAAAATAACTAATAAAAATCAGTGGAAAAGTTGCTTAGAATTGGCCATTCTATAACATACTAAGAGTTACCCCTTTAAGACAAGTTGTGTATCTCCCCAAAATCTTGTGTATGTGCCCGAATGGGGGACGCAATGCCCATGTGTAGTGCCCTACACACTTATAGAGTGGGAGGAGGGAAATGTGTGGAGAGCAGTGACATCTGGGAATTGCTGAATGAAAAGTGATTGTATGCCCCCGCCTCTATGCCTAAGGCATAGAGGAGAGGCAGACAATATTTGATTGACAGCTCAGATATCGAAACACCTTTATAACAGGTTTGGAATTTTTAATGAAAAAAAGAATTTTAGTTCCATGTTTAATTTGCAAAGACTTTCATTATGCAGCTTTTTATGTGTAGGTGATCGGTCCACTTTAAGGTGGTGTTACAGTAACTTAGTATATAAAAGAAATGCTTGGTGGGACAGCCACATTGTTACTAAGCAGGCAGTTGTGGCGTCCACAGCCAATCCGCTTTGATTTTTGTCCTTCCTACTATTAAAGCTAATGAATAAAAAAAGTTGAATTACTGAAAAAAAATCACAACATACAACTTATTGCATAAAACAAAAATGCTGCAGTTGGAAAAAAAAAACATCTTATAGTAAGTATATTTACTGTAAAACCGAACACTTACACGTCTTGTACAGCAGTATAAATTAGGGATGCATCGAAACTGATGCTACAGGGCTGATTATTAAATTCTGATGCTAATTGCACTGGTTTCTGTCCTGCCATGTAGTAATTATCTGTATTAATTACTAATCAGCCTTATATTGTGACATTTCTATTCTATGTGTACTGTATATTGTGAGTGGGTCCCTAAGCTCAGTAAGTGACAGCAGCACAGAGCATGTGCAGTGAATCAGCAGAAAAGAAGACGGAGAGCTACTGGGGCATCTTTGTAGACACTGATTTTACTGCTAAATGGCTGTGGTTGCCTTGGGCTGGTGCAAAAGCCAAAAATATAATGTACACCATTTCTAGCTTCTTCTTTAGTTAAGCTTTAGTTTTCCTTTTAAAGCAGCTGTGTTCTTTACATCAGGTACTGGATGAGTGGCAAGTACAGACCTTCTTTGCACCCTGTAACTGGTGCTTCATGGATGTGTGGTAGAAGGACGCTAAGTATTTTCCCTCACATTCCCATCATGAAGACATCATTGTATTCATATGTTGAAAGCAAGTCCTGCATCTTTGGGTGCTCAGCTAGGGGGCAAGTTGGGGTTTGGGCTTTGTTCCCTACCCTGTGAATAATAAGTGATCACTTGCAAGTCATATTTTCATTAATTCATGTCAACTAAAACATGCCCATCAGTGAGGTAATGCTACAAGTTAGATCCAGCTGAGATGGCCATGTCCCTTTCTTGTTAAACACGTGAACACATAGGAGGTTATAGGTACTGGAAATGAAAAAGAAGTGACTTCCTGCACAGTGAATATAGTCGTTTTTTTACGCTGGACTGATGAAACCTCTGCTGATGGCATTTTACATGTGTGTGACTATTCACTTTTAGGATTTGAAAGTGAATCCAACAAAATGAATAGAGTTAATTATTTTAAGGTAAATAAAAAGGGTCAGTGTACAGTAAGTTTTAAAGAATAGTTTCTGATGTGACCAAATTTTTGAAGAATCATCTAAAAGTGACCTTATTTCTTCCTTTTGTATATTCTACTTTAAGACCAATATCCCACCCTGCCCCTTGCACTACACCATGTCAGAAAGTGACCCTCTGCACTATTGTGTGAGTGAGGTTAACACACGCAGGCAGAGAGCTGCTTCTCTGAGAGGAATAAAAAGAGTGGTAAGTCAAGCGTCAGACTCATGCATGCCAGCCATTGTGTGCAGTGGATTTGCTCCTGTGTGAGGTGCACTATATAATCTCCTTGCTGTGGGCAATAGAAGAATAAAGGTGGTTTTTGTAGGCTTGTTCTTAAAGGGAAACATGTTTTTTTTCAAAACACATCAGTTAATAGTGCTGCTCCAACAGAATTCTACACTGAAATCCATTTCTCAAAAGAGCAAACAGATTTTTTTATATTCAATTTTGAAATCTGACATAGGCTAGACATTTTGTCAATTTCCCAGCTGCCCCATGTCATGTGACTAGTGCCTGCACTTTAGGAGAGAAATGCTTTCTAGCAGGCTGCTGTTTTTCCTTCTCAATGTAACTGAATGTGTCTCAGTGAGACATGGGTTTTTACTATTGAGTGCTGTTTTTAAATTTACCAGGGAGCTGTTATCTTGTGTTATCGAGCTGCTATCTGGTTACCTTCCCATTGTTCTGTTGTTTGGCTGCTGGGGCGGGGGGGAAGGGAGGGGGTGATATCACTCCAACTTGCAGTACAGAAGTAAAGAGTGATTGAAGTTTATCAGAGCACAAGTCACATGACTTGTGGCAGCTGGGAAATTGACAGTATGTCTAGCCCCATGTCAAATTTCAAAATTGAATATAAAAAAATCTGTTTGCTCTTTTGAGAAATGGATTTCAGTGCAGAATTCTTTTTTTCCCATGACAGTGTCCCTTTAATATCTGCCATTGGCCTATTTTCGTTTTTATCTCTTAACTGTTTGCTTGCTGGTTATTTCTCACTCTAAAACCACTTATCCATATTTGGCCATTCATAGCAAAATATATTTATTTAAAGCTGTTGGCAAATGAGTGTTTTAATGCTCTATATATTGCTACCATACATTTACATTGGGGGTCTTATCTGTTCATGTTATTGCCTCCTAATAATAACAGTTGTTTTTTTATACATGCTTAAATAATGTAATGGATACTGGCACTCACAAAGTAGAGACATATATGCCTGGGTGCAGTCCAAGTGGGTTTTATTGTGGGAAAAAATCGAATAAAATACGCACTCTTGAGTCTTAAGAATATTGGAAAAAAATGTATTGTTAAACCACGGACTGAGGTTTCAGCCCACTCCAAGGCCTTTCACAAAGTGTCTAATTATCATTAAAAAATGCCTTAAATACACAGACTGGCGGGAAGACATCTAACATAACACAGACTTGTCAGCATTGTCACCACTAAGCGACTATCTTTAAGGCAAAACCTACTACTGAGCATAAAAAACATTCATAACACAAATATTGTTAAAATCCTAGTTCAGACACTACATTTGAACCGGAGAGAAAACCAGGATATAATGTAATGCATATTACACTTTTCATGCATATTACAGGGGAATGTGTGCTGTCATAGTCGTATCCTCTTTCTGTACAGTGTGTTTATAAAGCTAACGTCTCGCTCACCCAATAAATGGCTTATAGGAGGGCCTGGGAATCATTGTGGAAACCTGAGACAATGGCAGTTTAGGCAAGGCCTCAGATGCAAACTAAACCAGCAACACCTCTATTGCTAAGGGCAACAAGGCAATAGGAACATAAGTCTTAATGATTTATATTTGACAGATACAAAGGGAATATTAAAATATACAGTGGCCCTTTAAGTAATGATGGCTTTCATTTATCAAAACACTCAGATACATGTTACTTCTTGTAAGGTCTCATAAATTTGTCAAGGTCACAGTAGTATGTAATAATATTGTCAATAATTTGCCCTTTCTTTCTGTTTTTGGGATCGGTACAGTGGTCATTACGGATGGTAAGAACTGTGTGCTGGTCTGTGTCCCATTGCTCAAGCTCAGTGGCATGAAAGTGTCTGTCTCTGTTACATACTCCGTAACCTTCCCGTGGGCACAGCTTTCTACGCTCTGTCATACGCAAAAATTGTGTTTGGGCACATGCGTGTAACACCTCTTGGCAAAATGTGCTTATTTGAGAATTTTGTGTGTTTATACGTTTTTTTCCATTTACTTTGTATTTTGTAAAATCAACACTTCTCCCCACAGTTGTATAAAGCAACCAAAAAAAATGGTTGATGAGTAGCATCACAAGACACTTGGGCAATCTTTGTGCCTTTTTTGAATATAGGGGTCCAATAGTGTTTGGTTTTAATGCCATTATCCTTTCAAGAATGTGATTATAAATTGTCACAAACACGGTACTTCCAACCGCACGTGACTTTAGGTGTGGCTATCAGGGGTCACTCACTCAGTCTCTCACCCACCTTGCACACAGGTTAGACTAACACAAAAGCACCCCAAACACCAACCAACACCCACAAAACTCATTCGCTGCCACCATCTATCATTCACAGGCGATAGAAACCTAATGTGACTATTCCCCTGTTCTCTCTTACAGGTAATAACTCACAATACACCAATGCATTAAACACTCACTATAGTCAGTTAGTTCCTACTGACTCAACAAGCACTTCAGCATGCAGAGGGTTAAGGCTCACAGTTACTCTTTCAGGCTAGGTTCGTTTAGAGCATCAAAAACAATCTTATTAAATTCTCTTTAATATTATAAAAGGTATAACAGTGCAAAATACAAAAAGATGTTACAAAAAGAGACATACATTCAATATTACAATTACAAAAAGGGAAAACATGGAAAACCTATACTTAACTCCAAAGATATAGAATTCCTGGTCCTGGAGGCAAGGGTGAAACAAACGGGATAACTTCCAATTGCAATTGTTCCTCCAAAGTAAATCCCAAGTTTAGTCAGAAGAGCTGACTATTTATTAGTGATTTCAGGGCATCAGGTAACTGCACACTCCCCCCTCTCTCAGGAATGTAAGGGGGCGTGGCCTAGCAGGACACAGATTGAGTTTTTATGACCTCCTGTGAGTGGGAACTGGACCAAGAATATAATGACCATAACTCCTTATTGGAATATAGGAGAGAGATGATATTATATTCATTGGCTATTAATTCTCTCAGGGATTCCATAGATACTAAACAACAATACTGTGTGACCTGCCCCTGCCCAGATATTCACAGCTAATATACAGAGTACCAAACCTAGTCATGTTTGGACTCGTTTGAAATCTGGAATTGCCTTGAACCCATCATCAAGTTTTTATACTGTTGTTACAACAGGTATGGGTTCTGTAAGGATAAATATATTGGAGTATACATTATATGTAACCTTTACTTCACCTTTGAGGGTCTTGCTGGGAACTTTAAGTTCTCACTCCTTGGGCTTCCCCCTCCCCATGGAATGGCTCTTATCAGCCAGGGTATGGAGGAGGGCATTACAGCTCTGACCCCTCTGACCATAGTGAAATGAGGCCTGTTATGTGTCTGATTTAGATGTTGGCAGAACTATTTCTCATGATACCTTGGCCTGTTTTATTAACTATTACAGGCCTGTATCATGACATAAATATTACCATTTTGATTCAGTGGATGTGATCATTTGGCCACATGAAATGGAAAATCAGATTTTCTGCTGATCCTGTTAACCCATATGTGGTGAGTGTTTTAAAGTCATGAAAATATAATAGTGTTGCCCTGCATTGGTAAAGCCGTGTGTTTTCTTCAGAAACACTACTATTATTTATATCAATAAGCTGCTGTGTAGCATGGGGTTACCCAGTAGATAACGCCATTATGTTCTACAGAGCTGATCTGCTATCTGTTAGCCACTAATTAACCTGTGCCATATAGCCTTTTATTAATCTCCGCCATTGCTACACAGCTTGTTTATATGAACTATTGTTGTGTTTCTGAAGCAAACAGTTCAGTTTTACCATCACAGGGAAACACTACATTATATTCTCAATACTTTGAAATACTTACATTTTTTGAGATTATATTTCCTTTAAAAAACCATAAAATTATGGGGGTGGAACACATTTGTGTTCACTTTCTAGTTTGAAGAAGCACATGCACACTGTTGCTGGGCCCAGGAATAAAAATGAAGTGGTCTTACTACACAGGAATGAGATTTATTTTGCCATGTTAAGGGTAATGTCACGCCTGGAGATTCGGAGAGATTTAGTCGCCTGGCGACTAATTGCCTCTTCGTTGGGGCGACTAATTGCGAATTGCTTCCGCCCGGCTACAATGAAAAAATGCCTGTGGCATGGCGCTCGCAGCACTTTGTTTTCTGAAGTCGCCCGAAGTTTTCTCTTGAGGCAACTTCAGTGACTTTGAAAAAACGAAGCGCCGCAAGTGCCATGCTGGAGGCGTTTTTTCGTTGTAGCAGGGGGAAGCAGTTTAGGGAGATTAGTCGCCCCAAAGAAGAGACAATTAGTCGCCGGGTGACTAAATCTCCCCGAATCTCCAGTTGTGACTTACCCTTACCCTAAAGGCGTAGCATGACCCTCTTTTCTCCATTCTTTCAGTGAATAGGGCTTTTGCCGCACATACTACTGCTTTTATTAGGACGTTTTTGTTTTTTATATTTATCAGAATCTGAAAAGTCTTGTTTCTTATCACAACAAGCACAATCAAAGCAAATCAGCTGTTCAATGAAAGTCTGTAGTCTGTAGATGGGCAAAGGCTGTGCTTAGTTTATACAGAGGCCCATATCTGTGGATTGCTGATTTGCTTTGATCGCACAGGTATCAACTGAAAGTAGAATGTGATTTTATCGTACTTTTATTTTATACTTGATTTTGCCCTGTTTACATATGACAAGCACCACAGATATTTCATAATGTAAACATTCTCAACAAAGTCTCTTCATTGAACTCCTGTTGAATGGGGGTGCACTAGCACTTTAAATAAAAGTGGTTGGATTTTTTACATAATGACTGCAGGCATCATGTTCATGCAAATCCAAGGGTGAATCATTTGTTAAACATCCCAGACACTAGATTGATAACAGTGCTCAATGTCTTAATTGCATGTCATTGCTTATACCATGTGCAGAACGCTGACACTTGTATGTGTTTGGGCCTGTTTTTCTCTCTCGATGTCCGCCTGTATTAAAGTGGTCAGCTCATGAACCCAATCTTATTTATTTGTACACACAGGAACTTAGATATGACAGCAGATTATGAGCTCACCCTCACTTATTTGCATTTACGCTCTCCTCGCTGTATAAAGACCCACATTTAATAAAGTAAATGGATTTTATAATCATGTGAAAGGACCATAATCTCTTCATGTTTATTAATAGAATGACATCAAGGTTATTTCTGCTTGTCAAGTCCTAGATACCTAATGCATTTTTTATTGAGTTGTCTTTTGGAAGGAAATTTTGTTGGGTTTTTTGTCTTTATTTTTAGTGGCATATGGTAAGGGACTGTGGATAGGAAACTACAAATCAGCCCTAAAGCTGGCCATAGACACAAAGATCCAATCGTACGAATCACGTACGATCAGACTTCCCCATCTCCTGATCTGCCACTAACCATTCAGATCAAATAAAGTACAAAAGAACAGATCAGTCGATGCTCTACACCTGACAGCAATTGTGCGAAAGTTAAGTCCAACCAAAACTAGTGACAGTCTCCCACTGAAAATCGTATGATCGGCAATACATGCAGAGAAATTATCGGCAGCCGACAGAAATCTTTTAATCTGTCTGATCTCCGCCGGACGAAAAATGTCGGGACTCTCCACACACGGTCTGAAAATCGTATGAATCCTCGATTCGTACGATCAGATCTTTACGTCTATGGCCAGCTTAAGCCTTGTCACTCTTACAATTGAGCCCTCTTTATACAACGCTTTAGCTTTTCCATCATTATTGTATATTGTTTTACATCATATACAGATTCAGATGCATTAAAGCTCTGTCTAAGCCATTACCTTTATCCCATCCACGCTCACTGCTAAATCAGATGCAGACCACTCAAGTTGTAATATACAATATATAAATGTAATGTACAATATAAAAACAACCATTCCAGATACAGCATCATTTATCCTCCTGTGTGTCTTGTGAAAGTGAAACTTGCTCTGCTGGGAGTCTGAATCCAGAGTCCTTGCCATAATGTCACATAGGATTTGGATTCATACCTAAATATAAAAACCGTAATTGCCATTAACTAGACGTTTCATGCAAATAACATAGTCGTTCATTTTCTCAAGCAATACACAATTTGTTTTTGCAAACACTTCTTACGTCTGATGTCACAGGGGGTGGATTTTTACCTAAAAACATGTCCATTTTCTGAAATATGCCATGGGTGCGTGAAGTCAGGCCAATTCATTAATTATAAGTGGGTTTTGTTCACGGGCTAAGAAAATAGCTTGAATGTAAACATAATGTATGTCTACTCCAAAATGTGTTTTGTTTTTTTTATTTTATTCCTTCCTAAACCTGCCCCTGGGAAATATAGTTTTTGCCTGAGATATTACTAGAGTAAGATTCCCTTTCTATGTATTTGATTCCAGTGTGTTTTCCATTTTCGGGATGCTAGAAATTCTTTTGTCAGCGCAGATAAAATCCACGTCGAGATATTCATATGTGTGTGTTCTGCTTGTCAGACCATGCATCGTCCTCTGTGTGCTGGATCTTGAGTGAGCTGCTCAGTGTAGTTTTACTTGCCCCCTGATACACTCCATGTTTCTCTGAAACAGGGTCCAGCTCTGGAAGATTTCAGCCACCTTCCGCCAGAACAAAGACGCAAGAGGCTGCAACAGAGAATTGATGAGCTCAGTCGAGAACTTCAGAAGGAGATGGATCAAAAGTATGTACTATTTTCCGAAAGGGCAGTGGTGGCTGTATAATTTTTGAGGCCAGAGGAATATTTTTATTGGGGCTGGAGACGTTTGTTTTTGTAAATCATATAGTTATTATAATCAGATGATTAGTCTTCAGCCAAGTTGTTTGGCATTTGGGGGAATATCCACCTAAAAACTGTATTTGGGATAAATTAAGAAGATGTAATTCTAAAGAACTTTCCAATATATGTTCATTAAACATTTTAAGTGGTTTTAAAAGCAGTATATGTCTTGCTTTTTGCATTCTCGGCACTCCTGAAACAGCGAGGTGACCTGATTCCTGTTACATTGGTTTAATCACACCCAGAAAAAGTATAAACAGATGCTACTTTCAGTTGCGGTTTCATTTACACATAACCTTAATGTGAAAGTTTATTGAACATATTTTGCAAAGTTGTTTATAATTACATTTTCTATCATCATGCAAAAAATCAGGGGCAGGGTACTTTGTTTAAAATACTCATGGGAGATTCTGAGCATTTTGATTATAGCGCTGATATGCGGCTCCAAATCACCCAACCAACCCCATTGCAGTTGCAGGTAGGTATTCATGTAAGAGCTTGTTATGTGATTGGTGCTTGTAATGATGGCAGGCAACGTTTTTCAACGTATGTCAAACCATAACAGACACTGGTGAATGGTTTTTGATATTTCGGCTCCTCCTCCTCATGTTACTAAAAATACAGTGTTAAAGCCCCAAAATTACTTTGATTTCTCCTGGCTTAATGGAAAACAAAGAGAACCTGATGGAAATGGAAACATTCACAGCCCAATGCTGAACATTAAAGGAAACTGCCTTTACAACTGAATGCCACTGCAGATAAACTGTCTTATTCCATTTTCTACCTTCCTTGAGAAATTAAAAAGGAATATACTGCAATCTCCCAGCAAAACAGACCCAGTAAAAATTACTTTATCATCATTGTTACAATAGAGACGCTCTAAATAAAATGAAAGACGTCTACGAGAAGAACCCACAGATGGGAGATCCAGGCAGCTTGCACCCAAAAATAGCTGAAACAACGAGCAACATTGAAAGGCTGCGGATGGAAATTCATAAAAACGAGGTTGGCATGTTTGATATTGCTTTTAGGTGTGCCCGGGTAAATATTCTCATCACTAATGTATCAATGAGGACAAACGCAAGAGCTTCCTCAGTTTATTTTAAGCACCCTTTAGAAAATCAGTAACTTATTACTGTTTCCTCGATATATTTACTTTACCATGCATTATTTTAAGAAAGGTACCATTTCTTTATACTTTCTATTTCTTTATGTGGTCCTGAGCACAGAACAAGTCTAGAATGAGAACAGTATATAGAGTAATAAGCAGTGAGTCCCTGCTAGTTTGCAGTAAATCATGTGCACCTTGTATTTTTATGCACCTTTAATTTGGAATATCTGTACTTCATTGAATGAAAATGGACTTGAAACTTTCATTTTTTTATTTTAGGGTTGGTTATCAGAAGTGGAAGGCAAAGTGTCCCAGAGAAGTGAGAGACGGCACAGTGCTGAAGCCAATCATCTTGTAACACAAGGAAGAGAGAGGTCAGTACTTGCCGTATTCCATAGTTAAGCAGAAATATACTCTGACAATGTATTCCTCCCCAGATGTCTAACCCACTTATATATCTGAAACACTGACTCACTCCACAGTCTGTGTCTTTCCCAGTTGTAGTCTGGGAACAATCTCATTGTGGTCTAGGGTGCCATGTTCCATTCCATTCTTCAAGCATAGCTTTGTACCAGGGACAAGGATTGAGTGGGTTTGCACTAAACATTAAACATGGTATCCTCCAGAAAAGCATTTAAAGGGCACCTGTTGAGCAAAAATATTATCCCCAACCAAAGGTTAGGGCTCATAGAGCCTGCTCTCCGGTTGGGGGGGTAATGGGGGGGGGGAACGGAGGAGGCGATGTCACTCCATTGAAAAAACAGGTGCAGTTTTAATCTGGTAGAATGAGCCCACATGCAGGAAATCTGCCATGTCACTCCAACTTGCAGTGCAGCAGTACTGAAGTTTGAGCACAAGTCACATGACTGGGAGCACCTGGGAAACTGAGTATGTCTAGCCCCATGTCGGATTTCTAAATTATATATAAAAAAATCAGAAAACAGATTTCATTTGCCGGAGTCTGCTGGAGCAACACGAAAAAAAAACAAGAAAAATGTTTTCCTATGACATTATCCCTGTGTTTGCAGTCTTCTTCGTTGCATACCTGTCTGTTATTTCGACGTACATAAGGGCTTACATACTTAGCATCTTTACTATAGCATCATTAATTATATTGCTGTCTTAATAAACCTGTTTGTCTCTTTAGCCCTGAAGGAAGTTATACTGAAGATGCCAATCAGGAAGGCAGAGTACAGCCTCAGCACCATGCTCACCCCGAGTTTGATGATGAATTTGATGATGATGAACCTCTTCCAGCTATAGGACACTGCAAATCACTCTATCCTTTTGATGGTATGTATCTTCATTGGCAGGAGTGTAAATACTCACCTTTTTTTTCTTGGTTTACTGACTAGCAAACTAGTGGAAATTCTCAAGCTGCCCACTAGTGTTGCAAAAGGAAACTGGCATTTCCAAAGGCTGTTTATGTGCTTCTTGAATTCTAGGCTTATGCACACACATAACCACTAGAGGGACCTAGAGCTTTGCAATGTAGAATTATATGTGAATGCAGGAAGGTGCATTATGTAGCTCTGTAGTTATGGCAGCAGGATCTGTATCTGTAATATCTTAGCTATGCATATTTAAGCAGGTTCTGGTATTCTAACGCCCTATGCCAACTTGCTGCTTACTTTGACTTGAATGGCAAGTATCTGTCATCACTTGTACATGTGGATTCTGACAAATTGCATATGTAGAGAAAAATTCAACGCAGTTTAATAATAGTTGGCAGAGGCATTTCTCTGCTTCTGAAAATTTTCCAGATGAAACAAACTCCTTTACCATTAACATAAAGTTTGGCTCAACAATACTTTTAAACCCACGAGATGGCACGCACTCAACAGGACTCCAGGCTGCGGTAAAATTCAGATCACTTTATTGCACATTTATAATCCTAATGCGTTTCGTGTGTTCTCCCACGTAATCATAGGCATCCTATGGATGATTACGTGTGAGAACACACGAAACGCGTTAGGATTATAAATGTGCAATAAAGTGATCTGAATTTTACCACTGCCTGGAGTCCTGTTGAGTGCGTGCCATCTTGTGGGTTTGAAGGATTGATGTCTCCCCTTTTCTGAGGGTTCGGGGTGCTGCACCCGGGCCACCTAACAGGAGCAGCAAGTGACCCATGTTTTTACCTTTGGAAAAAAATCGTCAAGTGGAGGGTTCGGGGTAAGTGCACCCAAACCAAGTCACCTCTGTGGTTGAGCGGAATTTAAATATAAAGTATTCCACTGAAAGTCTGTTTAAATTGATTATACAGCAAGGAGGTTGGAGCGCCCCTTATCCATTTTAGTTTAGCATTTGTAAAGTATAATATTCAACAATACTTTTGTCTAGTGAAATGCACTAGTTATGGTAAGGGAGTGGAATAGAAAATGTATAAAAGGGCCCCAGTTACTATATGTAAAAAAATGTGTCCAATTTAGCTTTTTATATGCAAAATATGCAACTTGTATACTTATGTATAAATAAGCATCAAATTGACAGATAACTATTTAACTATGTGACTATGTAACCTTCACCTTTCTCTCCCTAGGCAATAATGAAGGCACCTTGGCAATGAAAGAAGGGGAAGTTTTGTATATTATAGAGGAAGATAAAGGGGATGGATGGACAAGAGCAAGGAAACAAAATGGAGAAGAGGGCTATGTACCCACATCCTACATAGAGATCACTCTAGAAAAAAACAGTAAAGGTGCAGTAACCTATATCTAATGTACATACACCAGCTACTGGTCCAACAGAAAAGGCACAAGGACAAAGTGTTATAAGCTGATGTATATTGTTCACTGTGTGAGCTCCGAGATTTCGCTAATGGGGATATTTAGTAGAAAAACAAATAACTTGGAACTATTTCCTATAATCAGGTCTTGGTTAGGGTTTTGTTTTTTTTAATTTGCCCCTAGACCAGGGCTTTCCATCCTGAGCTCCCCCAGCTGTGATTGAAATTGGGTTGGGGTTTTGAATAATGCAGACATAGTAGGTTGGTTGAGTGCTGAATAGCCATATACCTGCTCTGTACAAGCAATTCTTGCAGTAATGGTACTTTCAGCGCCCTCTGACTTTTTAAAAACATTTAGTTTGGGTTGTTTTAATTTTTATTTTAACCATTTTTTAGGCAAACTGTTCATCTGCACACTTCTTACTTTGAAAATATTTTATTAGATTTTCATGTTAAACAAGCGATAACAACAAATATTTTGCAGATGAAGACAGAAACTTCTCACTTTGAACATGACCAGGTTCTCTCAAACCATGGAATTTGTGCCCCTGGCTTTAAATATTTAATTGTTGTATATTCAATGGTTTGGGTTTTTTGTTTTTAAACTGTAATTCTAAATGTAATTCCTGATTAATTTGTAGTCTGTTTTGTATTTAATCACAATGTTCCAAAGAAGACAATTATTATTAATAATTTCAAGGGAAAATTCATTCAAGGCAAAATCATTAGAATTCTTTCTTGCCTTGCCATAAATATGACCATACTAGGATCATATATGGGAATTCTTTCATAACACAATATAGCAGTGCCTTTATTTTATGTTTTGAAAACCAATTTTGTTCTGTAAAAGGGAACTAGTAGATATGTTTCTTCTTGCAGAAATTCTTGCAATACAAAATCATTACATACTACATTGTAGAGGAACAAGTGTGTGTGTGTGTGTGTGTGTGTGTGTATATACATATGTATACATACACACACACACACACACACACACACACACACACACACACACACACACACACATACATATATACATATATACATATATATACATATATACATATATATATATATATATATATATATATATATATATATATACACATATATACACATATATACATATATACACATATATACATATATACACATATATATATATATATATATATATATATACACATATATACACATATATACATATACATATATATATATATATATATATATATATATATATATATATATATATATATATATATATATATATATATATATATACATACATACATACTGTGGGATCTATTATCTGGAATGCTCAGGAGCTTAGGTTTTCTGAATAAACACAATGGCGGGAAATTCACAAAAGTGTCGGGAACGAAAAAATGTCTTTAAAATGTCATAGAAAGTGTCGTAAAATGTCGTAGAAAGTGTCGTAGCAACAGCCGACAAATTCACAGAGCCTTTCTCCGACAATTTTCCGACATGTGCGACACTTTTTAATTGGTGTCGTTAAAAGTGGGCGTGGTAGTTTCGGCGCCACTTTTCCCGACATTTTTATGAATTACTCGTAAACTCATTTTTTTTACCGACAATTTTTCACACTTTAGACTCTCCAAAATGAAAATGTCAGACAAATTGTCGTTTAAAAAGTCTTGGTAAATGTCGTTTGTACGATGAAAAGCTATACGACATTTTAGACTTACGAGACATTCAGAGATGGTAACATCTGCCTTTGTGAATTTGCCGTTCATACGACATTTTACAAATTTGTCGACCACCACTTCTGGGTCACTTGTTTTACCGACACTTTTGTGAATTCCCCCCTATGTCTTAATGGTTATTAAAAAAAAAAAAAAAAAAAAAACCCATTAAATACCAAATATAGCTCCAATATGGGGCATAAGAATATTTTTTACACTTTTCTGTACAATTCCTCCATTTATGTGATCATGAACTTTTGGCACCTTCTAGCTTTATGCCAAGGATTGGAGGGCACTGTTGAGAGATGCCAACCCCTATTCCTACATTAATTTCTTTCAACAACTGCTACCATTGTGGTGTGCTCCTGCCTCAAGCTTTCTCACGAGACACACACACACGTCGAGTATCCTAGGGACCACTACTGCATGATGATACCATATGAAGTCGTCCATGGAACCCTTGACGTTCTCTTTAGTCATAAGGGCCTATTTCAAGGGCAGCCTTGAAAAAGAAGTATAGTGATGCAGGGGTACACCCTGAACCCTAATAATAGTTTTGACTGTTGCTTTTATAGGCAATGTTGGGGCATTTTGCCTGCTGTCTTTTATTTATGGCATGCTCAATTGTGGAATCATCATCATAATCAAAGCTTGAGACCTATTTGCTAGCTCTGTGCACAATAGGTTCCTCCATGCTTGCGCATCCATATTCAAAAAGGGAGACTGCTTTGCTTGCTATCCACTAGCATACCTTTATTGTATTCTGGGGAAATCTTTTTGGCTTAAATATCTCTCAAAAGGAACAAATACACATGCTCTGTTTTCTCCATCTGAAGTGCATTGGTAACTGGCCTCTTTTCTCTTTTTCCTCTTGGACTACAGGTTCCTGAAGAGGGTTTCTGTGACTCTGGGCGAGATGTGGAAGGCGGCTACATGCAGCTTCTTTTAAGGGGAGGGGAATAGGCCGGGCCCATGTGAGAGCAGCAACAAGCATGAGTGCATGATACATGCATCCATTGTTCACTAATTCCGTGACACCCTCAGTTTATTACTTGATGCAATAACCTGAGTGCATAACGCAAGCAGCAGTTTGCTGAAATTTACCATCAACTTGTCTTTAAGTGGAAAACATACTAGTGAATGTTCATTAAAGGGAATCTATTGTTAAAACACAATTTCTGATATTTTCATTCCGCAATGGCAAACGTCATAGCACTTCATTTACTCAGAAGAGCCGGAGCTGAAGATCACTAACTGGCAGGCCTTGCATTTGGGACATTTATCCTCTACTCTGGTTATTGTTCTTATAGCAGAATACCATACACCAATGTCAGGCAATCTGGCCGCTCCTATTCATGACGAAATGCTTTCTTTATGTCAAACAAAAAGTATATATATTTTTTTCACACTCCATCCATGTTTTGGCACCTCAGTAGAACTAGTAGTCACTAAAAACACTGCTTATGCTTTTGTAAGATTTAAAAATAACAATAGATTCCCTATTGAGCTGCTTTCAGGTGTAAAGTGAATGTTGGTTGGTAGTTCTTCCTTGGTTTAACTGAACTGTGGCCTCCTGAGCTCTCCTGATATCTCAACCAGATACTTCAGCCTGTATCCGGACTAACTGCAGGCTGAACATTGTCCTATAAAACTGTCATGCTATACTTCTGTGGTTTTAGCCTGAGGCCGAGGCACACAAGGCAAGGAAAAGAACATTGGGGCACAAAACTGCACCATTTACCTCATGTGCCACGTGCCACTGCCTTTAGATAAAACCTGCAAAAAAAAAAAAAAAAAAAAGGTTCCACATTTGTGGTTCAAGATGTCCTAGTTCAGTTAACCTACTTCTTGGTTCACAGGGTAGCAATAACATTTGCAGCGTTCTAGAAAATTCACTAGCATGATCCACCCAATAGTATTATCCCCAAGGCCAGCTGCCTGTTGGGTTTTAACATGTGAATGTCTGCCTGTGCCATCTCCATTCTCGACCCTAACACTCTGCATGTAGTGGGCTTTTTGTTCTTTTTATTGTTTTTCCTCCATGGGTCTGTTCTTCTTTCCGTGGGCTGCCTTACTTCATATCAACTTATTATTATTATTATCACTAAATCCATTCATAGCAATGCCCATCTCTCAAGTTTTGCTGCTATTGCTGTCCGTCTCTCTCTCTGGGTAACTTATTACATTCCAGTTTTCTCTCGTTGATAAAGAGTTTGTATGCCTACAATTCTTTTTCCTTTGTGCACCGTTTCTGGCGATGGAAATCTCTGAAATCCAAATCCTGTTCTCTCCCCCCCCCACACTCCTCATTGGGAAGATCATTCTACACTGGGCACATTGGCCAACGAATGAGAATCTTCATCCTTCTTTAGACCAAGTCGACTACTTACCATTCAGATGCTGCCTTAAACTGGAGTGCCTACCACACCGATTCTCAATGATACCCACACCCCACTGAAATGGCAACCCTGCAATTGTTATGCAGCTAAAACTCTCACAACCCTCTGTATTTTAACGTCGGCTAGACTGCTGTGGTTACGTAACCATTCTAAGCAACAGCCTATTAATTCAATGAAATAGGAAAATTCTTTGTGATTTCTTGATAACTGTTATAGAATATGGACTCAATGCTGATTTGCTAACACAGAGGCTGTAACCTTTTCCACAGTAGCAGGAATATCCTTTGAGATCACGGATCGCATCCATGGAAAATCCACCTTCCTGCAAGTTCAATGAGCCACTAAGGAGCTAACTGGGAGTTGTAGATCCACAACAGCTTCCTGGCGCTTGTGTTATGGGTTTATTACATTCAGAACTTGTGTCCTTCCAGCTCATGTTGCACTACAACTCTCAGTTTGTTTATGGTATGTAGTTGTAGTGCAGTTCAGCAACAGATGGAGGATGTCGAGATCCAAATCCATTTTTTATCATGAGTTCCAGTCATCCTGGCCTATAAACCTTATACAAATAATGGTAATATTTTATAATTGTATGCACTTTTACTTTTTTTTTTTTTTTTAATAAACCAGTTGAATTCTGATCTGTTTATATTGTACATATAAATGTCCACTGAGCCCACTTCAGTCACTTGTCTTTCTCCAAAACTTGTGAGTGTGTTAAACTGTAGCTCACTGTTCCGCCGGGACCAAGTCTAATTTATACGTTTATTCACACAGACTCCGGAGTCGTGGTTTATTGTGTTGGAGAGTTGACTAGCCGTATAAAGTTACGCAATCAAAATAGAAATTTGAAAGTGTCGTGTTAGTGGTCTGGTGGTTTAATGGGACATGTAATCTGCCATATAACAGTGTAAAATTGCGGAGTTTTTATTTTGAACGATTTCACATTTTTGAAGTCTTTACACTAACATTATGAATATGTAGCATAAGGGCCCCCTGCTTTTTAGACAGGACAGGAAGCTTCTCTTGAGGCTTCCCTGCTCAGTTCTATGACTCTATGTAACAGGAATCTTACAACTGAGCAGGGAAGCCTCAGGAGATGGTTCTGCAGCAACAAATTAAACCTTTCTGCTTGAACGGGGTGCGATGCTCATTAAAAAAAATATATATATCAATTGTACATTGCTATACGTAGGCTATATGTCCAGTTCAAGTTGTGGCATTTTTACTGCTACTGAATTGTTATCCGAAATGGATAAAAAGGTTTGGCTTTGAGCTGCAGCACTCCAATCCAGTGTGTATTTAGCCAGGTTTCTATTGGCTGTGACCATATTTCCCAGTGTCCTTCAGTGTTATCTTCAGTCTTTTTCCTATAAAATGTACAAATTTTCGATGTCAGGCCAATTGTACTCGTCCTGAAAGGGGAGGAAGATAAATACCACTATTGCATAGATAACAGGCTGGGACTATTTAAATAGTTTGACTAGATTCTGAATATTGTACACAAGGGTTATTTATATAGCGTCTATCGACAAAACTACAAACATTTGTAGGTTTTCTTTTCTCTTTTTATATATAGTAATCGTGTTGCTAAACCATTTTGTTGCCAGAGCAGTCTGCCATCTTTGTTTTGACCCCTGGCAGCAAATATGTTCTGTATGATGGTTGCAGGTTGTTTTATTGTTTGCAGTGTGTTCAGTCAGCACCAAGCAATAAAGCAAATGTTTTCTCGCGCTCACTATTCGCTTTCATGCCAAACAAGGCAACGTAAATGCGTAGATAGGAAAGTATAAGAGTGTTGTACTCGCACGCAGTTCTACAGTCATTGTTCTGTTAACGTGACTCGTATTAATACATCTTTACCCCCCCCATGAACGTTTCTTTTTAATCCAATGTGCACACGTTGATTTTTATTGGTAAATACATTGTTTAAAATAGTGTTCTCTGTTGAGAATATTTTCATGGAATAAAACAAAGGAAACCTTTTTATGGCCAGCTTGTTCTTATTTGTTGTAATCGCCGCAA